>OX454416.1:67540273-68140273 GCA_949715475.1 Microchrysa polita | reverse complement strand
TCCGTATAATTTTACTCGATATGGTTTTTGATATAGCTGCACTATCGGAATATTATTATGTTTTTTATTAATATAAAAATATTGTGTATAATTTTTTATGCGAAATGAGCCCCGCCTTGGCAATTTTCCGTACAATGGCAAGCATAGTTTTTGCGAAATTATTAAGCTCAACCGTTTTCAAAAATTATTAATTTTTTTAAATCGAAATTTTTGCATTTGTTTTTCTTGTCATTAATTAATGGAGCGAAACATGAAGAGCACGACAATTTATTTGTTTCTCTTTGAAAAAAAAGTTATTGCGCAATCTCACAGCTCCTATGTTGGACAGTATTATAGCTTAAATTTTTTTGCCGTTATTTTAAATAGGTTTTTATTAGCACTGCGATACTTACACAAATAGAAATACATTCACAAATAAATGCCTTGCTGAAGAGGACTACCCTTTAAGCTTAATTCTGGAAAATATATGTTTTTAGACAACTCTCAAAGCTAAAGTTATCGATTTAGCAATTTTATTATTGCAACGATTCGTAGCCTCTTCTTTAATTCATCCTGATAGAAGAGTACCGGTAACCTGCCAACAATTACATATGTATTTATTATGAAATTTCCTTACAGTAAACAGTTTTTCCGTTATGCACTGTATCATCAGCAGTTGTAAACAGGGCCGGCTTTAGGGTGGGGCGACCGGGGCGATCGCCCCGGGCGCCAGGTTTAGGGGCGCCGAACCCCGTACTTTTAATTAATTTTTTTTACAAATTTGATAGTTGCTTGAGAAGGTCGTGTTATTATTATTATCTATAGTAAAAAACCGTTTCTATCGGTAATCATTAGCAGAAATGAGATATTAATTCAAATTTGCTGCATCTTCAAGACATTTAGTTTATTATATTAAATTCGATCATTGTTAAAAACCGGTTGGTTCGTGACTTACTCACAGGTTACATATTATGCGTTTCGTTTTCAAATCAGCAACATTTAAACATTCGTAAAGTTACAAGTTTTATTTTATTTTTAAAAGTTTTTATTTTGAATGGAAAAACAACCTTTCTCTTTTCTTTTTCATTTTTTTTTTAACCTTCGGGCGGGCGCAATGCATCTGATAGATTAAGTGACCAGTTTTTATTGTGCCAATCAGCGATATGAAAAGGGAGAGATCTGAAACTCACAGTAGCTTAATCTTTATCGATCAACTACCCAAAGCAGTTTTCAGTTTCTATCTACCATATGTCTGAGGGGCGGGAGGGGGTGAAATAATCTCTCAGATGTATTGCGCCCGATTGTGTTATTTTTTCTTTTCTATGAAAATTTCCACTCTTTATACTCTTCACATTGCGTAAAAATGTTGTGTTGACTTTTTGGCTCACCAAATCGTTCAATAGTGTGTTTTTAGTAAAATAAAATCACATTTTTTAAGCGGTCGAGTTGATGGAGGTTTTTTAAATATTGAAGCGATTGAAAGCGGAATTTTCATAGAAAATTGAAAATGTGAAGGGTATCAAACTTTGTGAGCCAGAATTTGTTTCTAAAATTTCGTAGAACTGTTTAAAAAAGACAATGCAACAATAAATAAGAGTGTAAAATATACAGAAACTTAATTTCATCCTATTTTCTGCACTTAATCTGTCAGATGCATTGCGCCCGATCATGTTAGGATTAGTATTGCGCCCGCCGGAAGGTTAAGTTGTAATGTTCTCTATTTGTTAAGTGATTCTTTTCAAGTTTTTAAATTGGCCCAATGGCAACAAACGGCAATATTTTCATTGGCCTAAAATTTAGTAATACTAACCAGAAAATCTCTATATAAAAATAGACGAAAAGCTAATGAAGCCAAAAACAACATTCTTCAAATAAAAAAAATTGAAAAAATACAAAATGGGTTAATGAAGTTAGTTCTTTACATATTTTGGAAGAATCAGTTGCACTTGTTTGCATCAGTAGTGTACCCCCAATTTAGGATGTCACGAGCCGCCACTGACATGTATCTTTATAAAAATCGGGAAAGAATTTAGTTGGGAACCCGTAATATCAGATTTCCACTTGGAAATGACTGCGTTCCAAAGATACATGTACTTTTAATTAAGAAAAAGGAATAATTCATCGTTATCGTTTTGGAACCACCAATATCAATATTAAAATATATCAATTTCAGGATCATGTTTATGCTTTCGGCTTTATTGGACTTTTGTTTATTAATATTTATGTGTGTAATTTATTTTTTATTTTTGCTAATATGTATGTGGGTTTTACATTTAAGGATAAAAAGTGTCTTTTCTCGCTCAATTAAATTTATAAAAACTACTTGAAAAATAGAAAAGTTGACAAAGATATGTATTTGTAAAATTATTTACTTAATGAACATTTAAATGTTGGTGGTTCAAAAACGAAACGGTGGTCGGTACCTACATAGTGTAACCTGTAGAAATGCAAAGTAGCCAGGTTTGCCGAACAAAACCTTTTCAAACCAATGTAGAAATTACAAACTGAAATGAATTGATGTTAGAAATATTTGGACTAAACGTAAAACCGATACTGACTGAAATCGTTAGAATCAAAGAACCATGGCAAGTGCGTTTTTACAGTGACTAGAGTATGGGGGTCAGGAACACAGTCATTGGAACTGTCCACCTTTCCCCAATTTTCGTCTTCATCGTCAATTCAACAATTGAAGATAGCAGTGTACTCTTGAAAATGATTATGATTACCAATATGAAAAATTTTAACATCGAAAAGAATGAAAGGAAAATTGCCACCTATTTAGGTGGGGTTTGCTATCGTCTTCCCATTCAACATTATGAATGTTTGTGAGCTAAAATGTATGGTTCCTTATGTTTTTGCGAAGTGAGATTGCCTGTTTTAATTTCTTAACGATTATAAAAGCTATAGACGACCAAGCTTTCAGAGGCTACTAATTAGAAAAGAAAAGCTGCTGTTGAGTCCGATTTGAAAAAAAAAAAACAGTCGCGAAGTATGGAGAAATTCCATTCAATTAATAAAAAAATAGACTTAAATTGAAGTTTAGAAGATGGAAGCCAAACAGTTAAAGGGGATAGTTTCAACGGCCGGCGCGGGCGAATGAAGAAAAATATTTCCGAAGAACGTTCAAGTTGCTTCAATGAGACTGGAGGCGATTAAGTTAGTACGATTCTAGCCGCCCTACTGATTTCGTCGCCTCGTGTGTCGTAAATTGAACGATCTTACCATACCGAACTTGAATCGTCGGCTGATCCAGCACAATGCCCGAAAATTCTAGGCCTTCAGTTTTAAGAAGCTGTCGCAGGCCCGGGCGCAGGGGGGGTTTTGGGGGTTGAACCCCCCCCCCCCCCCCCATTGGCAAATGTTGCCAGAATTTCTTATTAAATACTATTGTTCTCATAAGGCAAAAATTTAAATTCATAAAAATGTAAACTGGCGTTGTTAATTTATACCTTGCCAAAAGAATTTTCTCTCGCCGCTAGACACCATCCAGTTCCGGACAGTTCAAGTACATTCGTGGTAGAAACTCATAAGTGTTAGTATGCAATCCGAAAAGCGGTATTTTCCCTATACCGAACGTATTGTAATTCAAAGATAAATGTAACCGCGCGGCATGTGTAGATTGTAGTGGGTGAACTATTGTAGGGCATTGCAGGGGATTTGTTGTTGATTGCCACATTTCAAGGTGCTAGCTGCCAAGGTTTAGAGGTTACATCCGTCAAAAGATGAGATTTTAAGATGAAAAAATCAGCCATTGTACTCTATTCCGATTCCTTTATCAACCTCTATAGGAAAATGCATACTAATGAAATGACTCAGCATGGGTTTTAGGTAGTTTTTTCCCAAATTTCATTAAAATCAATTTAAAACGGCGTTACAAGCCGTGCTCTGTGGCCATGATTGTTCGGTCACTACTCTGTGATACAGAGATTCATAGAGGGAGAGAGAGAGTTTCTAAACTCGTCATGACCCGCCGCAAATTTATTATTCAGAAGAAGATGATAAAAAACATTCTTATTGTAGAATAATAAACTAACAATGCGACTAATAAGTGGTATGGCTAACAACCGTATCACACTCCGAATTTTGTTGTTTTTGTAACGTTGACGATTACACATGCCACACGGTAGTCGTCAACGCACCATCCTCCACTAGGAGTTAGGGTAAATCAAGGTAGGTAAAAGCCTAGGGGAACGACATGGCATCCCTATCGTAACTATGAAGAAATCCTTATTCTCCTCGTGAAATATTGCCACCAGGTTTAGATAAGATTTATACCTCAGGATCGTCCTTTGGTATTTGGTTTACTATAATTCGGTGACTCACTCCTCGCTCCGCTCAGATCTCACACTGTCAGTCTCGCATTAAGGTACGTGTTCGTAGAGACGACTCTTGGGATAATCGCTCAGCGATCGTAGTTTTGCATCCAATTCCGAGCCATATTTGCATATTTTTGTAATGGTGTTACTTTCCATGTGTCGACCTTAACATGTCTGTATAGAAACTAGGGGGCTTCGCCCCCTGCTCGCTTCGCTCGCCAACCCCCGGGGGCCGAGGCTAATTTCGGGCCTGGCCGAAATTCGGATACCCTTCGCTCTCTTCGGAAAATTTTATTGCGGTTGCGGGAGCATGACCCCACAGTACGATTCCATTCGTTTTAAACTTTTTGTTGCTTTGGTAAAGTCACATTAATTCAAGGTTTTGTGAAATTGGTGCAAAAAATTTTTCTTAGAAGAATCAAAATGGGGGTTGGGTTTGTATGGCCACCCCATGACCCCATAGTCAGATTTGATCAATTCCAAAATATGTTTAGTATCATCAAGAGAAACACGTTTGTGTGTAATTTGGTTGAAATTGGTGCACAAATAAAAAAGTTTTTCTTAGAAGAACCTAATTTGGAGGGTTAGGTTTGTATGGCAGCCCCATGACCCCATTATCCGATTTGATCCATTCTTAGATATGTTTTGTGTCATCAAGAAAAATACATTTGTGTGAAATGTGGTTGAAATTAGTGCACAAATAAAAAAAAAAATTCTTAGAAGAACCTAATTTGGGGTGTTAGTTTGTATGGCAGCCCCATGACCCCATGGTCCGATTTGATCAATTCTTAGATATGTTTTCTGTCATCAAGAGAAATACATTTGTCTGCAATTTTGTTGAAATTGGTGCACAAATAAAAAAGTTTTTCTTAGAAGAACATAATTTGGGTAGTTGGGTTTGTATGGCAGCCCCATGACCCCATTGTCCGATTTTACCAATTCAAACATACAAACTGCCTGCAGCAAAAAGAAGCTGTTGTGCAAAATTTCAGCTTCATAGCTTTTAAATTGGCCGAGTAAAACGCGTCGCAACAGACAGACAGACAGACAGACGGACATACGGACATCGCCCAATCGACTCCCCAAGTCATGCTGATCATATATGTACACTTTTTATATGGTCGGAGATGCTTCCTTCAATGCGTTGCAAACTTCATGACAAAGTTAATATACCCTTTCACTCTATGAGCGAAGGGTATAAATATGCGCGTATAGTGGTCAGAACCGATGGTTTAACTGCGATCGCTGAGCGATCATCACATGAGTCGTCTCTACGAACACGTACCTTTAGAGAATTCGCCAATATTTTTGCGAAGCAGTGCTGTTGCGAAATAGGACAAGACGAAGTGCAAGCGCAGCGAGCAGTGAGCTAATGGAAAGCAATTTGTTGGATTTAGTTCTCTGGCTCGTCCATACATTTACTCAAATCCTATAGCTCGTCTGTTAACTAAGATCTCGCTGTCTGTCGCCCTTTTCACAATTCGCCAAAAAGTTGATACGTAGCGCAGCTTGGAAATAGGATGAAGCGAGCGCGACAAGCGGTGAGTTAATGTCAGGCAATTCGTAAGCTTTATATTTCTGACTCGTCCATACATATACTCAGACCCTGCACATCGCCCTTTACTCCGCTCAGACCTCGCTTTATCTGTCTGGCTATTTAGTATTCGCGACGTAGTGCTGTTGCGGAACAAGGTAAGTCCAGCGAGCGGTAAGCCAATGGATGACAATTCGTACAAATTTAGACCTCTGGCTCGTCCTTAAGTTTACCTAAATCCTGTGCCTTGCCCTTCGCTTCATCCAGACCTCGCCATGCCTTTTGCGCTTTTCAGAATTCGCCTAAATTTGCGACGCAGTGATGGTGCTAAGAATGATAAGGCGAGGTGCAAGCGCGGCGATCGGTAAGCCAATGGACGCCATTTCGTGAAATTTAAACCTATGACTCGTCCGTATAACCTGTAGCTCAGAATACTCTGCGCGCTCACACTCTGTCTGTCGTGCATTAGAAAAACAGCCAACATGTTTGCGACATACACCGCGGACCTGGAACCTGGATATATGACTCTGGATTTGCTTGACAGCCGAGTTCCGCTAGTTTGTGTACAGCATTGGGCTTTTGGGAGTCTGGTCACCTTATTATAGCCTGTATATTTTAAACTTTAAATATACCTTTCAATGAAAAATTTGAATATATAAGTTAAACCCCCCCTTGGATGATTCCTGCGCACGGGCCTGAGCTGTCGTGAAAACTAAATCAACGGAAATAGAAGAAATGTCAGTTCCACTTGACAGTCAGAACAGAGAAACCAAAAGGTGGTGGCTAGTTTGCATTTTTTAAATTTTCATTACTTCTATTCTATTACGATTTTTTCGTATAGAAACTATAAGGGGGCGCTTCCTTCAAGTTCGCCCCGGGCGCCATTTCACCTAAAGCCGGCCCTGGTTGTAAAACTCATTTAATGAAAGTTGTAAGTCGTCAGTGCTATTTCATTTTTCGAATCTGTACATATTGTACATGCATCAGTGGCGTAACACTTCCAAAATATCTTGTGTTCGAAAATATAGCGGAGACCCCTGGCTGGTTGATTAGTTCCTACACTACATAGCGTGTAACTGTGTAGTGTGGGTTAATTATATATTTCCAATTGCGGAGATCAATGCAGCCACCAGTTTTCTCTGCTAGTTAGAAGTGCTATCTAAAGGTACGTTGTGCTAGACGCGGCCGCACGACTGCGACTCGCTCATTCCATATAAAAACTCGTTTCTCTCTCATTTTAAAAACGAGTTTTTATATGGAATGAACGAGTCGCAGTCGTGCGGCCGCGTCTAGCACAACGTACCTTAAAGGTACGTTGTCTCATATAAAAACTCGTTTTTAAAATGAGAGAGAAACGAGTTTTTATATGGAATGAGCGAGTCGCTGTCGTGCGGCCGCGTCGAGGAAAATGTACCTTATAGGTACGTTGTCCTCGACACGACTGCATCGGCTCTAGCGACAGCGACTCGCTCATTTAATATAAAAACTCGTTTTTAGAATGAGAGAGAAATGAGTTTTTATATAAAATGAGCGAGTCGCTGTCGCTAGAGCCGATGCAGTCGTGTCGAGGACAATGTACCTTTAAGGGACGTGTTCGTAGAGACGACTCATTGGATGATCGCTCAGCGATCGCAATTAAATTACCGTTTCTGATCACTATATGCGTATATTTCCTATACATACATGTTCCTTTAGGTCATGAGCGATACAAGGTAGTACTATAAAAAAGTATGTTAATAATGCTCGAAATTGGATGCAGAACGACGATCGCTGAGCGATCACCACATAAGTCGTCTCTACGAACACAAACCTTCGTAGAAACGATGATCGCTCAGCGATTGTAGTTTAGCATCCAAGTTCAAGCTGAATTTGTATATCTTTTGAATGTGAATACATTCCTTGGGTTGGGCAGCGATTGATGAAGCATTTTATTCACGTTATAGTGCAAACAGATAATCTGAGAAATATTAAGATTTGCAGCTACAGTCCATTACTTGTTAAAAGGGGTGCCACTCTTAACAGCTCTTGTGCGGAGTATGTTTGCTCCCCGATGTTGTTAAGAGTAAAATCTCCGGCCACTATATAAGAGCGGTGAAAAGGTTAAAGAGAACTGGGCTTAGGCGCAGGAACCCTGAGGAACGCCAGCTGGTATCGGTTTTCCAGAAGACATTGCTTTATTAATTTGCACAACGAATGTACGGTTATATACATAAAATGGATTTGGTAATTTTAACCAAATAAGAGGCGATGCCAAACTTTATCATTTTGAAGAGGAGACCGTCATGAATCAAATGCTTTTCGGATATCAAGTGCAACAACGCCGACCGATTTTTTGTTTTCAAAAGAATTTTTAATATAATTATTGAGCCCAAAGGTTTGATGAGTAGTTGAGAGTTTTTTCCTAAACCCAAATTGGAATTCGGGTATAATCTTTAATCTCTCAACTCATTAAGTCGAGAAAGTATCACTTTTCACGAACGTGGTTATGTACACTGCAACTTCCCTACCCCAAGCAGCCGCCGCCCGAAGCCTACAAACGAGCAAGTGCACCACGTTCACCACTCATGCGGGCATTACTTACAACAAGAGTCGCACGACTGCTTGAGTACGACCACTGAGCGAAGCAACTTCCCTACCCGAAGCCTATAAACAAGCGAGTGCACCACGTTCACCACTCATGCGGACCTTATTTACAACATCAGTCACGCGATTCAATCGACGATAATCTTCATTGTTGACCTATGCTAAGCGATTATCATCTAAAAACGAGTTTTTATTTGGAATGAGCGAATCGCTGTCGCTAGAGCCGCTGGGGTCGTGCCGACGAAAACAAATCTTAAGACCGAGCCTAAGTCTAGAGAAAACACCGACTAGAACAAGCGTATCGATATTTTGTTTGGTAATAATGGCTACGATGGACCCCGATTAATTCTTGTTGTAACTTGTTTTATTCTCATTTTTAGTGACCCATCGATGGGCTAATCACTTTTCTTGTGCCACTTTTTGCCATTCTTGGAGACGGGCACAAAACCGCTGCCGTTAACTTATCATTATATTGCTCTTAGAATGGGCGTTAGGGCAATTTTCTTTTGTAAAAAAATACTAATTTGACAATGAAAGCTAAATAATATGAAGGGGCAGTAAAGTACGCAAATATTGGAGCACTGAGTGAAAAACAGAAACAATAGCATGGGAAATGCGTGCACGTTCTGTGCATGACGTCACTCAGAGACTTGTGCTTTCAGTGTGCAGTTATTATAGTGTTGCGTATTGAATGCCAACTGCTTAATTCTTTGTTACTTCGCGTTTATGTATATTTTCTATCTCTACAATATGGAAAGATGTTCCTTTGGATGTGGCCTGTAATAATCGATTATATAAATATGGCGCGAAAAAATGTATAGTAATTCATCAATTGAAAACGGTTGGGCCGATTTGGCTCCATTTTTAGGGTTTTTTAGATTTTACAAAAAACCCTTATGAAATCGATTTTGTCCGTCCGTCTGTTCACTAAATAACTCGAGAACGGCTTAACGGATCGTCATGAAATTTGGTAGGAATGTGTAGAATGGTAACAGTCTTTAACACGAAATACTTAAAAGTTGGTAGGACAAAAATAACAGGGTGTCCCGGACATTCGAAAATTTGTTCACTAAATAACTCGCGAACGGCTTAAGGGATCGTCATGAAATTTGGTAGGAATGTGTAGAATGGTAACAGTCTTTGGCATGAAATACTTAAAAATTGGTATGGCCAAGATAAAAGGGTGTCCGGGACATTTACAAATTTGTTCACTAACCGATCGTTATGAAATGTGTAGAATCGTAACAGTCTTTAGCAAGAAATACTTAGATGTTGGTAGGACAAAGCAAACAGGGTGTCCCGGAGATTTGAAAAAGTCAACTTTTTTAGTTTTTATCAAATCAAAGAACTCGATGGGTACATTTCACATCAGTCGCTTTTTTCCAGTTTGGAGTCATGGTAACGGCGTTACAGATAATAAATCCAGTTAATATGTGGAGCCATGATAGTAAATCTATTTTTGGATTGGTCAAACTAAAAAGTGTTACTAACGCCTTTCATTGTGGAACGCGTTTATTTAGACCAATCTAAAAATAGATTTACGAGAAGCATTTCATTAACATTGTGCATAATTCTTATTTTACAGTTTTCACCAAATAAAATTTTGGGAAAACTCCGAAAAAGTCATACAAATTTGAAAAAAAAAATTCGACAGAATTTATCGCATGTTTTAATCATTTTGGACGATGAAAAGAGTAAGGGGGATTTAATGCGAGCGGACCAAGCTCAGGGTGTGAAAGCGAGCTGTCGCAGCTTGTTTTATACTAAGAAACAAAAAATTAAAAAGATCTGTTTCTATGCAACAATTTTCTTAATTTTATTCTTTCTTTTCGCATCAGCCTATTGTCTAATTTCCTCTTTACATTTTCTCCTTAATTTCTATTTAGTTCTCTTATCTTAACCCTTTGAGGACCATACATTTATGGCCGAAGCGATTTTGTTTTTTGTTTTATTTTCGTGATCACTAGGTCAATAGTAGTTATGTCACTAAAAATTGTGCCCCTAGCCCCCCATTTTACCCCTCATTTCGCATGGCAAATATATTTGCCTGTGGGTTGAAAGGGAATTTATCACCTAAAAACGACTGAACATAATAACGGCATTGTGACGTGTAATTCATGTATTTTAAGAGTAAAGATCCTAATTGAAAACAATTAATGTTAGGTATGGTAAATATTGAAGAAATCTCGAGATGTTGTGGAGCAAAAGGACACATTATGTTGGGTACAAAGTACATCTGTGCAGTCATATTCATCCATAAAAGTACCACAAGCATAAACTTTCAAATTCTATCGGTTTCCCATTTTATGAAGAGTTATTTCCTGAAAAGTCCAGTCCTAATCATCTCTGGAAAAGGGTGGACTCGTGGTCTACCAAAGTAGATGTCTTCCTCCGGCAAACCGGTTCGATATTCAGTGCGGATTTCTGTAAGATAGCTATAGGTTACGGTAGAGTATTGTAAATGCTTACGTAATTCGAAAAATATCCAAGAGCAAACTTGCCTTTTTGTATGCAGTAGCTGACAGCAAACAGGCACATTACGTATATTTTGCTAAATTATGCAGCGACAAATCGCGCCAGTTTAAGTTTTTGTATCAGTCGGTCAGATGAAAATATTATGTCCCTTGCATTTTTCTTTATGTCGATGTCAAGTCTTTACGGGATAACCCTTAAATTCAAACATAGTCTTGGTGGAAGGAAAATTAGGGTAATTAGGGTAAAGGATCGAAAAGGGGACAACACAAACATCCATGGTCACAGTGTGACTCGAACCCACGCTCCGGAAACTTAGAGATGAGTGACTTCTCTTCCACTGAGCCGCCGAATGCCCACATATGCAGATTTGCTCCCCACTGCATAGAAACCGATGTACCCTCGCTTCATTATCTGCCAGAAATTGTCCACCTGCCATATTAGAATGTTGCTAGAGAATGGGAAATTGATTGACCCTTACGAAAAACTGTCAACATCAATTTCAACCATTTTCTTTGCTGTCGATGGGCATTAATATAATACAGCAAACTCATCGAGGTTATAAATGTTTTTTTTTTCAGTGCAGACGTCAAAGTTGTATAGCTAGTATCAGAGACAGAGGCGCCAAATTACTTTGGGGAAGTAAAGGGTTTTCCAATAGGGACGCTTGATCTTTGAAATGAAAAAAAAAATACATGTAGGAGAGATATTTGCGAATTTTTTTTTTTATTTGAAAGGTCCATCGACCCCATTACATATGGAATATGACATCATTCAAATGACCGCCACGGCTTCGGTTGGTGGCGCGCACACGAAAGGTCCAATTTTCGATGACTCTGGCGCACAAATCGGGCTGTATTTGATCGATGGCGTGGCGTATGTTAACTTTGAGGGCATCGGTGGTTTGCGGTTTGTTGGCATAGACCTGCGACTTAAGAAAACCCCACCCCATGTTTGGTGCGGATTTTGGGCCGGAGGCGTGATTGGTCCGTATTTTTTCGAAGACGATAATGGTGTGGCCGTCACCGTCAATGGTGAGCGATACCGGTCGATGATAACCAACTTCTTTTGGCCTGAAATCGAGAATATGGGACGCACAACATGTGGTTTCAACAGGACGGCGCTACGTGCCACACAGCACACGCTTCGATGGATGTTCTGCACGAGCAATTTACGGGCATGGTCATCTCGCGCGGAGGCGACGTGAACTGGCCACCGAGATCGTGCGATTTGACCCCGCTGGACTTTTTCTTGTGGGGTTTTCTTAAGTCGCAGGTCTATGCCAACAAACCGCAAACCACCGATGCCCTCAAAGTTAACATACGCCACGCCATCGATCAAATACAGCCCGATTTGTGCGCCAGAGTCATCGAAAATTGGACCTTTCGTGTGCGCGCCACCAACCGAAGCCGTGGCGGTCATTTGAATGATGTCATATTCCATATGTAATGGGGTCGATGGACCTTTCAAATAAAAAAAAAAATTCGCAAATATCTCTCCTACATGTATTTTTTTTTTTTCATTTCAAAGATCAAGCGTCCCTATTGGAAAACCCTTTAAATAAAGCTGGGCTTCTTTTTGAAACTGTCTATTAGGAGTAGATTAGGCGTTTTGGAGATACAGCGGATTATGCTAAGTCAATGACAATTTTTAGACTTAGCCTTGATTTGTCAAATATTATTTCCAGAATATACCACATGTAGTAATATAATTTGACAACGTTTTCTTCGCCATAATCACTAGATTCGTAAAGCAGTAGTTTCTATATTTCGTTTGGTTGCTGAAAAAAACAGCTGTCGTGAGGTAGAAGGTTTTTACATTTATGAACGCTATATACCGCAAATTATTTGACCTTTCAGATTTATAAAATTTTAAATTTACCCCATTACAAATTCGATAAACTCACCACAATTAAGTGCAAGTGCGAAAACCTTCTTACACTATTCATTTTCGCGACTCTAACTCTAAATGTTGCAAATGTAATAAAAAAGACATAGTGCGTTTTGTTCCGTTTCAGACCATAGGCAAATATATTTGCCCAACTTATTTTAGGCCTGTTCGAGTTCACTGAACTTCGAAAAACCTGGAACGTTGCAATTTTACAAAGAGAAGGGATAGACCAAATGCACTATTTGAGGCTCATCAATTTTTTCGATTTTACCGTTACATTATAGCCCCTTGAACTGTGACTACTTTTTACTAAACTTTGAGGGCCCCTGGGGGGCAAAGCGGGTCAGATAGGAAATTATACCCATAATAATGTTGTTGCCCCAACTCTCATTTATGAATTTCTTTCCGAGTATTTTGTTATATTTTTAACGTGAACAGTTTTAAATGTCAAAAACCTCCGGGCAAACATATTTGCCTATAGTCGTCAAAGGGTTAAAATACAATCTTGATCTTAAAAATAATTTCTTAATGCTATCCTGGCAGAGCACAACCTTTGCAGACTCCCAGTATGTTTTAAAATAGCACCTACTTCCGCCCATCGTATTCTCGCAGCGGCTCGTTCTTTTCTTTCATTGCTGGTTTTGACGGCGTATACACATGAAGCTAATGGTAGATTTCAATTCGGATCTTCTTTAGTATAAAACTATTCCTATTGCCTGGATAATAAAATATTGTCAAGACAATTAGCGGCAACAAACGAATATCCCGACAGCATCCAACTTACCCAAAAGCTCATTCTGTAGATTGCGAATATAACTATCTGACGCAAAATGTTTTGAGCATATCCTTGCGGTAGCTGCATTAAGTTTGTAGCTTCTTCTGCACTAATGTTTCCATATTTGTGACAGCATCACGGATAACGTTTTCCAAGAATACTTTCAATCCCGATATTTTCCATCTTTCGGAATGATGTAAAACCGAATCAATTTATCTTCGTCAGATGCATACATTTTTTGATTGCACGAATAACAACCGAACACAGTACAACGCATTTTAATATACACAACTAAATACAGACAAGATAAAGTCGCGAAAAATGTCACTGAATTTAAAATACAACAAATTTTCATTAATCGCACAAAGAAAAAAACCGTTGAACGCATCTTACAATTCGCATTCGAAAAATTCGCTGAACTGTCTCTCAGTGACGTAAACATCACCAACAAGGAAGAAGATACATGCGTGCGTCGTTATTTCTTATATTCGTAGTATAATGCTCCTAATCGACTACTACTCCACTCCATCCAACGCGCATTTTGTTGCGGTTAAAACCGACGGTCAACTGTCAAAAACCAAAATTGAAAATTTTCAATATCATGGCCGACTTGACGAACCAGGAATAGCTGTTCTAAAAGATAGTCCGTACACGCAAATGCCAATTTTTGAATTTTACGGGATCTTGCAAATATTAATGATTTGAAATTATTCAAATCGAAGATACTTGGTAAAAAAAACCAAGGAAATCAAAAATTGACACTTGAATCGGCCCATTACAATATGATGTACTCATTTAAGGCAGCTATTACACAGTCATATATTGGTAATATATATTATAATAGATATTATCATATCCCTAAGCCTACTTGATTTCGCTTCCTGCACGGCTAAAAATTTATACTGAATGAATCGAGTAGGCTTAGGCATATGACATACATATTATAATATAAATATGACTGTGTAATGGAGCCCTAATGTTATACTTGTAACTAATGTTACGCCTTTTTGTTACGTTACACCTCGATTTCACGGAATGACCCCCAATGTATCTAATACCCTCCACATACGTACATGTCAATATGTTGTGAAACTGGGAAATCGTTATTTCATGATGATATACAAAAAGTTACATTTAAAAAAAAAGCTTAAAAACTGACAAAAAACGTATAACAATGTTGGTGACAGAAGTTTCAACTTTAAACGACTGTTCGGTCCACTATGCTATTTCAAATGTTTCTTCGACTTCCGTCTTTCACATTATGTTTCTTGCTCACATCTCACTTTTATCCTTAGCTGGACTTCAACCGCCTTGAGTTTCCCTAGTTGTATATATGTACCTACAATGTTGCTGCTCGCTACAAGGATATACCGTCACTGTCTCCTACAGTGTTGCCAGGTAGACTGCGTAACTTCCCCCTAAATGAAACGTGATTTCCCCCTAAATTGGAAAAATGGCGGAAAATTTAAAAGGGCCCCACGCTGGGCACCAAATGTGATCTGTTGACGAGGGTATCAGGCCTAATTGTATCCCGAAGATTATAGTGACAAAGCTATCGAGACTTTTCTACAGGTGTAGCGAAGACATTGATTTAGTCGGGTTAATCGGAATAGGAATTTACCGCCCATAGCCTATTAAAAAAAACAGTTTGAAGTTAGCTCATCCTCTTATTGCTCCTATAAAATGTTGGTGGAAAATAACTCTCATCCGGTGAACATGGAATCAGAACTACATCAAGTTAACTATACCCGTCAAGTGGCATGCTATGTTTTATTTATAATACAGATGTCACTTAACACCTTGGCTGCCATGTATCACCGGTGAACACACTAAACTCGATTCCCCACAGGCCAATGTGTCACCGGTGAACACCACACAATTATTCCTCCCAGGCCAAGCAATTTTTTTCAGGTTTTCGGCGGATTTTAATGGAATATTTTATAGGGTGTTTACTGATGATACAATGGCGTAGTTTCAACTCAATTTCAACGTGTTTTCACCGGTGACACATTGGCCTGTGGGGAATAGCCTGTTTTATAATAAATGAACTTTGTATCACCGGTGACACACAATACAGAAGGGCAAATTTAGTTTGCGTTGTTTATTTCCTCTTTCTAGTATTTTTGATCCTTTAAACTGAAATCATTTGTCTTTCTAGTTAAAACATGAAGTAAAACCCATTAAAAACACCACAAAAAAGCAAATTAACAATGTATTAAATTATTCACCATAATATCGTGTTCACCGGTGAACACAAATTGAATTTTCTTTTCTTTCAAACGATTTTAGATATTGTTGACTTCAATCAATTAAGCAATAATCATAAATGGCATAGAAAACGTCAATCTGCAGTTATATTGCGAAAAAACAACTTTAGAGTGCTTTTTACAGTGTAAATCAAAGTAAGAACGACGAAATTACGTTTTCCAACTTTACTCCTAATTTAATGAAGTTTGCGAATCCTTCTTCGAATGAGACCTAGAAGCTTATTACAATACAATTTATTAAAAATGTTATTCATTTATTAAAAATTTAAAAATAATATTATTTTTGAGTAAAATGTAAATTCAAAAGAAGACCACAAATGTGTCACCGGTGACACATTGGCCTGTATAGAATGTCTTTCTCTGTGTTCACCGGTGATACATGGCCTGTGGTGAATCATTAGTGTGTGTTCACCGGTGACACATTGGCAGCCAAGGTGTTAAAACACACAATTTGGGGACATGGGGTTTCGAATATTTATTTATTGACACGTAGGCGCTATCCTCCAGGCAGTGCCCCTCTTATCTTATCTTAATCCACTTAACGTCTCAATTTCACTTGATTTTTTTACAAACATATTCTTCGCAACTTATTAATAAGTAATCGAAAAAAACGTGTACAGCCCTTTCAGAAAAGATGTTGGATTCCCCCAAAATGTATGTGCACTATATCTCTCACCGATCCCAACAGATTCACACACACAGACACAAATTTTCATGGAATTTGCTGATTTATGTTAGAAAACAAACCCCCAAAATTCTCTTAAGGTGTTTTAGATTCCCCCTAAAAGTTTCCCTAAAATAATTCTCCCCCTAAAATTCTCCCTAGGAGGTGCAAAAAACCCTAAATTTAGGGAACTTTCCCCTAAATTGGTAACACTGGTCTCCTATACCTCATGCAAAAATTCAAGATAAATTGCTATGAAAGTTTTCATGTTACGGTTGATCTCATTTTCGTGGGAGGGAAATACTTTTTTTTCTTGCATCTAGTACTAGTGTTGCGTGGGATATTTTTATTTATTTAACGTATGTATGTTTCACTTGCTTCTCCTGTCATTTGAATTCGGCATACCATTTTTGCAACATTTATCATATATGTATATAGAGAGAGAGACGAGATAACTTTTAAAACTTTCAAATAGTTTTTCCGGATGCAATATTCCTGGTAAATTGGTAGTCATTTGCATGTTTTGCGAGAAAGTAAAATGCATTGCTAAAAAAGTACATACATATGTGTGTGTACATTTTTTAGGGTACTGGTTTTGAAATGTGCAATATGTGTTAATTGTTGTCACCTCTTTTTTCCTGTGAAACTGTAATGTGATGAATATGGTACTGAAATGCAACTGGAGCTTGGGAATGGCGGCAAAAGTTGACAAAATATTCGAGCTTTTTGGGTAATTTATTTTATTTCTCGGCGTGTAGTGTCGGGAAAAAATGTCTCCTAAATTTTTGTTCCGATAAAAACGACTAAAAAAAGGATGTGTATATTTGTATTCAATTTTTTTTTTATTCACTTCCTCAATTAACAGATTATTAGTAATATTCTAGCAGAGATTACGCTCATTGTCGAAATTTAAGTATAAGTGTTAACATTTGAATATGGGGACTTTTTGACCTTCAAGAACGTTGGTCGATGAAAGTCTAGGAAATGGTTTGTAGGGTTCCATTTTTTAAATTTTGGTTGATTGCTATACGGACCTGTAGCTATGAAATGAAAGCTGTGCTGTGGTCAATAGGGATGTCAAAACCGGCCCATAACCAGGTTTTCGGTTGTTTGCGGTTTCTTGCAAAGCAGGACCGTCCGGTTTTAACCTGGCTCAAAGTACCGATTTTCCGGTTAACCGAGACATTTCGTTTATTTGCTTATAAGTAATATTATTTTAGTTAAAACAAAAATGCATACACATTCCTATTGCTGGTGTTCGTATCGTATGCAAAATCAAATCCAAATGCACGTACAGGGTGCGCCAGAGAATCTTACTTATTTGAAAAAACTCCCGAGCGGTTAGTTGGGTGAGTGAGGGGTGGGAGGGGGCGCATCTGTCCCCAAGTTTGTTTCCCATTCTAGTCAGTCGCCATCATGCTCTGGTCTAGAGAGCAATGGGCCTCGAGAGGTTCTTTTCTAACTGTGGCTCACTTGGAACATTATCGATGATTTTTTTCTTTCAATCCTCGATGAAATGAATGTTAGGGAAGACGTGTGGTTTCAGCGAGATTGAGCCACAGCACGAGGGTCAATTAATTTTTTCCGACATTTCCCCGACCGCTTCATATCTCTCAGAGGCGATCTCTAATGGCCGGCACGCTCCCTAGATTAGGCGGATTTGGCGTTATTTGAAATCCTTGGGCTATATCGATTGACCACGGACCATAGCTTACCTCAAGAACAACACTCGCGACGCCATTGTCAACATACCAATATTGATATGCTGCAAAAATCGACTTAATTAGTGCATATTGTACACTGAAATAAAAAAAAATAAATAAGTACATATCTGAAGTAGTTTTGTTTTTATTGACCTTTCAAATAAGTAAGTTTCTCAGGCGCAACCTGTAGGAATAAGTCCTCGAAAATATGTTTCAGGGCTGAAATTTGAAAACGAAATTTTTCATAGGGGACAGGTTATAGAATTACTGACTGAAAAATCAAGAAAATATAAAAAATTGTATTAATTTTGAAAGATTTTTTTTTCCGGCTTTAAGCGGATGGACAAACAACCTCTGGGTTAAAACCGGGAGGAGGAAAAAACTGAAAAAAACCGGTTAACCGTTCTGAAAGTACCGGTTTTCGGACAAACCGTCCGGTTTTTGACATCCCTTGTGGTCAATACAAAAGAGAAGAGTCAAAATAAATATCAAAAAATTGAAAGGGGGTTCAGACTATTGACAAGATTTACTAAATCCTAGATTTAGTTAACATTTGTACCATATTGTACTGCAATTTGAATAATGCAAATACATTGTACGATGCATTTTGAATTTAATGACATACGATTTAATCTAGAAGGCGGGTTTCGACTCGATTATTTGAGTGGTTTTAATAAATCCTGTCGTTACTGTGAGTTCCCTCTTAAAGTCTTGTTGTCTAAATTTTGGTGAACTCAAAATTTTTAATTTTTAGAGTGTGAATCTATTCATTCGGCTATTGGAAGAAGAGTTTTATGCTAGCACATAACAGACTGAAGGCTTATTTTTGCAAATCTTCCGCACATTTCTCCGTATGGATTCAATTTTGGATTATTAAGTATCGATTTAACATCAATATAAAACCCTCCAAAATCTAATTAGTGTTTTCCATTTTGGATTGGTCTAACCTGCAACAGATCCTTGTTGATTCTAAAAACCATTTCTCCGAACTGTGTACCAAGTTCTTGATTGTGATAAATAATAATATAAAAAATTCTCGGCAGTTGTCGTATGGAACTCTGAATTTTTCCACCGCTCTCTGTCGCCCATTTCCTCAAACATTTTTCGATTCCATGCATAAATTCTTTCTTGTCCTTCAACTATTTTAAAATTCGTTCATTTCTACATGACAAGTGCCAGTGGCCAGTGGCGTGCAGTCCATAGATGTGGTGGATGCGAATGTACACCATAATACCTACATACAATACACGGAATTCAGCCGGTTGAATCCGAATGGTAAATACATATCCTCGTCAAACGGCAACCCTTAAATTTGCATATGTACATATAATATACGACTTTGTTCGTACCAGTCGTTCTGTGTAATCAAGTCACTTTTCTACTGGATGCGGAAAAAACCTTGCTTCAGTCGTATCCATTCGAGCCGAAATTCCGTCGACACGACACACGCTCATTGTGTAATCTGATCACTCTGAGTACTATAGGAGAGTGGTCCCCTACACGAAGCGCATCAAGTTATGCAGCTGAGCAAGCATGACTTTATTGCGCAAATTTTATATGTACGTATTTCCAATTTAAAATTTTGAATTAAAATAGCTGCTTTTACAATTAAAAAAAGGAATCGCCATATCAGTAGACTGCGTTTAGGAAATATTGGTTGCAGAGAGCACTGTCTAAGCAGGATCCAAGAAATTACAATTTTTTTTATAATTATTTAAATATCTTTTTCCGTCTGTAGAGAAAATTTACAATCCCTATTGATAAATGTCACTGCACGCCACTGCTTAGTGCTTTTGAGTAATAGTTCCAACAGTTCCTCCGTATCACTACAGTTCCTGTGATAGCTTACCCTATAAAAATTATGCTAGTAAAAACCTGAAAACAAAAATTTTGGGATTGATCGCCCCAGAATGGTACTCCTGTTTCTGTTGTTGTAGTAGCGGTGCTGTTAAACTATTTAACACATTATATGTATTTCATATTTCATATTTATACATTGTTCTTTTATATTAATCATCATTGACATACAATCAACATTATTCATAAACATTGGAAATCGATCCAATGCGACCTAAAATTAAATTTGTATTGTAACATAATCAACATTAGCGAGTAAGCATTTATTGTGTATAAATATTGTAGTAGAATAAGTTTGATTTCAGTTCTTGAGTATACCATAAAATAAAAGCATTGAAAACCTAAACAGACAACTGTCTAATTAAACTCATTTACTCATCCTACCCCACAATATCGGAATTCTCTACAACCATTGAGGATTCTGATATTTCCCTAAAGCTTTACTTCGACTGGTGCGGTCGAACTAAAGTTTTTCTCCAGGTGCAGAAAGGCGTGATCCGCTGTGCATGTCTGTGAAAGTGTTCTATGTTTCGTCGTCGTTCTCGCCTATTGCCTCAAGCGACAAGAACGAAAGCGGCTGCAATAGCGTTGTCCCATAACGCCCTCAGAGTGAGTGGTTAGTGGGTGCAGCGGGCATCGGAACAGGTGGTCCACATCATGGGGCGCACCACCGCAGCTCGGACAAATGTTCCGAATGTCCAGGTCTATTCGAGATAAGTATGAATTGAGGCGCGAACAAAAACCCGACCTAAGCTGGGCTAGTGTCGCTCTTGTGGCTCTCGGGAGCCTACTCTCCTTAGGTGATATGGGTGGTGGGGGTGCAGCGAGGACTCTATTCACACTTAATCTCCCTATTCACCGATTCACAACGGTTGTGTCATCAAATATATCGGGAGGTACCCGTTTGTATCCCTGGACGTCTCTCTCGAGATCTCTGATTCCACTCCTGACATGTCGTGGAGGGGGAGTATTGTACATGAGATGATGGTTTGGGTTATTCTCTCGATAGCAACCGACCAGATATTGTAAAGACAGGAGACGATTATGATCACGTATTGGTAACATGCTGGTTTCTTGATGAAGCTGATCCTGGGACGACATTAGGTGACAACCTGTTGCGATACGTAGAGCAGCATTTTGGCAAGTCTGGCTCTTATTACAGTTGGTGTTACTAACGGTTTGTGACCAAACCGGTGCTGCGTGGCTGGGAATTGCTCTACCTATCGCTTTGTAGGTGACCAACATAGTTTCTTTGTCCTTGCCCCATGAACTCCCGGCCAGTGCCTTTAGGACGTTGTTTCTAATGTGCATTTGGCCGACTACGTTGGCCACGAAACTATAGGATTGCCTCCCAGCTAGATAGTTGGCAATCCATCTAACCTCTTGTGCAGGAACATGCATATTGAGAAGGTCGGCCAACAGCGCAGAGTGGATGACCATGTCGAAGGCTTTTGACAGGCTAAGGGCCACTAGGACGGTTCTGTCACAGGGCTGTTTTTGGTTGAGGCCATTATGGATGTGATGGGTGATCAGATCCAGAGCTGTTGTAGTACTATGCATCTTCCTGAAACCATGATTGTGAGAAGCTAGCTCAGCATGTGATACAAGGGTGGGGTGGATGAGTGCTTCCAGCGTCTTTACAACGGGTGATAAGATTGTGATTGGACGGTAGGATTCAGCGAGTTTTGCGCTTTTACCGGGTTTAGAAAGGGGGTGATTTGACCCTTTTTCCAAAATTCAGGGATGACAAACGTGGATATCGACAAGTTGAAAGCCATCGTGAGGTATTCGATTGCTGGAAGATCTAGATGTTTCAGCATTGCCATTGAAATGCCATCTGGTCCAATGGCCTAAGAGTTTTTAGCGTTCTTGATCGCTGTATAGGTGGGGATGATGTCAACCGTTCGGTTGCGTATCCTTCTTTTCATTTTGCAATTGAGCGACTTGGTCTTGGGATGTTCAATAAATTGTTTATTGAACAAGCTCGCATAAAGTTTAGGATCTGCGGTGGTTTTCTTGCCGAATCTGATGGCTACACTACCCTTGTCTTTGGTTGGATGGGACAGGGCGCGGACTGTAGCCCAAAGTATGCTGACACCTTTCGAGAGGTCGCAGCTTTCAAGATGCTCGTTCCATTTTTCTTTCTTGTAGGTGTTGTCTTGTTGATTTATTTCGGAGTATAGCTCCTGAATTCTGGGGTCTGCCGGATTTGCGCGTCTTAAGTTGTCCTGTTCGTCGGCTAGCCTTGCGGCAGTAGTTGGGAAATATGTACACCTGTTTCTCGGGGGAAATACTAGCCCAATTCGGAGTGCCAGAAACACTTATTTTGAAAATTGAGCAATAAACCACTCAGTAAGAAGATTCAGAGCATATGCGAGTGTAGGCCTATTCCTAACACCGGTACATCGGTGTTGGGAAAAAACCGACTCGTGGTTGAAAAAACGGGTCCACCGGTGTTCGAAAAACCCGGCCTATGTTTGAAAAAAACCGGTGTTGGAGAAAAACCGGCTCATGGTTGAAAAAACCGGGTGTTGAAAAAAAATGGTGGGCGCCGGTGCACCGGGTGTTGAAGAAAGCCGGTATCCGATACTGAACATGAACACTGAGTACCGATGCGAGCCTATGCGAGTCAACACAGTGCTAAGAGCCATAAATTCCTTTCACCAGTGACTTAGAACAGTTCCAAGGGTATGTTTGACTTGGAACAATTTTTATAAACAGAAATTGAGCACGATTGGAACAGTGACTGATATCGAGTTTTTGGTGGTGGAATTAAATAATGTTGTATGTAATTGTATTTGTATGTAGATTTGGTTTGGTCGTTATAGATTGTAGGAGTATTGTTTTTGGAAGAAACATTATAGTCTGATTACAATTAGGTTAGTATGACTATTCGTATGGGCATTAAGATTACATTTGCCTGGTTGTGTATTACGCTGGCGAAAGTGACTCTGGTATCGGTATTTTTATTTTTCGGGAACTGGTATAGTAACAGTGACAGACTAGTAACCGATTCCTAGTCATCGTTACATGAATTATTGCCCTATTCTTAGTTTTATTTGATTGCTCATGGCTCACTCCAGGCAAATCCCTACTTTTGATTGCTTTCCTATAAATGCGTGCATTTGTGTGTGAAATCTGCTCGAAGAAATAATCTTAGTCACGATTTCTAATTTTACTTAACAGAAGCTGGAAATGTTTTCTAAAGCATAAATCAAAGGGTTTTAATTCTAAATTTCTTATAATTTCAACAAAAAAATCCAACTGTCATACAATTATAATATAGTATTTCCCAATTGAAAACATCCTTATCTCAAATGAAAAAATCCGTATCCCAAATGAAAAAATCCATATCCCAAATGAAAAAATCCGTATCCCAAATGAAAAAATCCGTATCCCAAATGAAAAAATCCATATCCCAAATGAAAAAACCCTTATCCCAAATGAAAAAATCCGTATCCCAAATGAAAAAATCCGTATCCCAAATGAAAAAACACGTATCTCAAAAGAAAAAATCCTTATCCCAAATGAAAAATCCTTATGTGCGAATTAAAATAAAATGAATTTAGAGGTGTTTTAAGTTGTTTCTTGCATCAAATTATGAGGTGTGGTTGATGTTATTGAGGATATGTGTAGAATCGGCTTCGTGGGGTTGGCTAATACAACAATTGCCGTGGTTGGACATTTATGAAATTGTATACTCGTACGTTAAGTTCCTTGCGTGTGGTTGGCTTTTGATCATCATCACATAGGCATACCGATCGTCATGAAATTTGGTAGAGATGTGTAGAATGGTAACAGTCTTTGGCACGAAATACTTAGAAGTTGGTAGGGCAAAGAGAACAGGGTGCCCCGAAGATTTGAAATCGAAGTCGACCTTTTTAGTTTTAACTTAAATCAAAATTTTTATATGTGCGTGTGTAGCCCAGGTCTGCAGATTTGAAAATTATGATTAGACTTTTTAGAAAATAACATAAGAAGAGGCCAGAAAATTTTAATTCGAATAACTTAATAACTATACCAAAGAATGAACATGAAATTTGGTGTGAAAACATGGAATAGTAATAGTGGTAATAGTAATCTAGGGATCCAGAGATCGAATCTCGACGTTATCCAAACATTACCGTACATGTGCGCATAGGAAATATATAGTGCTTGCAACATTAGACAGGGTGTCCGGAAACTGCCGCATAAACGCCCCGGATTATGATTCCTCAATTGATTTCCAGCAAAAAAGTTGTATTTAACATACCCCCTATACTTAACTCTTTAGCTGCCACAGGCATTTGACGATTTTTGAAAAAATCATATCATTAGACACCCTGTCTAATGTTGCAAGCACTATATATTTCCTATGCGCACATGTACGGAAATATTTGATAACGTCGAGATTCGATCTCTGGATCTCTAGATTACTATAACCACTATTACCATTCTATGTTTTCACACCAAATTTCATGTTCATTCTTTGGTATAGTTATTAAGTTATTCGAATTAAAATTTTCTGGCCTCTTCTTATGTAATTTTCTAAAAAGTCTAATCATAATTTTCAAATCTGCAGACCTGGGCTACACACGCACAAATAAAAATTTTGATTTAAGTAAAAACTAAAAAGGTCGACTTCGATTTCAAATCTTCGGGGCACCCTGTTCTCTTTGCCCTACCAATTTCTAAGTATTTCGTGCCAAAGACTGTTACCATTCTACACATCTCTACCAAATTTCATGACGATCGGTATGCCTATGTGATGATGATCAAAAGCCAACCACACGCAAGGAACTTAACGTACGAGTATACAATTTCATAAATGTCCAACCACGGCAATTGTATTAGCCAACCACACGAAGCCGATTCTACACATATCCTCAATAACATCAACCACACCTCATAATTTGATGCAAGAAACAACTTAAAACACCTCTAAATTCATTTTATTTTAATTCGCACATAAGATTTTTTCATTTGGGATAAGGATTTTTTTCTTTTGAGATACGGGTTTTTTCATTTGGGATACGGATTTTTTCATTTGGGATACGGATTTTTTCATTTGGGATAAGGGTTTTTTTCATTTGGGATATGGATTTTTTCATTTGGGATACGGATTTTTTCATTTGAGATAAGGATTTTTTCATTTGGGATAAGGATTTTTTCATTTGGGATAAGGATTTTTTCATTTGGGATAAGGATGTTTTCAATTGGGAAATACTATACATAATTACAAAACATCATACAAGAAAATCACCTCAAAATCAATTAAAAATCACCTCAACGTCGATTAAAAACATGTTGTACGAGCACACAAATCTATTCACAACTTTTATTGCCATTTCATAGACAATTAAGTACCCAAAACAACACACAGAATGCATGTCAATCTTTATTCCATGTTTGCGTAATATTTTAAAATCTGAAACACACATCCATTCGCATATAAGTATACATAGGTTAGGGACATACACGTCGCGGATTTATAGACGAAGCTCGAAAGCGCGCTGGAAATATGGAGATTTCGAACGAGTTTTGTGTAATAGATTTAGTATGCAAAAACGAACACAATCTAATTGAATAAAAATTGCATGCTCTCAGAACAAGTTATCTATGCCGCATCTAGACTATAGAGCAGCGTTTCTCAACCGGGGGCACATATCAAGTTTTGAAGTTCGTGTGTTCGTTGGAAGATGGGTCCCAATGCCAGAGAGGCCCCCACTCCAGAATGTACGATACTCTTATATTTATTCGACAATAAAAAATTAAAAAATAATAACTGTGCTTTGATATTTAGAGAGTTGAAGAAGCCACAGTTATTTGCCTATTTTAAGCCAATTTGTTTTTTTTTGTTGCTGATATTCTTCTTACATCTAACCCCTCAGCGGACATTTTTTTCTCATATTATTCGTACAACTAACCCCTCAGCGGGCATGCTAACATCACCGACCGAGTTTCTTGTCATCTTGTAATAATGAAAAATTAAATGAATCGAAATTAGACCTAAAGACGCCAAAATGGGTTAGTAGATCTGATTTTTACAGAAATAGCCAAGGATCTTAGCAAGGATGAAAAAGAAAATGACTCTAACATTTCTCGATTTTGGTCATAAATATGTAATTGTGGCGTAAGTAGGAATCAACGCGTTCAACATTTTAGTCATAATACAATGGTGTACGGCCAATGTAACAATTTACAATGCATGCAGACTTAAGAGTCGAAAATTTAAAACTTTAAGTTTAAAAATGAGGCAGTACCAATGTGTATGAAATTCAAAAGGCAAAACTTACGAGTTATAGGCCAATTTTTAGTCTTGCTATTTTCGAATAGCGGTAAGCGGAATAACAGTAAACTTCAGTTTTAAAAATTATGGCCGTCAATTTACCTAGATATCCGAAGAACACCATTATTAACAGTTACAGTGCTTACTTTAATTTGATTTCAGAAAAATCTTTTACTGGTATAAAATAAGTTACAGCTTGATGCTGCGAAAAGTAACTTCCGGATTGGAAGTTTAAAGTTAGTTTCTTGATAGTTATAGATATCCTTCGATTATTATTTACTTCATAGACGTTATTAGTGCCATGCAATAAGTAAGAAGCTCGAAAAATTTTCCAATAAAATTAAATTAATCTCGAACGAATTAGGTGATACACACTTTTTAGACCTCACAAAGGGGGCACGAAAAAAAAGAAAAAGGTTGAAAGCCACTACTATTGAGACTCTCATAAATGACTAAATATCCAGTTGGAAAATTCGTGTGTTATTACGTTTGGATTTAGCCTAGCATTTTAATATGGATTGTTTTATCGTCTCTCCAGGACCCCATGGTACCGAAGACTATTAATTTATAAAGAGTGTCCCACAAAGAGGGCAATATTCAAATTAAATTATTAAATTTAGAATTGTTTTTCTTTCAAGTTCTCAGTTATGTACCTTTCGTAATTTTCCATGATAATTTTAATTTTTTTATTCAGCTAAATTATGTGCACAATATCGCGACATGCTAGCGCACTCTTTTCGGCCGGAAATAGAACATAATGTATGTACATACTGATGGGGACGTATTAGCTCGATTTTAATGAGAGTGCCTTACGAACTTCTTGCTTTCTTGTCGGTGAATTTTTACGACTAAATTTCATACCAAACGAATTCATACTTGATATTAGCTTAACATTCTTTAGTCTCTGACTTTCTTAGAATTTATTGAAAGTGAATTTTATCTGTCAGTTTTCCAGCTGGTTTACGCTAGTCTATCTGCATTCAGAGTATGTCATGTAGGTATTCCCATGGCTCGTGCTATTCTCTTTTTTTTATGCAATTTTAATTAAATACTTTTTGGGGATTTTATTCGTTCAGCAATATGACAGACAACGAATTAAGTGGATAAAAAATGTTTTAATTTTTTTGTCAAGTAAACCAGATTTAGGTGTTTACTGCATTAAGAAATAATTGCAGAGCGGTGTCCGAACCGAATAATATAATGTGTCATATGGTTATGATGAAGACAGTTAAATAAATAAATAAATAATAGGCGCGACAATCCAACATTGGACTAAGGCCGCAGGATGTGTAAGTGACATCCTATTTCCAAGATATTATCTGCTTTTTGTTGAGGTAATGAGATCAGCATCATGCTCAGCAGTGTTATTTATCCCCATAAAAGGGTACTCGTTTAACATCTGAGTGAGATCATAGTCCGTCACAAGCTCGTGAGTTCGAAAAACAGCATGGCCCACGGTGAAATTCGAACTCATGACCCTGTGCACCGAAGGTGCGCGCACTAACCGCTAGACCAGCCAGACTACAGTTGGGTAGGGTTAAAATCAAAATATTGTTACTTTGGTTAAAAGATATTCATATGAACTTATAATTCTGATTTGCTATGCAAAATGATGATAATAAAAACTATTTACGAACTCTAAAAGTTAAGAACTTAATTTTAAATTTTAAATAAAAGATATCCAATTTATTAGACACGAAACATTAATATAATATTCACTGAAATTTTCGCACAAATTGATTAAATTTAAAAAGGAAAAAAGGTGGAATATTTATTTCAGCGAAGTCATTATAATAATATTCTCGTAGACCGGTTAACCAGACACTTATGAATTTAAGTAGGTAATTTATATATTGTGTTGTCTGGTGGGATCTATGGCGCCATGTAGATCATGTATGCGTTGTTGTGTGAAAACAAGACATTAGATTACGTAAAGTAGGTATATCGTTGTATAATTTCATTGTCGGTAGGATTCACTCAGTTTGGGGTCAGTTTTATTACCTGTCAATTATAATAAGTGGCCTTGTTCCTATTGGACATATCCACTTTCATGTTTTATACTAAAATTATATAATGTAGTTTTCAGACCCGACGTGACGACTCTATAAAATTATATTTTTAGAAAAAAAATATATATGCATCTTTCGCTGATAAACCAATTATATAGACCACTTGGCATGAGCTACTTTTTAACTTTTGAACTTTGTCGTTCCCACTCCTGGTTGAAAGAATGATAAAAAGCGATGCCTACCCATATAGTCCATATAGTCCAGTCAATATGTCCCAATTCATGGCTCCAAATTGAACGAAAATAAGTAATTTTTGTAGTAGAATTGCATTTTCCTATGAAAAATTTTATCGGATACGCGCCGTCCGCGGCACTGGAGGCCCTCCTAAACATACAACCACTTGATCTGAAAGTGAAGAGGAGGGCAATAGTCGACGCTTACCGTCTTGTAAACATGGGCACCTGGAAGGTAACAACATTCCACGGTCATGCATCAATAATGAAGTCACTGCCTTCGGACAGGATAATACGTCTCGATAAGACATACCAAGTAATCCCTACTGACAGAGAAGAATGTGTTGCGCAGGTATAAATTCAAGTTTTAGAGCTATGGTGCGAACGGATAAGAAACACAAACACAAGCTAAACACAACGTGTTCTCTATTCGATACGTTTATTAGAACAGAAGGAACTAGTGAAAACAAGTAATAGTACAAAAATTACAAAATCATAATTCAGTGTACGTTAACAATTATTAGTACTAGATTCAATAATGGAATATTTCTATTTAACACCTCCACTAAATATTCAATTCAAATTTAACGTTCTACGATTAAAAATATGTTGCTTTGCAGTAACAGGTTTCGTAAGGAAATCTGCTAACATGTCGGATGACTTGCAGCTGTGGCAAGCAGAAAACGAATGGATCCATACCTCACAACAGAAGAGAATACCCGGTTTCTGCGAACATCCTTTTGTAACCAACCTACCCTTAAATCGCACAGTATCCTGGCATCAATTGCATTTGGCTATCCAGCGATTGTTGATTGCCTTTCGATCCTCTGGCAAGTCTAGAAGCGTCCACGTTTTGTTTTCTAACACAGAATTGTATTCTTCATTCATGGCGTTCTTCCAGTTGATTCCATTTGCGCTATCTAATGCCTCCTCAACTGTTTCAGGATCATCCACTCCCATCATGGCCCAAAACGTTCCAGGATCCATAAGTCTCGGTGACTGTCGGTTATCAATGGCCTCTTCGCATATTTGTCGCTGCATACCTATACGTCGATGGTCGAAAAGTTTCAACCTGCGGACTATTTTCGTCTTCTACGTCGGATTCACTGAAATAACTTGCAAGCGTATCGTCTTCGTATGTTGTCTCGTCAATCTTTACCTCTGGTTTCATTGATCTGTCGGCCGTCGTCTGTTCTGAATGGGAGACCTTATCCTCCACTTCAATTGAATATCTTCTAAGAAAATATAACATTGACTTTGTTCGACATTATAATCGGTTACATCATTTCGTCCATCTTCCAAACAATCGACATCACGACTCAAGATGATTTTGTTATCTTTCGTATTAAACAGACGGTAGGCCATCGTTGTTGCATCGTATCCAACCATAATGCACGCTGTTGCTTTCGGATCCAGCTTCCTTCTTGTAGCTTTTGGTACATACACCATCGCCTTTCAACCGAATATCTTCAAATGGCGAACATCAGGCCTTTTACCCGACCATATCTCTTCTGGGGGTTTCTTGGAGTCTTTGATTGGTAAGCGGTTAACCAAGTATGTAGCGGTATTAACTGCCTCTGCCCAAAATTTCGCCGTCAAGTAGCATGCATAGGGCCTTCTCTACAAGAGTGCGGTTCACCCTCTCGGCTTTACCATGCCTGGTGAACAATACCATTTTCGCGTAAATAATCACTGAACTTTTTGTTCTTATAGTATAGTAGTCTGGCTGGTCTAGCGGTTACTGCGCGCACCTTCGGTGCACAGGGTCATGAGTTTGAATCTCACCGTGGATCATGGTGTTTTTCGAACTCACGAGCTTGTGACGGACTATGATCTCACCCAGATGTTAAACGAGTACCCTTTTATGGGCATAAATAACACTGCTGAGCGTGATGCTGATCTCATTACCTCAACAAAAAGCAGATAAGATCTTGGAAATGCGACCTTAGTTCAATGCTGGATTGTCGCGCCTGTTATTTATTTATTTTGTTCTTATACTCTCCACCGTTGTCCGACCTAAGAATCTTAATCTTCTTGCCCGTCTGCTTTTCTGCTACAGCTTTGAACTCAGCAAACTTCTCAAAAACGTCAGATTTGCGCTTTATCATATACGTGAAGATTTCGCCACTGAAAGTCACATAATATAAAGCGCCGCCATGTGAATCTTCCTGCATCGGCCCGCAGACATCTGTGTGAACTAATTCAATCAATTCAATAAGATTTATTCCTCCTCATTAAATAATACAATAATACAAGAAAAATGATCATGAATATACAATAAAAAAATAATACAATAAAAATAAATAAAAAAAAGAAAAAAAAAACTAAATACAAAATTAAATAATCGGAGAAATAAATAAAATAATAAATAAATTCCAAAATATTATGTTGTCTTACTTTGACTGTCAGGAGACGGCTTACGAGTTTGCTTTCCTTGCAAAAAGATATTGCAATTGCGGATTATTTTCATCGGAAAATCGGCGCCACTCACTACGTTGCCTCCACTCAATCGCGAAAGTTTCGTCTGACCAACATGTCTGTATCGTGCTGGTGCCAAATATGAGTATCGTCCAGACGCTTTCCTTACGAATGATGCTGCGTTTGTGCGAGTTTTTAACTTGTACATGTTACTGCACAGAACGGCTTCGGCAACAATGTCACCTTGTTTGTGGACTATTTGCCAACCGTTGCTTTAAAATTTCACGGACTCTCCTGTTTTCACTAATTGAGACACATACAGGAGGTTTGTGCACAGACCCGGAATATACAACACGTCTTTTATAATGGCTTCTGTGGGACTCGAATTTCCTCGATCTGGATCCGGCTTAACATCGCCCACACTTTTGACCGCTAATTTATAAATTTATTGGCCACTGTTAAGGTTTTTGGCATAGGTTGGCGTATATTTATCATCCAATCGTCGCGATTACTCATGTGCACACTTGCACCAGAGTCTATAAACCATTCAGCTGAAGTCAAACAAAACAGGCTTGATGCATTTTTCGACTTTCGTTTCTGACAGTTTTTCGCAATATGCCCGCGCTTGTCGCAATGAAAGCACTTCACTTTCTTACCTTTGAATGAAGACTTACTCCATCCATTGTTGTTGGTTGTGGGGTGTGGGCTTGTTTGTAAAAAGTGCGTTACTTTGATCAGCAGGCTGTTGTGCTAAACTGTTGCCGACATCTTGCAGGAGTTTCGTCTTCACAAAATCTGATGATATTTTCAGACCGCTGCTTCCTATTGCCATAATCATGGGCTTGTACTCCTCGCCGAGACCAGCCAGCAGCAACGTTCCGGTCCATTCGTCGTCGACAAACATTCCCGTACCTCGTAATTTGTGGACACAAACGAAAATGGTGTTGATGAATTGTTCCATCGATGAACAGCTCTCCAATTTGGTGTTGATGATAGTACGTAACAAGGCAACCCGTTGCATTAGGCCGCTGTCATCGAACGCCTTTTTGAGCTTTTGCCACATTTCCTTGGCCGATTTTGCCGATTGGCTGTGGCTATAGTTCATTGGGTCAACCATTAACGTTAGCTTGGTCTTCGCTCGCATTTCACCTTCTGCAGCCTTTACCGCATCTTTCTCCGTGTTCGCGCCATCGATGCAGCTCCACAGGTCCTGCAATTCAAGAATTGCCCGTGCTGAAATTTTCCAACCATCGCAGTTTTCGCGGCCTCTCAAGTGATCGATACACCCGATTTGCGAAAGAATATTCTGTGCCGACATCGCGAACTTACTTTTCGACACGACTCTACCCGCGTGCTACACGTTTGCAGCTTTGCAAAATAATTAATTTCGACGATTTCGAAAAAAAATATTATCGCACTGACAATTGACACGTCTCTTGGGGGCCCATAACCTGTTGTGCAGGTATAAATTCAAGATTTATGGCTATGGTGCGAACGGATAAGAAACACAAGCTAAACACGACGTGTTCTCTGTTCGATACGTTTATTAACCCTAGGATGGTTCAGGTCAATTTTACATACGTAAATGGTTCAGTGGGGTCTGACAGACCCCAAGGCAAAAATCACTCTAAAACTTTTTGCTTTTTTGGCACATTTGTTTGAACTAGAAGTAACTGTGAAGCCTTTTGATTAAGTGGTATATAAAAAGAGTGGAATTCGGAGAGTAGCTTTTAGTATGTGGAAGAAAAAATTAGGTGGTGTCAAATTTGAAGGTAATTTGAAATTATCACAAAAAAGTGAAATTTTAGAAACATTTTATTTTTATTAGTCAAAACGTATTAAATAATAATTAACAAAGATAAGTACATCAACATTTTTTTAGCTAAGGTTAATATTTTTTCAAATCGGGATCCAAAGTTAGCAAATATTTAGAGCATTCTTCTTCACAGCTTTTTCCTCTTCGCAGATTGGCTGTTTGCACTCGTTGCAATTGTATTTTGTCTTCCGATCATTTGCTCGTGGGCATAGAAAACATAGTTTGCCTCTTTGGGGGACCTGGAGCATCAGCCCCCAAAGAGGGGGGGGGGGTCTGAACAATGTACAAAATGTCTTCAAAATTTTGCACTGTGCTTCGGCGAATATTGCCCGTTGATTTCCTCCTTCTTAGAAGAGGTTCGAAAACTGTATAGCCAAGTTCACTGAGGAAGGTTTATGTATTATGTAAAATACCCACCTAATTATTACGATCATAAATTAAGTCTTGACTTAAAAAAACATAACGTAATGAAATGACACAATAGTGAAAAGAGATCCTCATAACTGAAAACCAGGTAAAAACGGCATAATTTTGGATGAATTGAGTAAAAAAAAAACCCCTAATTCAAAACACCCTAAATTTTCCATTTCTTTCAAAATCTAATTTCCCAAATGTACTCTAATTACAAAGTTTCAACCGTTCCCGACTATTATTATTACATTTTATCGTTTTCCAAATAACATACATACTTTGAAAATTTCCCACAAAACGAAAAATTTACTTTTGTAAAAAAGACATACGTAAATGGTTCGTGGGGTCTGACAGACCCCACTTTCAAAATGCTATAACTTATTAACAAAATCACAAATTCAAAAAAAATCATGCCTTAATGAACGTATGTGACACATACTTAAATTACATGTGCATCAAAATACCATTCAACAAATTTTTCTAAGAAAGTTTTAAGATTTAAATTTCTCTGGTGTCTGTCAGACCCCACTGAACCATCCGAAGGTTAAAACAGAAGGAAGCAGTAAAAAAAGTAATAGCACAAAAAATTCAAAATCATAGTTCAGTGTACGTTAACAATTAGTACTACGTAGATTCAATAATGAAATATTTCAATTCAACACGGACGGCTGTAACTTGCCAAAGCTGATAGGTAGGACCTTAAAATTTGCAACAACTGAAACATAACTATAATATAATGCTCACTATATTATTCAAACCAGTTATATTTCTAGATAGCACAGTGGTTAAATTCTAGATTTCGAATTTTTATCTTGCCCCTTGTGTCTTTGATTTTGATGCTTGAAATAGATTACGCTCATCAGCAGCAGCATCAGCATTGCAAGCGTCATGCGCAATGCATTTGACATTGCTGACAAAAATGTTGAGCAGAAGAGTTAGCATTCAGCACATTTGTCAGCTATGAAATTTTGCCGATGCTGCTGCTGATTTGCGTAATTTCTTTCAAGCACTTATGTGAAGTTAGCCCGGACACATTCTCAAATTACACTCGTTATCGTTTGTTCGCCGGCTGCTACGTTTGCTCGTGAATGTTCGTCAATTATTTTCGTTTGTTCGTATCTAATTGTTTAATAATAGCAAACTTGAATTGAAAATAATTAGTGTGAACTTAGCCCGCCATCTGTAAATATGGTCGGATAAATATAAATTTGGTATCAATCGAAAGCCAGACATTTGTTCGTTGTTTTGTGCGATTGTTCGTCCTGGAAACGCAAGGATTCAGGAGTAATTAAGGAAAAACAAAAGAAGATACACAAACCATTGCGTAAAATAAAGCGAATTCTGGTTACACTACTCTCCATTAGATGGCACTCAGTGTTTATTATTGTAGCGACCAGCTGAGTGCTTCTGCTACTTTCTACCGTGGCGCTCACATCGAACGTCAATTGAAATTCGACTAGAACTTTCAGTCGAGGTTATGGCGTCCTATTATGAACACGCGTTTTTATAATGTAATTCACCCAAATGTTCAACGCAAATAGTTTTATTATTGAATAGGGATTTAGTTTGCCACATCGTAATTCCTATATTGGTGACCCCGTATTGGAACATCGCAACGTGTGTAAATTTCGCGTCCGATCTCCGCGCTCATGTTTTTGACTTAATGTGAATACCGACCTCGACTCCCCAGAACGACGTCGCATTCTGGGTTATCTATGCCACAACTGGTGCTGTGAGTGTCACGCCTACCCCGACACGGTCTACGTGACCCCGCGTTCCGAATGTAGAAACACGCTCCACATACTACACGTAGCTGCACCTGCGACTTCACAACGTTTCCACCAAGCAGCCGTCATCCGGAGCGCCACCATACCGCGCTCAATGTCTGCCAATCGAGCGCCCAGCGGCAGCATTATAGCACCCTGCTCCCAACAAGAGAGTGTCCGACATTTCAATCGCAGTCTGCTCCACGATCATCGCCCCAGTGGCACACAAATTGTACGCTCATCCGTGTATCTACCGCACCGACAATTCGACAAACCTGCATATTCGTGACCAACCAGTGCTACGACTGCCGGGTCGAAAGGTACGCCGTACGCCTCGCAAAGCACATCATGGACCGCACAATCACTGCAACGAGCAGTCTCGCAGCCCCGCAACACAGTCGTCACAGCACTGCAACATGCAACGTGCAACCGCACACCTACGCGCGTGACTCCACTGTCCTGCACCCTGCAGCACCATGCTTCGAACGCATCGATCCTCGTCCATGCAATACGGCACACACGACACGATGATCTCCGACGACACCGTTCGCATTGCAACTCCTGCAATGTCACTCAAGGGGGAGTACTGTAGCGACCAGCTGAGTGCTTCTGCTACTTTCTACCGTGGCGCTCACATCGAACGTCAATTGAAATTCGACTAGAACTTTCAGTCGAGGTTATGGCGTCCTATTATGAACACGCGTTTTTATAATGTAATTCACCCAATAAAGTATGTTCAACGCAAATAGTTTTATTATTGAATAGGGATTTAGTTTGCCACATCGTAATTCCTATATTATATGTATGATTTGTGTCTCGCCTTCTGTTTTTCCTCAATTACTCCTGAACCCTCGCGTTTCCAGGACGAACAAACACACAAAACAACGAACAAACGTCTGGCTTTTGATTGATACCAAATTTATACCAATGCAACCATATTTATAGATGGCGGGCTAAGTTCACACATAGAATTTTAAAGTTGCTATTATAAAATAATTAAGTATAAACAAACGAAAATAATTGACGAACGAACATTCACGAACAAACGTAGCGGCCGGCGAACAAACGGTTACTAGCGTAATTTGAGAATGTGTGCGGGCTAACTTCACATACTCGTAAGTATTTCAAGCTTGAGACATTGGGTGAATTCAAATTGTAAGACGAAACCGGACGGGTAAACTTGCAAGACAAGAACCATCGTTCTTACAATCTGAAATGTATAATGCTTGTCTGCTGGCCACTACAAAAGCTCTTGCGTCCGTTTGTTTGTGCTAATGGCTGAATTCAAATTGTAAGACGAAACCGGACGGGTAAACTTGCAAGACAAGAACCATCGTTCTTACAATCTGAAATGCATAATGCTTGTCTGTTGGCCACTACAAAAGCTCTCGCCGTCCGTTTATTAGCACAAACAATTTGAATTCACCCAATAAATGGACGGCGAGAGCTTTTGTAGTGGCCAGCAGACAAGCATTGTGCATTTCAGATTGTAAGAACGATGGTTCTTGTCTTGCAAGTTCACCCGTCCGGTTTCGTCTTACAATTTGAATTCACCCATTGGGTGGTTTCAGATTGAAAGACGAAACCGGACGGGTAAACTTGCACGACAAGAACCATCGTATGATCATTTCACACTATCCGATCAAAACACGGACGGGCGAACAATAATAACACAGCAAGCATGTATAAATGTTACCATGCACGCTCCAAAATTAGTGTACAATGAAGTGACGAGTCGACAAGATTAAAATGCAAGTAAAACACGCGCTAATTGTCGTCGCAGAACGCCTGAACTATCGGTAGATGCAATCGTCTAATGGCTGAATTCAAATTGTAAGAAAACGACCGGACGGGTAAACTTGCACGACAAGAACCATCGTATGATCATTTCACACTATCCGATCAAAACACGGACCGGCGAACAATAATCACACAGCAAGTATGTATAAATGTTGCCATGCACGCTCCAAAGTTAGTGTACAATGAAGTGACGAGTCGACAAGATTAAAATGCAAGTAAAACACGCGCTAATTGTCTTTGCAGAACGCCTGAACTATTGGTAGATGCAATCGTCTTATCGATCGTACGATTCCTACGAAAGAAAAACAATCGTGTCACGATTTTTTTCTTTCGTAAGACTCGTTCTTACAATTTGAAATGAACAATGCTTGTCTGCTGGCCACTACAAAAGCTCTCTTGTCTTGCAAGTTTACCCGTCCGGTTTCGTCTTATAGTCTGAAATCAGCCATTATGCATAGAAAACATCATCCTCTTTGCATAGAAATGAAAATTTGTCCATAATATGTCAAACGGTTATTCGTCTTCTTGTGTATAGTAATGAAAACTCCATAAAGTGCATTCAAAGTAAATGTGCTAAGTTATTGCAGTATTCATAAAACTCTTTTGGAATAATAAATCGAATTCACTCCTCATGACGCGTTCATGACCAAAGGAGCGCAACGCGGCGCAGTGGTGACTAAATTCTAGAGTGGAAATCTTGGCACGTGATATGATTGATATGTAAGCATATAGACAGCTCGCATGTATGACATACATGCCTGCAAATCCAGTCGAATATCAAATGACATTGTGCACTCTTACTCTTATGCAGCTGCATTAGTGAATCAAGCGCAAAGTGACGCACTTCACTATAGGAAAACGAAGGGATTTGGGCAATGAATTTGCATTAAATACGGTATTAAAATACCTATTCATAAAATAAAGTGCAACAAATAACAAGATAGTCAAAATAGATAAAAGGCTGGAAACATGTAATTGACATGAACAATTTATTATCGAGATGCAATATGCATTTCGATAAATTTCACCTCGTATGTTAATAGACATCCAACACAATTTAAGTGAGTTTGACCAATGAGTTGCCATGTTTACTTATTTTTGTGCATTCAAGAGTGAAATTGGAGAAGCTGACTAAATTGGTGTAAATTAAATGAATTGACGCTGAATATGAGCAGACAATATTGCGATTGAAATGTAGGTAAATACATTGTTGCATCGGCGCCGTCGTGTAATGTTTCTCTATGGCGGTATTGTTCAATGGTCGTTCAATAAGTTCCGCATTTCAATATCCTTTTGAAATTAAATTAACTGAAATAAATACGAGTATGTAATTATTTTCTGTCCACACTAATGTTTTTGTTTTAATAAAACATAATAAATAAACAATGCATAATGTGTATTAATTAAATTAAGTCGATTTAATGGTAACTCCATAAATGTTTGGTTCTCACTCCTCTATCCTTGCAACTCACAGTCAAGTCATCTGAACCTACAATTTCCATGTGCAAATCAATGAAGACCACTGGTCAACTATGATCTCTTAACTCTTGTTTTGTAATTGCTAAACTATTTGCGATGATTATCGACTTAACTCACATTCCACTTGAGATGATAGTTGCACATAACATATCGAATGTTGGTCAGTCGATTTTAATTGACCGCTGTACTGCGTGATTATAATTTACACCTCTCTATTACAAAATGACTATCATTAGAGAAAATCTGTATAATGTTATTAAGTGAGTAAACAAGTTTCGGTTTTTTAGAATAAGAAGTTATTTATGCGTTTAGATAACGTGAGCAAGATAGTAAGAATTGAGTTTGGCTTAATTAGGAAGTCGTTAAAATTATGCAGCTACTGTGAAGGATCAGGGTTCTCACTTTACTGCAATCGCAGTAGATCAACTACTATTTTTACAGAATTTGCTTATCTACTGCACTATTGTCTCTATTAAAATTTACTGCTATTCGGCATCAACCAAAAACAGACAGTAAAATTGGTTAGATATGACTAAATGAAAATTCGATCAAGACAAATGGAACAGAGATGAACAGAGTCATTGTTGAAGAGCATTTGTTTCATAAAAAAAAACAAGAACGATCATATTTGGGGAGACGCTTAGTTCCACATACATGCACGAAGTAAAATCTTAAATAAAATTTTAAAACAGATCTCCTGCGTAAAATAAGCAAATAGGTACCTACTGCGAATTTTTCTTCGAATTTTTTGGGTGAAGTGAAATTCGGTTTTGTGAAATTCGTGTAAAAAAAAATTCTTAGAAGAACCAAAATTTGATGTTGGGTTTGTATGGCAGCCTCATGACCACATGGTCCGATTTGATCCATTCTTGCTTGGATTTTGTGTCATCAATAGAAACAAATTTTTGTGTGAAATTCGGTGCACAAATAAAACCGTTTTTCTTTGAAGAACCTAATTTGTGGTGCCCTTCTTTTAGAAATTTAATCAATCAAGTATTTTGCATCATCAAAGTAACTACTGGGTGCGCACTCCAGTTTTGAGTAGGGTTGAGTATCGAACATCGATGTTTCCGAGATATGTTAGATGCGGTTTTATGGTTGAATTAATAAACCTTTTAGGCTTTTGGGACGTCAACACTCGAGTGTGTTGCCCTTAAATTGAAAATTGTTTCTATGCACTGTATAGTTAGAAAACTGGAAAAATCAGCAAGTGCACTATTATTTTCGAAAGGAATTAGGTCGACGAATTTTAAGTCATCAGGATCAAAAAAGAATGAAACTTTCTCATACAGTTCGCGAAATAAAATGAGACGACAAGAAGTGATAATTAAAGAGGCTTCGCCTTTTGAAGGCTCCTATAATGCACTCGGCGTCTTGCAGTCTGCAAAGTAGGTTAATTTATCACACGAGATCATAAACACACGCCATCTGTAGGGGACACAAACGAAGTTTTTTTTCATTTTAAATTACAATTTATGCATATCGAAACGATCACCTTGCACCGTGATAACTTGAACGCTGGTATCACATGGAAACTGTAAGTTTTTTCGACGAACAATTTTTAAACCTCAGATTTACTACTTAAAGACACAAATCAGCCTTTTTAAGTGATTGATTTTCATTCTTGTGTAACTTTAATTAATAAATATTCAATTTTTCCGGCTAGGATTGCATACATTCGTAAAATAGGCCGCTGATTTGACCCGTCAGCTCTAATCAATTTTGTATCGAATTAATGAATTTCTGCATCCATCATTAATCGTTTGCAAATGTGTTCATGCTGAAAAAAAAATTGCGTGCTCCTAAGCGTGTTGTGCACTTATCCTTTTTGGAACGTATAGAAAATCGCATTGAATGGATGATGCATGAAATCCTAGTCCTAGTATCCTAGTTTTGCACTTAGGCGTATTGCACTTATCCGTGTTTTACTGTAGATTGTTTTCAACCACAAAAAAAAATCTAAAGGTCTAAAAGATTTCAATCGTTCCAAACAATTTTTATTTATTTTATTTAATAAAAAAAAGTTTTTCAAAGCAAACGTGGATGATTAATTTTGCGCATCTCTGATGTATATATGTACTAAAACAAAAATAACAACAAAATGAACAATAAAAAAAGTAAGAATTCATACCACTTCAATCCACTTTAATTTTTAAATATTTTTCCTGTAACCGCTATCACTCGTTACTCGCTTGACGTTGAGTATATCGAATGTCTGTGGGTTTTGGATAAAAAAAAAGACATTTGGTCCTAATTTTATTATACGACATGACATTTCCATTTTAGTATATGTAGCTATAAGTGAACTCTCTCCTGATTACCGTAACTCCTAGTGGAGCATGGGGCGTTGATGACTACCGTGTCTAGTCATCAACGTTACAAAGACAACTGAATTCGGAGTATGATACGGTTGTCAGCCATACCACTTCCTAGTCGCATTGTTAGTTTATTATTTTACGATAAGAATATTTCTTATCATCTTCTTCTGAATAATAAACTTGCGACGAGTCGTGCCGAGTTTAGAAACTCGTTTCTCTATGAGTGTCTATTTCACAGAGTGGCGACCGAACGATCACGGCCACAGAGCACGACTATAAGTGAACTACTACCCTGAATATCTAAGGGCGTCCACACATCGAATCCATGGATTCCCGAAACTCCATATTTTATATGGAGTTTCGTTGGATTGCGGCAATTCATTTATTCCGCCTATGGGCGATATAAGAAATTCGATCCCTCGAAGAGTCGTGGATGTTATTATTACTGTCACTGACCATCAGAGGGCCATATGGGTAAGAAATTAACCAACATGGGGAAAAGCAGTTGAAGCAATTCTCTCTCACTTCCGCGTTTCTTGATGTTTACGTCCCCTGTTTTCTTTGACCAGTGAGACTTTTCCGCGTATCTTGATATTTATTTATTTAATAATTTTTGCAAAAATTTTACAGTAAAATGAGTAAAACGAAATGATACCGAGTTCTAATCGTGTGAATAGCACGATGAGTGTATACCTATACCCAGTCAGACATAAAAAGCACGCAAAACCCAAAAATATTCAATCCATTTTTTTTCGTGGCTGAGGAAGGTGTCGATGGGTCGGATCTGGCACTCCCTTAACTTTTTACAAGCACATTTAAGAGCTCCCATCTGATATAAATTTAAAATTATTCGGGCCATTTTATCATATCTTCTCTCCCATACAAAGTGACCCAAGACAACTTTGTTCTACAGTTTATCAAATGAGGAGTACGTAGAGCAAACTCCTGGTGGGTCACTTTGTATGGGAGATACCCTTAGTTTTTATCTGAATGAGCTGCTTTTTGGTGGGTGGGGTCACTATGACCTAAAATCCCAACAAACTAAAATTTAGCACTCTGCTCCAATTTTGGGGGGAGTTATGGATATGCCGTTTTGAAAAATTTAAATGGGCGGATAATGAAGGTCCTTGACCGGAGCGACTCAATGTTTACTTTAAAATGATCTTGAACTTATTGTGAAAACTTATATATAATTTTACGGCTGAACTAGCATTCTTTCAAAAGTTATGGAGCTTTTAACAAGGGTCTAAAATGAAAATATTCTAATTTATGTTCTAATCTACCGCCGAAATATCAATTAAACTCTAATGTGTTATATATCATTGAAAAGATAATATTATGTGGTTTTTTTCGTCCTCAGACCATTTTTGTGTATCTCGTACCGTCTTTGAAATAATCGCAAAAAAAACGAAAAAATGCCCCCTTTCCTCATTTTTTTAAGGTTGCGGACCCCCGATCGGTTGAGACTTTTAATGCCATAATCTGGGGACCATTCCCAACCATAATCCAAAAAAAACTCCGATGTAGGATTTTTGCCGACCAAATATGCCATTTTTCTTAGACTATTAGTGTAAGTACCTACTATGTCCACCGATAGGAAAACTTTCATTTATGTCTCCTGGGAAACAGTTGCCGCGGAGATTTGCCTTTTATCAATAAATTTAGGGTAATGGGTTTCACGTAAACGGACGATGTTAGTACCTAGTCAAAGCATGTAATTTACTAACCACCAATATGCTGAATAATTTGCAAAATGGAAGGCAGTTTCTTAAATGAAATTCTTTGCTGGGCAAGTCTTGGAGCATGGGGGTACCCGAAGATTTTTCATAGTGTCAATTCTTTACCACAGATAACTTACCCCCTTCTTCAGCACAAAAGCTAAGTGCTGAAGAAGGGGATAAGTTGCCCCCGAAATATGTACTCACTTAAATTTAATTTTTGTAGTTTACTGGGCAAGTTACTTGCACAACGTTAGTGTTGTGAACTGGGATTGTCGAGGCGCTATAAAAGTTGATTTTCTCAAATTAGTTGATTATAACTTAGACCCCGGTTTAGACCCAATTTCAAATTTGGTAATATGGAAAATGAAAAAATCATCTTTTAACGTCTCATACCCTAAAGCCTAAAGTTTAATGTCATTCTTTTGTATGATTTAGCCGTTTTTTTTTGCCGTTTTTCTGGCTGAAATTTATTTAGCCGGTTTTTTAGCCATTTTTGAAAAAAAATATAGCCGCTTTTCCGGATAAATTTCCAGTTGGCAACACTGGCCGAATTAAAACATCAAGGAGGGGTAATTTGTATGGGAGGTAGAGGAATCCTTGGTCCGAATTGGCCCATTTTCACTACCGTCCGAGGTTTTATCAAAGCAAAACGCTAGCTTCATTATTTTGGGAGTTATCGTGCGAACTGACAGACACACGCGAGGACAAACAGACAGACGGACATGGATTATTCGAATCAGGGACCGACCCTGATCATTAATATATACATATTAATGAGAGATGTATCAATAAGACTATACAGATAAATTTGCCAAGAGTGCTAATAAACTAAAGTAAAAAAAAATCTGCATACCTACAGATTTGGCAAAAACGAAGCTTTTGTACACATATTGCGAGATACGGTTACGCCTATGTTACATATGTACATACTGTACATACCTGGATGTTGCAAATAAAAAAGCAACAACACATTGGTCTCGGCGATGATACGATCCAAGATCAACGAAAACGCCTGTAGAAATATTCTGACACATTACCGCCAGAACGGGCGATGTGCCTACACCGCAGGCCGAGTGACGCGAAGCCATGGAGCGGTATAAAGAACGAGGCAAGGAAGAAGAAGACATATGTACATACTCATTGAATTTCTGGAACTTATGGCATACACTAAGAAAATGCCATCAAAATAAGGCGCCAACATCTGTATAAACTTTTTTTAAATTTAGACCAGATTTTCAAATGTTGTAAGTAGGTGAGCTTTTTAATGTCACTCATCGAAATAAATACAACAGTTTCAACAGGGTCTGCATAAGTAATTTCGATATCTAAATTGGCGACTGAAATCGCAGTGTTTGCGGAAGCGATATCTAACTCCAATTAGCAACCCGCGTGTATACAACAGACAGCTGAAACTGTCAAGTTATATGGTTGGGATAGTTAGACAAATGAATGGTATAATTTATATCAAAAAAGCGTATCGCATAGCCTAAAAGTTCGATGATGTAACCTACAAACATTATGGGCCTATGGGCTGTACCAGTACATGTAGAGGAACAGTATGTACCTTACATATAAGTTTGTGACCAGCAGAACCAACGATGTAGATATATCATAGCCGCAACTCAGTTGGACAATGACGCCGTGGCTATCACTAAATTCACCTAAATACGTCGTTCTTTAGAACAAGGCAGCTAAGCCAACAACGTTCACCTGGAAACGATGGAACACTCGAAAAATCTTTCTGGATGGCAGAGCAACAACCAGTTTTGGCTGATATGACGACGGCTAATCAGTATTGTGCAAATTTAACAAAAAAACGGAGCACTTTCAATCAAATAGTGTAAGTAATGATGGTACATAACTCAGATCCGTGCGGAAAGATTTTCATGTAACATGCCATAAAAATCAGGAGAAATTCCAAACGACGACTTCACCATTTTGTAACCTAGATGTTTTTTAGTCGGAGCTTTTCACGTTTAAGTAGTTACATTGCGGCCTTAATATCTAGACACAACGCATTCTTCGTCACGGATCGAAAAAATCCGGAGCCTTTAGGAAGATTAAAGTCTTGGTTTAATTTTAGAATGTTTGTAGAATTTCGCGAAATCATTCATTAGTACAGATTTTGTACCTGATTCGAACTAAACACTCACTCCCACTAGAATAATTCAATCAGATAATGCGTACTTGTAAATACATATGTACATATATGAGGTACCTACATTTTTAAGTTCCTCTAAATTTTGAAAACCCTATTTGATGTACATACACAATTTCAGCAACAATGAGTACGACTGACCGAATTTTAGTCTTAAACATGTCCAATAAACTCACTGCTTCTATCGGCAGATCAATCAAATCATTAATAAACTTTTCATATGAATCATACTTCATCAATTTATTCAGAATATGTAATCTACAACATCTAACATTTAGGGCTTTCCCCAGAATACATAAACTAGACCGCAATGTTTGCATTAATTTAGAAATGCTGATTTTCATTTGGATTTCAATTGAATTTCTCTATTCCAAAAATGAGTAGGTGAGTATCATATTACATCATTTTCATCATTCAATTCCTCTTGTAGTTCGTATATACGTTCATGCCTGTTAATCCTTGTCAGAGGAGAGTATCTATCCATAAAATGGGCTGCCGACGGCGATCCTATACAACACATTACATATTGAGAAAGGTGGTTGATTCAATAGGCGTATAAAAGCTTTCGTTTTCCGTCCAATTGACTTTAGTGATTAGATCGTTTCCAAACGATTACTTGTGCACCATACTCGTATGCATGCTTCCTGGTGGTCTGACTGAAGCTATACATTTTGTACTTATATGAAGCAGCAAACAATGTTTAGAAGAAAATTTTATTTTTTTTATATTGGATATAGTAGAGGCAAAAATTTCCCGAAAATTATCAGTCGAAAGTAAACATTCTTGTATTATTCTTCTTTAGGATAAATTCTTTCTGCGTCTGTCTGTACCATGTATTTCACCATTGTTACACTTGTTACAAATGCCACTCCTGGGCCGTTTTTTCAATTACGGAATAATCCGGCAGTAAAAAACCTTAAGAATATGGTTAGCGCATCAGAATGTTGAAACTCACCTTGGCAGGGTATCGGCATTTTCTCTAAATTTTTCAGACTTCGCGTCACATCCATATTCACTTCTAAAGAGTAATAGGCCAGTCAATAAACCGAAAAATAAGGCGTTAGGTCGCAAAAAAATGCTCGGCTCTGGTTTTTTGGGATATTTTTAGGATAGATACCAGAAGTGTACCACCAAGTTTGCAACTTCGAAAAACCTGTGCTAACCCCATGACCCTAAAAAAACCTCAAAATTTTCGGACTTTTTTCATATTTTTGTTTCTGATTTCTAAAAGGTGCTTCCTACAAGTAAGTTGTCCACTGCACTGTTAAAGCTAAGAAAATCTTCTTTAATTTGAGTGTAACCCCAGCTTTGTAGGCGCAAAGGATCCCAAGATACAGCACTTTAAACATTGTTTTTTGAAAAAAAGTTCGAAATTGTAATTTCTGTCATGTTCCGAGCTGAATATCGGCTTAAATGCGCATTTTACAGAGAAAGTCATGTGAAATGAAGTTATAAACCAATTCCTTAGCTGTATATATGTCGGAACGAATGGAATCAGACCTTGGGGTCATAGGGCTGCCCCTGAAAATTAGCTTCTTCTAAGAAAAACTTTTTTCTTTATGTACCAATATTAACCAAACTTCACCCAAGTATGTTGCTGGTTAAGCATAAAAAAATATCTAGGAACGGATGAAATCGGAACACTACGTTATAGGGCTGCCATACAAACCAACCTCTGGCAATTAGGTTCTTCTAAGAAAAACTTTTTTCTTTATGGACCAATCTTAACCACCCTTCCCCCAAATATGTTTTTTAGTAAAGCTTCAAAACATATCCAGAAACGGATGAAATCGGAACACTAGGTCATAGGGCTGTCATACAAACCAACCCCTGATAATCAGGTTCTCCTAAGAAAAACTTTATGAACCAATCTTAACCAAACCTCACCCAAATGTGTTCCTAGTAAAGCCTCAAAACATATCTAGGAATGGATGGAATCGGAACATTACGTCATAGGGCTGTCATACAAACCTCCTAAAATACAATTTCGGACTTTTTTACAAAAAAAGCACATTTTTTAAAGTGCTGTATCTTGGGATCCTTTGCACCTACAAACCTGGAGTTACACTCAAATTAAAGAAGATTTTCTTAGCTTTAAAAGTGCAGTGGACGAATTATTGTAGGAAGCACATTTTAGAAATTACAATCAAAAATATAAAAAAAAGTCCGAAAATTTTGAGGTTTTTTGAGGGTCACGGGGTTAGCACAGGTTTTTCGAAGTTGCAAACTTAGTGGTACACTTCTGGTATCTCTCCTAACAATATCCCAAAAAACCAGAGCCGAGCAATTTTTTGCGACTTAAAATCGGTAATTGACTGGCCTATAATGCATATTATTTCGATCTTGACCCAACCAATTTTATCGATATCCGCAATTTAAAATGGATTTAAGGGGCAATTTGCCGATTTTCTATTTAGATGACAATTTAACAAATCGCAGCAGAAACTCAACTTAAAAACAGGAATATAATGAAGAAACACGTCTGCCAAGTTAGCACAACCACTTTAAAAGTTCAACAAACGTTATAGCCCATCAAATGTCGCGATTTCGTCGTAATTCAATGGAAAAAGAAAAAAAATTGTCGCGCCCCTTCTTCGCCTTAAGAACTACCCTTAACCTTACTCTTCCAAGAATCGCCCGAGTAGGTACTAAAAATGTCCAGTAAGTTATAACAAGGGCTGCCTGATATATTTCCACCCTCCTTCCCTTAAAAACTACCCCCGTCAGTTAGCACCACCACCCTAGTGGCGGCAAATTCAAGAACTTCATTAAAACAAAAAGTATCCAATTAATTGTCGTTGAGACCGAAGGAATATCTTTCACCTTTCAAAAATTTTAACCCTTAACCCCAAATTATTGATTTCAAGCGGAGAATTTTTCTAACAGCATTTTATCGTTCAGTAGGCATTTTATAATATTTTCTTTCACAAAAAAAATGTAAGCACTATAGGCATCATTGGGATTGAAAGTGCACTCAGCAAGTCTCGAATTCATATAAATGTCGGTATGTATTTTCTACTGTCATTAAAAACACCTAGCTTATAAAGTATCGATTTGACTTTAGTTCAAAAGAGTGTTTAGGGTTGCGGTTAGTGAATGTACCCTTTTGCTGGTGTGTTGTGATTGTTTTGGGGATACAATTAAAAAATTGTTTTTTTTTTTTTCATATAAGATAGCCACAATTCCTACCGGTAACAGCCTTCGAAAAAACTCGTTATTTAAATTTTCTATCTAGCATTTCAATTGAGCATTGGCAATGATGTTACAGATAGCCGATGTATCTAATAGAGATGATATTTGTCCATTTAATTTAATAAAAACAATAATTGTTATATTAGTCTAAGAAAAATGCACTCTATTAAATTTTTACTCTTATAATAGAAGGAAACTTTGTTTCCTTCTATTATAATAGTGAAATTACTCTGCAATCTAAATTTGCAAATCAAGTGTAATTTTACATAAAAAATGTGTAAAAAAGTACTCTAATATATTAGCAAATTTACACCGTGCTATGTGTAAAAACACTCCGTAATAATAGGAATATAATGCGGTTTCACTCTTTTTTCGTTGTAAAGATTTAAGTGGCGAACCTTTACAAATAATATAGTTATCAATAAAACTATTTAAGGATATATAAAATATAAACAAGTATCGGTCGAGTCTTGCTGATCAATTTTTCGTATACATGGGAGGTTGCAAATTGTTCTTTTTTTTGCGATCTGTACACTTGTTCTTCTTCTCAGTACCTTAACTCAGCCGTTTATAGGCAATTTCGAGTCAACGTTACATTGCATATCATTTCGGAGTGCAATGTTGCAAGCACTAAATATTTCCTATCCGCACATGTACGGAAATTTTGGACCACGCCGAGATTCGATCTCGGGACCTCTAGATTACTAGCATCGTAGAGTGCGACTCAAGCAAGTGAGCCACAGAGCGTGTACACATGAGTTCTAAATGCAGAGAATTTTTGGAAAAATGTGGTACACTGTGCTAAGTCCAGCCGATTGAAGTATGACAACTGGAGAGCACGCTACAAAAAATGAGTAAAACTTCAACTGCACGTTGTAAAAATACACCACAAATCCGAATTATACACATAAACGTTGTAAAAATGCACCAGAAAATCTGAATTATACAGAAGTGTAGCGTAAAAATACATTTCACACCGATTTTGGTGTAATTTTTTTATTTTACACAGAAATTGTTGAAAAATGCACTCTGTATGTGATTATAAGCGGGAAAAAGTGTAAAATTACCGCATTTTCAGCGGAAATTTAAATTCACTTTTTAGAGTGTGGCATATTTGGTCGGCAAAAATCCTACATCGGAAATTTTTTTGGATTATGGTTGGGAATGGTCCCCAGATTATGGCATTAAAAGTCCCAACCGATCGGTGGTCCGCAACCTTAAAAAAAGGGGGAAAGAGGGGCATTTTTTTCGTTTTTTTTGCGATTATTTCAAACACGGTAAGAGATACAGAAAAATGGTCTGAGGACGAAATAAACTACATAAAATTGTCTTTGCAATGATATATAACACATTAGAGTTTAATTGAATATTTCGGCGTTAGAATAGAACATAAATTAGAATATTTTCATTTTAGACCTTTTTTAAAAGCTCCATAACTTTTGAAAGCCGTAAAATTTTGTATAAGTATTCACAACAAGTTTAAGATAATTTTAACGTAAACATTGAGTCGCTCAGGTCAAGGATCTCCATTTAAATTTTTCAAAACGGCATATCCATAACTCCCCCCAAAATTGGAGCAGAGTGCTATATTTTAGTTTGTTGGGATTGTAGGTCATAGTGACCCCACCCACCAAAAAGCAGCTCATTCAGATAAAAACTAAGGGTATCTCCCATACAAAGTGACCCATCAGGAGTTTGTTCTACCCCGGGTAGAAGTCAGCCTAGTTTTACGCGAGTACAACCCAGTAGCTGGTCGGGCTTCAAATAGGCTAAACTACACTCTAAAAAGTGAATTTAAATTTCCGCTGGAAATGCGGTAATTTTACAAATTTTCCCGCTTATAATCACATACAGAGTGCATTTTTCAACAATTTCTGTGTAAAATAAGAAAATTACACCGAAATCGATGTGAAATGCATTTTTACGCTACACTTGTGTATAATTTAGATTTTCTAGTGCATTTTTACAACGTTTATGTGTTTATTTCGGATTTGTGGTGTATTTTTACAACGTGCAGTTGAAGTTTTACTCATTTTTTTTTGTAGCGTGCCCTCCAGTTGTCATACTTCAACCGGCTGTGTAACACATTTTTCCAAAAATTCTCTGCATTTAGAGCTCATGTGTACACGCTCTGTGGGTCTCTTGGTGAGTCGCACTCTACGATGCTAGTAATCTAGAGGTCCCGGGATCGAATCTCGGCGTGGTCCAAAATTTTCGTGCATGTGCGGATAGGAAATATAGTGCTTGCAACATTACACTCCGAAATGATATGCAATGTATCGTTGACTTGAAATTGCCTATAAACGGCTGAGTTAACACACCGCACATTGGGCTATACGGTACTGAGAAGAAGAAGAAGCGTACAGATCGCACAAAAAAGACCATATTGCAACCTCCCATGTAGATGAAAAACTGATCAGCAAAACTCGACCGATACTTGTTTATATTTTATGTATCCTTAAATAGTTTTATTGATAGCTACATTATTTGAAAAGGTTCGCCACTTAAATCTTTACAACGAAAAAAGAGTGAAACCGCTTTATATTCCTATTATTACGGAGTGATTTTACACATAGCGTGGTGTAAATTTGCTAATATATTGGAGTACTTTTTTAAACATTTTTTATGTAAAATTACACTTGATTTGCAAATTTAGATTGCAGAGTAATTTCACTATTATAATAGAAGGAAACAAAGTTTCCTTCTATTATAAGAGTAAAAATTTCGTAGAGTGTAAGTACGTCATCCTGAACAGAAACTATCTAGATACTGATCTAAACTAGCTGGGATAGTTTACACTGGTCAGTACCTAAACAGTGTTAAAACAGGTTCAACTTGGATATATTACACTGTCTAGTACCTTGATGAGATTTGATAGGGTGGAACTGGGATAGTTTTCATTTATCAGTTCCCTAGCAGGTTATAAGGAAGTCAAACTCGGATAGTTTCACTTGTCCAGTATCGAGGCGTATACTGATCTAAACTAACTGGGATAGTTCGCACTCGTCAGTACCTAAACAGTGTTAAGACAGGTTCAACTTGGATACATTTCACTGTCTAGTACCTTGATGAGATATAATGGGGTGAAACGCGGTTAGTTTTTATTTATCAGTTCCATAGCAGGTTATAAGGAAGTTAAACTCGGATGGTTTCACTTGTCCAGTATCCAGGCGGGCAAGAAAGGGGTATAACTTAGATCATTTGTATTGATCACCAAGGCCAGTTTTATAGCTGGCTACAAACCAGCTCTACTCGAATACATTCGACTGGCCAGAACCGCGAGTTAATTCAGATGCAGGCTAGAAAATTAGAAATTAGAGGAATTATAATAATATATAACATAATAATAAAGTGAAGAATTTGAATTCTGTCTGTGTAAAGACACGAAATGGCGGCAGTGTGTTATATTGTGCAATTTCTTTCAGAAAAATTGTGATCTTTTTACTGCTGCGCAGCAAGATTAAAAGAAAGCCGTTCGAACTGCCATCGCTGCAAAAGTTTTCGTCGGAAAAATGTACAGTTTTATGTAGTTCCCGATTCGCGGCCATGGTCGGCAGTGTGTTATCGTTCAATTTCTTTTAGAAAACCTGTGATTTATTATGTTTTTATGTGTCTTTCGTGCCCCCATCGTTCGAGAGCAACCCCGAGCTCGAATTTAGCGAATGAATGCAGACGCACGTATCGGTAAGTGAAAAATTTGAATTTTGTCTGTGTAAAGACACGAAATGGCGGCAGTGTGTTATATTGTGCAATTTCTTTCAAAACAATTCTGATCTTTTTACTGCTGCGCAGCAAGACTAAAAGACAGCCGTTCGACCCGCCATCGCTGCAAATTTTTTGTCGGAAAATGTACATTCTGCGTACTTGGCGTCGATTTTTTCATTAACGTGTCGTTCGTGCCCCCATCGTTTAAAAAGAATCCCGAGCTCTAACTTAGCGGATGGATGGAGACGCGCGTATCGGTAAGTGAAAAATTTGAATTCTGTCTGTGTAAAAACACGAAATGGCGGCAGTTTGTTACTGTGCAATTTCTTTCAGAAAATTTGTGATTTTTTTTCTGCTGCGCACCAAGACTAAAAGACAGCCGTTCAACCCGCCATCGTTGGAAAAGTTTTCGTCAAAAAAATGTGCAGTCTACGTAGTTCGCGTCGATTTTTTCATTAACGTGTCTTTCGTGCCCCCATCGTTAAAAAAGAATCCCGAGCGCCAACTTTTGGCATGATGGAAGCCCCGAAATCGGTGGATATATTTTCGAGCGCTATAAAAGTAAGTAAATTTGCAGTTAAGTTTTATTTATCCCATTGTACCGAAATATTTCAGGATCTAAGGGCTCCATTACACAGTCATATTTATATTATAATATCTATTATAATAGATATGATCATATCTATCATGGAAAATCAAATTTTTACATATTACACTACATCATATTTATATCATAATATCTATTGTTTATTCAAGTGTCAAATACAAAATTTGTTTTCTAGGCCAAGCAATGAACGCATAAAAAGTGGATGTAGAGAACATCGAAGGAGGACGATTTTTTTCTTCAGTGTTTTGTTAGGAGTTGACAGGAGGTAAGGCTACTAATTTTACTCGGAGCTGAGGGGTGCGCTAACGCGGGGAGGGGGGTTTAAATGTGCAATTTAGTGCTGTTTTTTGTGTTTTGGGCTATATCTCAAAAACGGTGAGTCGTAGAGAAAAAGTTTTGAGTAAACATTAAAGCTTTCTAAATGTCTTATTTATTTGCCCATACATATGCAAAACTCCTAACGGTTCTTCAGATATTGTTTATGTATGTTTTACTCCGAACCATCCATTATGGATTCATGAAATAAAAACAGTCACACCCCCCCCCCCCTTCCCCTCCCTCTTTATTACAGCGTTTGTCTTTATCCTTGTAAATAGATAAAATTGAAAATGTTCGACTTTTAATAAACAATATTGGAAGAACCGTTAGCAAGTACGGACAAATAAATAGGACATTTACAAAGCTTAAATGCTTACTCACAACTTTTTTCTCTGCGACTCACTGTTTTCGATATAGCCCAAAACACAAAAAATTGCACCTTTAACTCCCCACGTTAGCGCACCACTCAGCTCCGAGTAAAATTAGTACCTCCTAACTACTCCTAACAAAATACGGAAGAAAAAAATCGTCACCCCTTCGATGTTCTCTATAATGTCTTCTTTGATTGGCCTATTCCTTTAGTCGCGGAAATGCATCAAATAATGGCGAATTGTGCGTTTTTCGGGTCGCTTATTACTTTCTATTTGATTCTAAGAAAGAAGAACAGGTATAAAAAGCCTCTTTGGGTACGTCCCTGGGTCGCCAGACGCGAAGAACACGGAATTGTGACGAATTTTTATTTTGACGTTTAGATATGATGATAGGTTCTATTTATAGTGCATATGATAATATCTATTATGAAATGCCATTACACGGTCATATATATGATAATATTTCTATTTCATAATAGATATTATAATAGAAATATGACTGTGTAATGGAGCCCTAAGCAAGTAAGTACTCTCCAAGTAAAATTACGATGTTATTTACAGATCACCCATACGCGTTAATCAATTTTGTTGAGGAACCTGGCACAATAGATTGTGTCCTAATAGATTGGATTGTTCATGATGAGGAATCTGGGAAGGTATTTACGTTTTTTCCTGGATCTCCCTATAATGAGGCATCTTTGAAGGAGATCGCAATGATGCTCAAGAAAAAAGAGACGTATAAACTTGAGTGGGAAAGCTACGAAATCAACATACGAGCCTGTGCAAGTAAGTGTGCATATTAATATTTATATGTATGCGTTGCATGTGTTTGCTTGTTGTTGCTCTGTGGAAGGAGGGGTGCTGTTTCCGATGCTGCCTTGATCTAATTCAACCATTACATTCAATTATATATTATATTTCTATATTATACTCGTAAGAAATAAAAAATACCTAACAAATATTGAAAAATGTTAAACATTATTATATTATACAATACACTATTTACAACATATGTATGTATATTCAAAAGAAAAAAAAAACAATTGGAAATTATTACACATTACTAAAATACTTGCAAAATATAATTTATTATTTTTCGATATATAATAGGCGAAACAAAACAAAAGACGCAAAAGAAATGAGAAACTCAAAATATTGAAAAATATGTCACACATTATATATTTACGCATTATATATTATTTGAACAGACAAAAAGTATGTAAATGTTTTGTACATATACAGAAAATAATACACGTTTGTTCCGAAAAAAATAGTTTTTGTATCTATTAACAGAATTGTTTCTTTAGGTATTTCAGGGAATAACTGCTGAAGAGTCAATAGCTAACTTTGGCGTCTAGTTACTTGACACAGAACTAGTCGTAGTCTTTGCGTGACAGTACGCTCTAAGATCTTCCCAGTCTGACTAGCCGGTTACTTGAAATAAGCAGAGTAAAACTGGGTAGTGACTGGCATTGAACTAAACGAATTTGCTACGCGGGACGTACTACTCATTTTATAAACTGTAGAACAAAGTTGTCATGGGTCACTTTGTATGGGAGGTACCCTTACTTTCTATCCGAATGAGCTGATTTTTGGTGGGTGGGGTGACTATGACCTCCAATCGCAACAAACTAAAATTTAGCACTCTGCTCCAATTTTGGGGGGAGTTATGGACATGCCGTTTTGACAAATTTAAATGGGGGGATAATGGGGGTCCTTGACCGGAGCGACTCAGTGTTTACGTTAGAATTATCCTAAACTTGTTGTGAATACTTGCACAAAATTTTACGGCTGAACTAACATTCTTTCAAAAGTTATGGAGCTTTTAAAAAAGGTCTAAAATGAAAATATTCTAATTTATGTTCTATTCTAACGCCGAAATATTCAATTAAACTCTAATGTGTTATATATCATTGCAAAGATAATTTTATGTAGTTTTTTTTCGTCCTCAGACCATTTTTCTGTATCTCTTACCGTTTTTGAAATAATCGCAAAAAAACGAAAAAAGGCCCCCTTTCCCCCCTCTTTTTAAGGTTGCGGACCCGCGATCGGTTGGGACTTTCTATGCCATCATCTCGGGACCATCCCCAACCATAATCAAAAAAAATTTCCGATGTAGGATTTTTGCCGTTCGATGGTCATATTTTGGTCCAATTTCCTTAGACTACATATATTGTTATTCTTCTTTCATTACCGAAACTCCTAGTGGAGCATGGTGCGTTGATGATTACTGTGTGTAGTCATCAACGTTACAAAGACAACTGAATTCGGAGTGTGATACGGTTGTCAGCCATACCACTTCCTAGTCGCATTGTTAGTTTATTATTCTACGATAAGAATATTTCTTATCATATTCTTCTGAATAATAAACTCGCGACGAGTCATGCCGAGTTTGGAAACTCGTTTCTCTATGAGTTATTACACAGAGTGGCGACCGAACGATCACGACCACAGAGCATGACAATATTGTTATTAATTAATTGAAAAAAAAAAAAACAGAATTATTAAATTACAAAAAGTGGAAAAATAAAATAAATTATCTTCATTTAAGTAGCACTGGTGGTCGTCGTAGTGCTAACTTGACGGGGGTAGTATTCGGTCGATTCTTGGAACTCGAGTTTGGTAATAGGAGGCTCAAATGCAGTTAAGGGTATTTTTTAAGGGGAAGAAGGGAAGCTATTTTTTCCTTTTCCATTGAATTACGACAAAATCGCCACATTTGATGCGCTACAACGTTTGTTGAACTTTTAAAGTGGTAGTGCTAACTTGACAGACGTTGGAGGAACGTATATTGAAGGAAAATAATATAAGTATTCTACATTTTCAGGTTAGATACTTATGGAGGCAACACAAAATTGCACTATAGTTCTACATTTATTTTCAACATATACGATACCATTTTTGTTCTTTTTTGTTGCTTTGATGAAGACACATTAATTCAAGGTTTTGTGAAATTGGCGTAAAAAGTGTTTCTTATAGAAGAACCAAAATGGGGGGGTTGGGTTTGTATGGCAGCCCCATGATCCCATACTCCGATTTGATCCATTCTTACATATGTTTTGTGTCATCAACAGAAACACGTTTGTGTTAAAAAAATTTAGTTGAAATTTGTGCACAAATAAAAAAGTTTTTCTTAGAAGAACCTAATTTGGAGGGTTAGGTTTGTATGACCGCCCCATGACCCCATTGCACGATTTTGCCGATTCAAACATACAAAAGGCCTGCAAAAAGAAGCATTTGTGCAAAATTTCAGCTTTATAGCTTTTAAATTGGCCGAGTAAAACGCGTCGCAACAGACGGACAGACAGACAGACAGACGGACATCGCCCAATCGACTCCCCAAGTCATGCTGATTATCCATATATGCTTTTTATATGGTCGGAGATGCTTCCTTCAATGCGTTACAAACTTCATGATAAAGTTCATATACCCTTTCATTCTATGAGCGAAGGGTATAATGACAACCTAAATTGTTAATATTACCGTTACAAAAAGGTATTAAGAAAAAGCAGATAAAATATCTACCTATAGCACACCGCAAGTTAGTACCAAAGCCACTAGCAGACTGAGTAGGATAAAGCCTATGGTGGCTAATGTTTCCAAACAAAATATAATATAAAACAGGCGCAACAGTCCAGCATTGAACTAAGGCCGCAAATGTGTAGTAACATCCAATTTCCAAGATCTTAACTGTTTTTTTGCTGTGGTGTTGAGCGATCAACAACGCTCAGCAGTGTTCCTTTAATGTCTGAGTGGTTCGTGAATTCGAAAAACGCCAAAAACTGAACTGGTTCACGGTGAGACTCGAACCCACGAGCCTGTGCACCGGAGGTGTGCGCAATAATCACACCAACTAGACTACTACAAAATATGCCGCTACGAAAATTTTCCGACCCATAGGTAGTTGTCTGGCGTCACGCATGACCAAATATTTGTAGGCCGTTCAATCTCATATTTAAATATTTTGTCATACCATAGAACGGGCTAAAAATTGTCACAAAATTATGTATACCTATCGACGAATTTATATTATTCGAAAATCAACTTCTGTGGTTTTTTACCGCCTGACTAAACTCCTCAGAAAAATATTACACATATCCCTGAGGCTAATATGTAATATGTGTTTTTGGCGATGCAATGAATCTGCTTTTTACGCCAAGATTTCCCTTACTGACATATAAATAGAATATCACATCTCCGACCGTCGACGTCGTCTTTTCGACAAATAATATTAATGGAATATTCCGTTAGCACTCAGTCATCTCACTCAACAGGTGAATGCTAACCGATCAATCTCTTTGAATAGCCATAGCAACTCTCTATTCATACCGTGCGAAGTATTTCCACAGATCAGATATACATAGATCAGGAACTTAGAACAAAATAATTTTGCCAGAGGGAAACCACTACAAATAAATAATGTGAGACGAATAGAATTTCCATTAAACTGCCCATTGTATTGAGAAAGACAGCTATAGCTAATTTTTGTTTACCAGAGAGTCATAAAGTTTTACTTTTAAGTGTATGCGTGGTCGAAAACATTAATTGCAGTCGTGTGGGTTAACTTTATCAATGAATTGCATTAGTTGGTAAATTTTCGTCGACATTTAGAGTTGCCGTGTAATATCAATTCCCTGACCGTAAATGGATTATCGTCAACACATAACATCAAATCATACTTCTTTACATACAATAAATCGATTCACAATTTAAGAATGTTTTTCTATATAACTACAACTCTAAATAACACTTTTCAATTAACATTTTTAACAACTTACGCACTACGCTATTGTACATACCGAAATGGTAGCACCGAAAACGAAACGAAAATGACACAAACCCCGCCCCGGTGCCATTTTCGTTTAAAAACAATGGATGCTCGGTGTTACCATTTCGGTATGTACAATAGCGTAGTGTGCATAATCTGAAAAATTTCAATTGAAAAGTGTCATTTAGAGTGGTAGTTATATAGAAAAGCGTTCTTAAATTGTCGATAATCGATTTATTGTACGTAAAATAGTATGATTTGATGTTATGTGTTGAAGACAATCCATTTGTGGTCAGGAAAATAATATTACACGGCAACTCTAATGTAGACGAAAATTTACACGACCATTTCGTGAACAATACGACATTTTGCATGCATTTTTTTTATGTTCACTTGCGTGAAGATCCACTTGGAGACGAAAAATGTTGATAGTTTGTGTTTGTTACATAATTTTCTATAATACGTTATTATAACGAATATGATCTTCATCCTCAATAAAGAAATATGAAGTGCTTGTTCACGGTGCATTTCCAGTTTTAGATGGAGACTCCACCCATCTCGACCCAGTACTGAAAACGGTCAATTTGTGTGCCTGTAGCGGGAGAGTGGAGGTGGACTATTTAGGAGGAGATTTTTTTTTTACATTTAAGAAAGAGATCGAATCGTTAAGCTAGTTGCTCTATTCATTCTTATGGATTTGAATGATGCTAAGGGGAGGGCTTCGATTATTCAGTATCTTCCTGTATGTACACGTTACTTACAGTACACACTCAAAGGTAAAATGTTTTTCAGCCGATTTTAATTTTGTATGGAGTTCCAACTCTATTCCTACTCTATGGTATTTCTGCAATGTACTCGCCTCGCACAATATTCCTTCCATATAAGCTCGTCGACAGTGTTAGCCAGGACTCTTGAACTTTTTTCTGTTCCTTTTTTATGCAAGCAAATCGGCTGCCACTTTTGAAGGATTTACTTAGCTTTTTATCGTGTTCAATGTGCACGTGTTAGGACTGTGTGAACGTTAGTCGCAGACCGAGGCGGGGAGGATTGACGAAAAAGTCTCGGATATAGCTGACATCTTCGATATTGATGTCTTGAATTTGTCTATGTATACATATCTGTCGAATGCAAATATCAGATCAGATTGAATACGAGAGAAGACGTTTCAAGTGGACGAAATGAATGCTGAAGCTGACAAAGGAAAAAATGAAAAGTTCTGAAGCATTTCTGAAGGACATTCTTGACACTTGACAATGCTGGACGAACGTATAGTGGAGTTCAATCGGATCGGTTCATCCACAACAGCTTATTATTATGCAGACGATGTTATGAGTAAGCACAGAGAAATTCATATTTTTCTGTCAATATACTAAATAACACAATGAACTCGTTAAGTTTATAATAAATTGCAATTACTGAACAATATTTAAGAAGATTAAAACTAGGAAAAGCACATACATTTCGGATGCCTCTGTTCCGCCTGTCAGGGTAAGTATCTTACCAGATAAACTCTCCAAACGTCCCATTCCACAAAGATAAATGTGCACATTTGCACCAACATCCAATGCCATTTGCAAGGAATTTGAAACCAAAACGTTCGCAGTTTCCGTTTATAGAAAGTCTGATATGTACTATAATAGTGGTGAATAGTGTACACTGCCTAATTTGTAGTGAGACATTCAACCTGCCTTCTATTCAGCAGTCTACTAGTAGAGCCTAGACTAGACTCTCCCACAATATACGGCCCGGGCAACTTGAAGTCTATATCGTCTTCAATTCCAAACATCTTCGAAAGTTTCGAGGAAGTATTTAGTTGATGGGGCCATTCCTCATAAATTAGTAGTACATTTAGCATGTGCGAGTGCACTTGAGTAGTCACCCGCTGCAGCCGCCGCAGTATCAGCAGCATCGCTTCAATGGAAGTCCAGATGAAGATGCGGTTGTCTCCGTGCCCATGCTTGTCTTTATCAGATGTGCCTAGTGCACATACGAGTATGTACTTAAATGCACTCACTTCTAATAAAGTTTTCGTACAAAACTTCTTCCCAACCGCAACGTATCAAGTTGCTATTGCTGGGAAATTAAGCGAGTATTTTGTTAGCGATTAGAGACGTATTTGTTCATAAATTCACGACTAAGGCGTGCAGTGATCTGAGAACGCTTGTTGTGTTTCTAAACAAACTTTTTGCTGGAAATAATTGATTCACCAGCAAATTCATAAAGCTATATGGCTGCAATTTTTTAATACTTACTTCATTTAAAACTTACCAAAATGGTGAGAACACTGATTACAAGCTTTTCTTTACACAATTTCATGAATTATTATTTTTGTTGTCCAATGTCAACCCGCTTTAAACATAAATGTGGTGCCCCCGTATTAATAGTTAATTCGAAGCAATAAGCTGTTTCGAAACTTTTTAGAAAGGATCCTTTTTTATAAGCACCGCTAAAACTAAAATTACCATCAACTCCATCAACAACAGCCCAAAACCTATAAAATAAAAAATCATTGAACAGTCCCATGAAATCAATTCACAATGTCAATGGCATAAATTAATGGGCATATGGTACGCTAATCGTTTCTTTAATTCTCCATAGAGATTATTAATCTGTACAAGGATCATGACCTTTAAAATATCGATTAACCATAAATTCTCAAGTTTTCATCGCCAAAAGATATACATGTCGAGTTCGAGCCAACTTGATCTTAAGAGTCAAATGCTTATGGAACCAATCATATTGTATGCACAGACTGAAAGTTATGATTATATGGATATATGTAGGTATTTAAATAATAAGTTTGCAGGGTATCTTAATGGGTTATTCAAACAATACATATGTTGAAGATAAGTCGGGACCAGACCAGATGTATAAAGAGTAGGTATAGGATTAATAGAATATTGGAAAGATATCGTTCCGAGAAGGCTCTTCGTTATTTGTTTGTATATTAATTTGTTGGATTTTAATGAAATGTTTCAGCTTAAGATATCCTGATTAGATTTGTACATATTATAACGTAAATTGGATACAAACTTACCCAGTTCATTTTCTGTACATGAAAGGTAGTCTTAGTAGAACGTTTCAAAACAAAATACATAAATGAAAATTCTGGACGTTAAGAAATTTATTTCTTTGAAAATGAAATTAATGCATAAATGCAGCTCTTAAGGACGTTGACTAAAATTTGATTTTATGACTTGACAATACTTCCAAAATTGATTCTGATTCCGTGAGTTATTAAGAGATGAGTCGCTCGCCAAAGAAAAAAAAACGAAACGCGAACAAGTAAGATTACCGAACGAAACATGGTTAACCAATTTCCAGGGCTACTAGTACAATACATAATAAATAAACGAAGCTATTTTACTTAAAACGAGACTGAGGCTAATTTCTGGCGCGGCCAGATACTTTATATTGTCGGAGGTGCTTCCTTCACACGTTGCAAACTTCATGACAAATATCGGGAAAAAATACACACTAAATGGTTTTTTTTTTTCTCTTTAAAAGACTTAAGCGACCAGCCCGATTTTAAAATGCAGTCAACAGTCGTCTCCTCGCATGGAGATTGTAACTGGAATAACGGTAAACTAATATTCACAGTGAATGAAATGATGCCTTTCCAATGCGTCTCCCGACTCTTCCCGTGGACGACTTTGTTAGATACATATATACAGGTAGTATAGTTCACGCTCTGTGGCTCACTTGGTTGAGTCGCACTCTACGATGCTAGTAATCTAGAAGTCATCAGGTTATGGGCCCAGAGTGGACGCGATGAAATAGTTGGTTTATCCGTTTGCGATTTAGTTTGTATTTTGTCGGTTCGCGTTCGTCGCAGTCATATCGAGATTGTGATAATTTGTTGCGAACCACGGCTATGTACCGAGCCGCCGTCACTGCAACAACAAAAAAATAATGGGATCGCTACTGACCCGGTGGCATATTGGCCCGGCGAGGCCAGCGTGTGTCGTGGGTTGAAGAGTCAGCGCGATCCCATCCTTGTTCAGCCAGCTTTATAACATGGGGAAAAGCTAGTTGGATGGGGTTGGGAATAAGGATATGCCCATCTTTCGGGACACAGTAGAACTCCAAATGAAAAGATTTAAAGTTTCATAATGAAATATTTAATTCGACCAAAAAGAAAATGATAATAATAAAAAAAAATGATATTATTGCCTCGAAGAATGCATCTCTGATCCTGTAACGGAGACGGATGACCATAAGCAGGGCCGGATTTCTCATATGGGCAACCTGGGCAGCTGCCCGGGGCGGCAGATTTTTAGGGGCGGCAATTTTTGAAAATATCCCTTGGTTTTAAATTCTGTGAAAAAGCATTTTGGAAACTCGAAAAGAAGTTGACATAATTAGACACACATTTTAATTTCATCCTTCTAATTTATTCATGTTAGGTATATTCCAGGGCGCCCAATAGTAAACTCAACTGAAACTCAACTGGTCGCGCGTAGTTCAGTGAGGATAGAAGTAGAAAGTATTTTCGTAACGCATTGAATTTAACTTAAACAAGGGAAGGGATCTACATAGCATATACTTCAGTGTCCACTTTAATAGGAAGCCTTGAGTAGCTTTTGTGTGCAATAGTCAGGGATCCGGAGCGGCTCAACTTTATCATTCCGCAACCGTTCGAAGACATTATCTGACAGTATCCTTTTGTACGATATAAATGATTGAAATTTCGCGCAAATGTTGTTTAAATTGTACAAATCTTCCATGTAATTAAAAATGGAATAAATCAGGCTAAAATGTCAATTCAATACTTTTAATTTGAAAAACCTAGAAGACGACCCATTGTTACAAAAAAATGGCTCCACTTTCTCATGCAAAAACTGTTCCTCGCTTCGCTCATTTCCTCCGGGAGTTTGATTCGCGTCGACCCTCTCCGCTCCGGATCTGTGTAACAGCCAAAGAATTCCTGAACCTATACATCTTGGACATGTATCAATACATGATTTCCCCACTATACGACTCGTCAAATGGAGGGTATCTGCCCTCATCGTCTTGACCATTCCTCGTAAACTTGTAAAAAAATTTAAGTTTTTGGAATAGTACATTGCCAAAAACTCGCTTTCGTACTAAACGAGATTGGGACAGATTGATCTAAGAATTGGTAACCCTAGGCAGCCTATACATGGAGAATCCATGGATTCTGTGTGGGTAGCCCCATAGTGTCCCTATAGTTAGTAAAAGCTAGCACATATTTTCGATTTTTCTATCTTTACTCTATTTTCTTTCTATTTAAAATTAGCCGCGATTCAACTGGGATGTAGTCATAAATTGGTTTCAGGGGGTGTCCAACTCGGGATATTAGAAATGATGCATTAGCTATAAAATGTTCAGTAACATGTTTCTGTCGTGTGTATAGGTTTAAAAAAAATTCACAATTTGTACGTTTAAATTTTCGAAAACTTCCCTGCCAAAAAACCATACTACATGACATGACGCTAATAAAAAATTTTAGTTGTTGAGGTTAGGTTACTCATTCATGACTTCTAAAACGTTCAAAATGAACAAAAGTGGAAAGGTATTTAGAAAATCTTCTGAACACATTCTAAAGAAAGTCGATGTAATGGATCTGCATCATTTCAGTTTTAATGTTGTCGTCATTGGAATTTTAATGTTTTTTTAAACAAAGTCGTGAGGGGTCCAAACTCCATGAAGCTTCCCATGGACCTTCACCTTGCCCCATCACTCGGAAGCACCATATTGTCAAGCATACAAAATTACATCGGTCACTCGCGCAAAAATATTAAACGTTCTTCTCACATACCACACCACCAGCGAACGTTTTGCCTAGCATGTGTATGCGACTACTACTATACTTTCAAATTTAACCAGTGCCGGAGGGCGGCTATTTAGCTACTGCCCAGGGGCGCAATAGACGCTAAATCCGGCCCTGACCATAAGCTAGCGAAATCCAAGGCGCGGATAGTGTTATCGGTTTCGGAACAGATTTTCGTACATATCGAAAATAAAAAGTCCGCTTTGGATGTATGGAATGCATTAAATGAGTTATATGATGATCGTGGGCTCTCAAGGAAGATAAGTCTCCTTCGAAAATTAATAACCACTTGGATAACTTGGATAACTGTGTATATCAACCAGATAACGATAACTTCGAACAAATTAACGGGGATCGGGTTTTCAAGTAAATGGCTTGGCGCGATACTTTTGGCGGGTCTGGAAGGTGATCTGAAGCCTTTTATCATGGGCAATGAAAGCAGCGACACCGCTAGTACCTCGTCGGACATTAAAACATGGCACAGAAGATTAGGACATATGAATTACAGTGATATGTGCGTAATGAAAAACTTTGCTGTAGATGGCATAACATTTGAAGAAGACGCAAGTGAACTAAAAAATTGTGAAGTCTGCCTTATAGGGAAACAAACGCGATCTCCATTTAAGATGAGCGCAAAAAGAGCGGAAGGGCTTATAGATTTAGTGCATGCTGATTTATGCGGCCCAATGGAAAACGAATCTATCGGTAAACCTCGTTATTTCTAACATTCATCGATGACCATTCGCGAAAGATATTCGTTTATTTTCTTAAATCGAAAGCTGAAGTTTTAACGTATTTAGAGTAGGTACTTTATCATATGGTCGAAACACAGGTCACAGGTCGGCCGAAAAATTAAAGTCTTGCGTACTGATAACGGCTAAGAGTTCTGTGGAAAAGACTTTGAAAACTTCTGTAAAGGTCAAGGTATGATTCATCAAACATCAACTGTTTATACACCACAACAGAACGGGGTCGCTGAGCGGTACAACAATTTATTGTCGAACGTGCGCGATGTATGTTAGCAGACGCGAAACTCGAAAAGGCGTATTGGGCAGAGGCCGTCCATCATGCAGTATACATAAATCAATCACTCTGTAAACTCGGTGCTAATTAAGCAGACACCAGAGCAAGTGTGGACAGGTAAAAAATGTGACTTAAGTGAACTCCGAATTTTTGGTAGCGAAGTCATGGTTTTTTTGATGCAAAGTCGAGGAAAATGATTTTTACTGGATATGCTGATACAACAAAAGGTTTCCGATGTATTGATCCAGATACAAAGAAAATCACAATAAGCCGTGATGTTCATGGAGAGCAAAGTTAAGATAAATAATAACAATAATAATATACCTTACGAATATCAAGATTCAGTGGGAGTTATCCCGAATAATGACGACCATAGTGATACGTCTGTGTCCAAGGACGATTATGAGACTGAAATGGATGATTCTACCTTATCGAACGACCAATATGAATCGTATATCCCAGAGAAACATATTGTTCCAGAAGAATTGCTGGACAATGATCGAGTTCTCAGAACCCGAAGTAAGATTCCCAAATTCTCATTAGTGATAAGCTCGCAACAAACTGATCCTATTACGTTTGAGGATTCAATGTTAAGCGAAGATAGTAATAAGTGGAAGGAAGTAATTGATTCGGAAATATAATCCCTTCGAGCTAATAACACTTGGTCTCTGGTAAGTCCTGCTCCTGGCAAGAAAATTTTAAAATCAAAACGGGCGTTCAAGAGGAAAAATGCCGGTAATAATGATATTCGATACAAAGCCCGAATCGTAGCTAAGGGGTGCTCTCAAAACTTTGGCATTGACTACTCAGAAACGTATGCGCCTATCGAACGTTACACGTCAATACGATTCCTCATAGCATTTTATGCTAAAACTGGCATGAAAATCGATCAGATGGACGCAGTTACTGCATTTTTGCAGGGTGACCTAGAAGAGGATGTATACATGGAGCAACCTCAGGGATGCAATGATAAAACTGGACGTCTTTGCAAGTTAAACAAGTCTCTCTATGGTTTGAAACAGAGTGGGAGACAGTTGAACAAAAAGCTGAATCAAATAAAAGCTCTAATATCATTTGGACTTAAAAAATCCCCTATTGAACCGTGTGTATATTATAATAACGATAGAACACTAAAAATTGCAATATACATATGTTGACGATATTTTAATATTTTGGAAAGACTCTAAAACTTGCGATGAATTAAAATCCGCGTTATGCAAATCGTTTAAAATGAAAGACATGGGCACTGCAACGAGCTGTTTAGGCATTAATACGAGTATTACTTATGATTCAAAAAACAATGGTGTCAATTTAGGTCAATCAAAATTCATCGAGGAGATGTTAGTGAAGTTTGGCATGGAAAACTGTAAACCGATGTCTATACCCCTCAGATTGTAATCAAAAACTATCGAAAGAAATGTGCGGTAATAATAATTAGTTCCGAAAAACGAAAACTTAAAAGTTCCCTATCAGGAGGCGGTGGGATCATTATTATATCTCGCCCAAGCAACCAGACCGGACATAACAACAATAATATGGTGAAGCTCATTGGGCTGCGGTAAAAAGGATTTTTCGTTATTTAAAAAGGACTGGTTCATTATGGCTTCATTATGCTGGTAATCGTTCTCTTAATGGCTTTACAGACTCGAATCGGGCTTCAGATTTGGACGAACGTCGGTCATGTTCAGTGTACGTCTTTACCTTCAGCGGTGGTTCTATCTCGTGGAGCAGCAGAAGACAACAGACCGTTGCACATGGCACTCTCATCAGGTGTACCGGAAGCGTCGTGGCTTAAGCAATTCGGCTGAGAGTTCGATGAAACTATTCGAAATCAATCAATCACCATTTTCTGTGACAATCAAAGTGCGTTAAATCTAGCAACCAACGACATCTACAGAGCTAGATCGAAACATATTGATGTGCGCCACCATCACATCCGTGAACAAATTACAGTTCAAATTCAAATTCAAATTCAAATTTATTTACATAATGTGGTACATCTGCTTAACAGTTATCTTAATCTAGATACCGGCCAATAGGGCCTTAACTCTACATAATATTTAATTTTTGCATGCAATTCAGATATTAGGATGTAATTTAGTAGAAGTATTTCAAGGAAAAACTATAAAAAAACCTTATACGAGAAAAAAAAAGTAAATAAAAACTTAAAATCTTAATCTAATCACAGTGTTCAAGCTTATATCAGCATATTCAGTATAGCTTAAGTAAGTAAGATTTATAATTAATTAACAGTATATTATATAGGTGTATTTACATACTGACTAAATGTGGATCTTATTATATGGTTATTGTTTATATTTAAGCTATTTGCTATAAATTTAGAATTTTGGTGTTCCGCAATATTATTAATTTTTTTAACATTAGTTTCGTTGTGTAATCTTTCCGTTGAATAATAAAACGGCTTATCAATTACATGTTTTAGTATTTTATTTTGGGTGGTTTGCAACTTCCTTCTCACAGATTTGCAAAATGTTTTCCATACTGGACAGCCATATATGGCAATTGGTTGGATTATCATTTTATATATTAGCAGTTTATTATCTGTGGATAACTTCGATTTTTTGTTTAGAAGCGGGTAAAGAGAACAAAAAGATTTTGTCATTTTTTCAGAAATAATTTCAATATGTTCATGACCTGTGAGTTGCTTATCGAATGTTATACCTAAATAGGTTAAGTGTCTCTTCCATTTTATTTGATCACCAAGAAAGTTCAGTGGCGAGCTTGGATTGTTGGTTACTTTTCTTTTTTTGGTAAAGAACACTGCTTGCGTTTTGGAAGTGTTCAATTTTATTTTCCACTTAAAGTAATATTGGTAGAATGTTTCTAGTTGATGCTCGAGCTTAGACGTTATATTGGTGGGAGTATCACCATTACAAAATATGCAAACATCGTCTGCGAAACAGGCAATCTGGCAGTTGCTGTTTACTGGTATATCAGCGGTAAAAAGATTGAAAAGGATTGGACTTAAGCAAGAACCCTGAGGGACACCCGCCGGTATAGTCTTTGATGAAGATTGAGACTTATCAACTTGGACGATGAATGTTCGGTTAGACACAAAGGATTGAGTTAATTTAACTAAGTACGTAGGTATACCAAACTTTATCATTTTAAAAAGGAGACCATTATGCCACACAGAATCAAATGCTCACTCTAAAAAATTTTACTCCAATAATAGGAGGAAACTTTTTTTCCTTCTATTATAGTAGTAAATTTACACCACGATATAACCTAGAGTAATTACGCTTTACGGTGTAAATATTTACTACAAAATTGGTGTAAATCTACAAACAATTTGCACTGGAAAAAATGTAAATTTACACCGGCAAATATGTAAATTTACATCCGGGTTTATAATAATATTTACGGCAGCCAGTTCTTCGATCTAAATCGTCCTTGAGCTACCCGTTATTCCAACGGCCAAGAGCTGCCACACCCCCTTTGGTTCAAGAACAAAAAAGCGCTACAAGACAACAATGATATGATGTTCACACGAACGCACTTCGGACGGAACAGACTAACTGCACACAGAACAAGTCACTTGTGAGATACAGGAAAATGCAATAATGCACAAAAGTATTGTAACACACTCAGTTTGACAGAAATGTAGGTGTGACTTTTTACACCAAAATCGTAATATTACATAAAAATTTCCTTCCAATTGGTAAATATACACTGAAAATGTAAAGTTACACAAATGTGGTGTAAAATTACACCAAAATAGAGTAATATTAAAAAATATGTGTAATATTACACTATTTTGTTAGTATACTGGAAATTTTGTTGAAAAATAAACGTTTACTATAATTTTGCGAGAAAAAAGGTGTAAAATTCAACGAATTTTCGATGTAAAATTCAACTATGTTTTTACAGTGCTTTTTGAATATCAAGCGCGACGACGCCGACTGATTTTTTATGTTCAAAAGAGTTTTTAATGTATTTGTTGAGTCTATAGGCTTGGTGAGTTGTAGAAAGTTTTTTCCTAAACCCAAATTGAAATTCGGGTAAGATCTTTAATCTTTCAACTATCTCGTCAAGTCGAGTAAGGATAATTTTTTCGAAGACCTTACTTAAAGCAGATAAGAGGCTTAGATAGATAGATAGATAGATGCATTTTATTTAGTTCCAAATGGCGTTACAATTCATTTTTAAGAGCTACAGACTTAACGGGTCTTTACATCTTTACATCAATTAGTGAGCTAAATGCTGTGAAAAAAATTCAATTCATTAGTATCTAGGTTTACAAGGAAAATTCACAAAAAACCTTGTTTCTGAATTATATACTTATAACTAAAACTATAATATATTAATCCTAAATTAAAACTTAACCTAAAAACTAACACTAAAGTTTGCTTCAAGGGTAAGGTACAGATGGAGGTGCCTGAGAAGGGTGGTTTGCTAATCTGCAATGAAAATTCGTATGAGCATAATCTACTAGGTTTTTGACAAGGGAAACTTTCGCGATCTGATGTAGTCGGCTTGTAGAAAAATACCAGCGTTTATTAAGAATCATTTTAAGACACTTGTTTTGTGATACTTGTAAACGGTTTTTATTATAATTTGAGCATTTTCCCCAAACAGCCGCACCATAGGATATAATTGCCTGAAGAACAGTTTTATATAGAGTGATTTTGTTGTGCATACTCATTTTAGAGTTTCTGTTCAGAAACGGGTATAAGGATCGTATACAGTTAGAAACTTTCAGAAGAGTTGATTCAACGTGGTTTTTTATTGGCCTGTAATTTTCGGGCGATCTGTTATCTTTACCTGCTTTTGGAATTGGAATGATCTTAGCTAGTTTCCATACTGAAGGGAAGTATGTTTTGCTAAGACAGGCGTTTATTATAAAATTGAGTTGAACAATTGCTTTTTTGGGCAAGTTCTTCAATACCAAGTTGGAAATGTTGTCGAGTCCAGGTGATTTTTTAACTTTAGCGGCTTTAATGATTTTATTAAGTTCAGCTGGACTTGACATGTAAACTGGATTGAAATCACTTACTGTAGTGGAAAGGTTGTTAATTTGTTCCTGTACCATTCTTAGATGTCTCGGATTACCTAGGTGTGCAGATATTTTATGGGCATGATGGAATGACTCTGATATCATTTCAGCCTTTTCCTTGCTATCAAAGACCAGATATTTATCCCTGGATCGCAATGGTGGCATGTATTTTCTCCGTTGGAACATTTTGTTTAACTTCCAAATTTTATTACAATGTCTCGGGATGCGGCCTAACATGTTGTTCCAATTACGATTTCGGGCGGTAAATATCTGATTTTGTATTAGCTTAGATAACCTATTTACAGTACTTTTTAATATTGGGCTTCGATTTAATTGTCAGCTATGCCTGAGAGAATTGCGAGTCTGGATAAGTGCTCTGGTGTTGTCGTCTATTATATTATATGTGGGTTGAGCTCTGTTTAAGGTGAATGCAGCAAATTGCAAGGCAGAGTTTAATTTGCGATAAAACTGTTCAATGAGCTCATCTATTTGAGAAGAAGTTTCAATTGCAGACAAATCTTGGTTTCTAAGGTTAATGTTATTGTTTAAAAATCTTTTAAATTTTCTCCAATTTACCCGCTTTACAACAATATTTTCTTCTGGAGTAACGTTAGAGCTAGTAAGTTGAACTTCGAAAAGTACTGGAAAATGAGGCGATGACAGGGTTTTAGAGGTCATTGGCTGAGAAATTTGATTTGAACCTTTGCTAACAATTATATCTAATGTAGAGTCGCAACCATTAGCGTTAAGAAAGGTTGGTTCAGTTGGAAAGTGAATAAACCAATTGTTATTAAACGCCAGGTCGTGAAGCCTTTTCCCAGTTCGGTTTGCTCTAACGCAGTTCCAGTATCGGTGCTTGGCATTGAAATCACCACATAGTACAACATTTTGATCTAGAGTCATTAAGTATCGTATGTCTTTATCAAAGTTATCTAGTACAGAATTATCAATTTTTCTGCCCGGAAAGTAGCATACAACTAATGTAATATTACATATTTCTAAGTTTATAGCAATCGCTTCTATTATTTTCGTTCTTAACTCTGGAAGTACACTATATTTCAAATTTTTCTTAATGCATATTGCCACACCACCTCCTCTGGCACCTAATCTATCTAGCCTATATGTAGAATAAGATGAATAGTGAAATTTGTCTTTTGGTTTTAACCAGGATTCAGTTATAGCAACGATATCCGTATTAGTTTCAGTTGCAAAGTCTAATAATTCAGTTGCTTTGTTTTTTACACTCTGAGCATTCCATAATAATAGTTTTACATTATCCATTATAATTCAAAAATTTTAAGGTTAAATTAACTAGTACGGTCCACTGTTCCATTCTAGTCCTACAATTCGACAAGTTCATTGCAAGCTCAGTCGACATTTGCAACAGCTGTTCGACTGTAAACAAGTTGATGCTACAGGTAGGCGATTGCTGCTGATTCGATGTCAGAACGTTAGCATAGGATGGAATTGATATTGGAATTGTAGGAGAGATATCTGGCTGCGTGCTGTTGGTGTTTAATGTGTTGTTCGTGGTTGGTAGTGAAGGAAAGTTGATTAAATTGGGCTGTATGTTGAAGTGACTCATTTTCGGCTTATTGTTGCTAGTGTTAGGGCGGCTACGTTTTGTAAATCTTTCGCGGATTACAAGATACTCGTTGCGCTTTTGGCAGATCTTATCGTTAGCCATATGATTCTGGCCGCAATTTGCGCAAACGAGTTTCTCCCGGAGTTCTTTGGCTGGTAAATTCGCTAGTGAGCAATCCAGATACGCATGTATATTCCCACACAATAAGCATCTTGGCGGAAGATGACAATTAGACGAGCCGTGACCCCAGCTCCGACAGTTACGACATTGAGTAGGCCCACTTTTTGATTTTGAAAACCAGTTCCATTGCACTTTCGTATGGTATATAGTGTTTATTTGCCGTAGTTGAGGAAGTTTTATCGATCCCTTTTCGAAATATAATATGTAGTATGTTTCATACTCATATCGACTAGTTCGAGGATGAAACTTTTTAACTTCGAGACAAGGAAGCTGAGACTCATTCTTTAGATAGTCGTGTAATACGGAGCAGTCCATGTCATGCAATCCGGACAAGACAATTTTTATCGGTCTCATATCTGATCGACGGAATGTATAGAAATGATGTTTCTTTTCAATCAAAAAGGAATGGAGACGTTCATAATCCTTGGGATCTTCCACAAATAATTTACTACCGATGGAGGTGTATTGGATGCTATACGAGGTTATGTTTAGGGATAACATAATGGAATCAATTGTTTCCTTGTCCATTTTAGGGAACATTATGGGCGGATTTTTTACCTTCTTAGCTTGTTTGGGTTCAGTGGTTGGTTGTAGCTGGTTGCTGCTCGGGTGGTCGTCCATGTTGGATGGAAGGTTCGCCAACAATTGAAATGAATTTTGGCTAGTTGCCATTGTTGTAGGGTCTCCGCTCCTAAGGAGTTTGAGCTTCGCACGAAGTAAACATTCAGGGGAAGAATCCTCCCGCTGACGTTTTTTGGAACGTTCACTTTCCGACACTGTGGTAACTATTTAGAACCAATAAATGCAGAAAAATCCAAAAAATACTGGAGTTTTAGTAAAAGAAATCAAATTGATAAATGACCAAAACTATGACACGATGTCGATACGATGACTGACACATGTCCGAAATAGAGGTTGTGAATACATTCAAATACTTGCAAATTACAGTTCGTATGATAAAAATTTGGTATGTCACTATACCTCTTATAATGCAGCGGTTGTTTTTTGGTGGGTGTGGTGACTATGACCTCCAATCCCAACAAACCAAAATTTAGCACTCTGCTTCAATTTTGGGGGGAGTTACGGATATCCCGTTTAGAAAAATTTTAATGGGGGGATAATGGGGGTCCTTGACCGGAGCGACTCAATGTTTACCTTAGAATTATTTTGAACTTATTCTGAATACTTATACAAAATTTTACGGCTGAACTTGCATTCTTTCAAAAGTTATGGAGCTTTTAAAAAAGGTCTAAAATGAAAATATTCTAATTTTTGTTCTAGTCTAACGCCGAAATATTCAATTAAACTCTAATGTGTTATATATCATTGCAAAGATAATTTTATGTAGTTTTTTCGTCCTCATACCATTTTTGTGTATCTCTTGCCATTTTTGAAATAATCGCAAAAAACCGAAAAAATGCCCCCCCCCCCTTTTTAAGGTTGCGGACCCCAATCGGTTGGGACTTTTTATGCCATCATCTCGGGACCATCCCCAACTATAATCCAAAAAAATTTCCGATGTAGGACTTTTGCCGACCAAATATGCCAGTTTTCTTAGACTATTAAAGAATAACTACTTGTCAATCTGTGTTGACGTTTGCCTGTCTCTTCCGGGTTATACATTGTGCGGAATAAACGTGTCGAGAGAAACTCCAAGGTGTTTTAATTCATCCCGTGAGAATATTTCCATCCTATCAATTTCCGTACATGTGCGGATAGGAAATATAGTGCTTGCAACATTATATACACTCCGAAACTATAATGTAATGTAACGTTGACTCGAAGTATGGCATGGTGCACCATGCCCCACAAGGGGTTACGGTACAGAGAGAAGTTCACTTATGGCCCTCAATTGTTATTATTATAGTAATATAGAAGTGGCCTGTCTTATATTATAAATATGTATATATGTATTTATAATATATCGAAACACAGGTTTTATTGTGATGAGCTTTCCAGTAGACTTATAAGTTTGTAGGTATTTTCAATTTTTGCGTAGTATAATGTTCAAAAGGATTTTTTTTCGGTAAAGGATGAAAAATACACCATAGCTGCAATAAAGAATTGCTATGACCTCAATCCGCCACAATGGATAAGCCTGAATGTACGAGACTATCCTTTCATCTCTGTATCGTAAAGATGTCGGAATATCGTTGTCATAGTTTGCTAATATGTTGAAATCTACTGGTATATACACTGCCATGCACTAGAATAGGGACAACCTTTTTCAGTGAAACATTCAAGTTTTTTATTAATCCAGTCAAGCTTCTAGCTTCATTGGTTTTTCAGACATAATTGTTTCTTATTAACAATGGATAGTCTGGGCATAAAGTAAGAAATTGGAATAGAGATGGAACTCCATATAGGTCTGGGTACACTTTTTATAGCGAAAAATAGCAATATTTTACAAAATATTCAAAAAGTTCTTTAACCCTTTCGCTCCCAATGATGCCATATGGCATCATGAAATTTAATAATTTTTCATAGAAAATGCAAGAAAATTTTTTTAACTTTTTGTGTGACATTAGACTCTTCCAATAGTGTAATACCTAGTTGATTTTTTACAGCGTGAAATTTTTGGTTTTGGGATGTTATTTTTAATGAAATTTTAGAGAAGGTTTGACGATTGTCGTAAAGCCGAAAAACTGATTTATCCTTTTCCCCATATTTCCTAATAGTAATCATTTTATGCAAATCATTTTAATGGTTTTATTTTGTAAAGAGGTTGTTGTAAGAGAAAATCAAAAGATTTTTCGATTTTTTTTTAGGAAAACCCTATAAAGTGGTTTTGCATGAGCATGATGCCATATGGCATCATTGGGCGTGAAAGGAAAATCAGCAAGTCCCCTAAACACATAAATGCTAGTTGCTTGCTGTATGGAAGGTATCCTTAGTTTTTATCCGAATGAGCTAATTTTTGGTGGGTGGAGTGATTATGAGCTCCAATCGCAATAAACCAAAATTTAGCACTCTGCTCTAATTTTGGGGGGCTTTATGGACATGTCCTTTCGCCAAATTCAAATGGAGGGATAAGGGGGGTCGTTGATCGGAGCGACTCAATGTTTCTCCCGAAATAATATTGAACTTATTGTGAATACTTGTACGAAATTTTACGGCTGAACTAAAATTTTCTCAAGAGTTATGGGGCTTTTAAAAAAGGTATAAAATGAAAAAGTTTTAATTTATTTTTAAGCTAGCGCCGAATCATTGAATAGATCTCTAATGTGTTATATATCATTGCAAAGATAATTTTATGTGTTTTTTTCGTTCTCAGACTATTTTTCTATATCTTTTGTCGTTTTTGAAATACCCGCAAAAAAACGAAAAATGACCCCCATTTTCCCCTTTCCCCCTGTTTCAAGGTTGCGGACCCCCAATCAGTTGGGACTTTTTTTCCCATAATCTGGGGGTCGTCACTAACCATTCTGCAAAAAAAATTCCGATGTAGGATTTTTACCGACCAAATATCTCATTTTTCACACGGAATTTGCTAAGTGCCCTTTCAGTCCCAATGATGCCCTATGGCATCATTCTCTAATTTGTTAACTATAGCGCTTAAAATTTTTTTTTCAAGAAAATATCATAAAAGATGCCTACTGAACGACATAATGTTGTTAGAAAAATTCTCCGCTTGAAATCCATAATTTGGGCATGAAAGGGTTAATAAAACAGTTAATGTAAGTAGTAGTCTGTTTATTAGTAGTGTGTGGAGCCACCTTGGCTTGAAACAACTCCGAAAATACGATTTGGCATAGAGTCGTAAAGAGATCCAGATAACGCAATGAAACCTCCTTCCATGCGGCAATGATGGCTTTTTTTTTAATGTGGTTGTATCCTCAAATTGTCTTCCGCCTTCATACACCTTCCTTGTCAAACATACCCACGCGTTCTCTATTATGTTCAGATCAGGCGAATTTGGAGGCCATTGAAGTAGGCTTACTTTTTGACTACGAATCCAACTTTTGGTTGAATGTGCAGTGTGGATCGGGGCGATATTTTGCTGAAAAGTCCATGGTATTGGTCCAAACAAGTTATTAAAATAAGGAAATGCCTTTTCTAGCAGTTTCTGATAGTCTGTAGCATTCATTCGTTTAGACACAAATTGCAGCTCAAGGTCGCATAAAAGGAAATAGCGCCCCATACCATTATACTACCTTCAAGGCTTTGGCCTCTGACCAGATAAACTTTTTCCTTACGCAATTCATGAAAATAGTATAATTAAATCCCTTACGGCCATCTAAATTGAATCGTTTTTCACTTGAAAAAAAAACTACCTATTGATTATTTCAGTCCATGCATCGACGAGCAAAACCCAAGCGAGCATTCTTACTAACATCAAAGGGTAGTGGTTTTTTCAGCTTCATTCGTCAATTGGACGCTTCCCTTAAGATTCTTCGTTTTTCAGCGGCAGAAGTCGATGTTTTGATGCTCCCTTTCATTTTATTTCCGTAGCTAATTGGATTCCGAGGAAAGTTACCCACTACCGATTTAATTTTACCAATAGAAATATTCATATATACAGGGTGTCCGGAGGGTCAAGTATTGATAGGACCATTTCAATTAAAAATAAAATAAATAACAGGCGCGACAATCCAGCATTGGACTAAGGCCGCAGGATGTGTTAGTGACATCCTATTTCCAAGATCTTATCTGCTTTTTGTTGAGGTAATGAGATCAGCATCACGCTCAGCAGTGTTATTTATCCCCATAAATGGGTACTCGTTTAACATCTGAGTGAGATCATAGTCCGTCACAAGCTCGTGAGTTCGAAAAACACCATGGATGATGGTGAGATTCGAACTCATGACCCTGTGCACCGAAGGTGCGCGCACTAACCGCTACACCAGCCAGACTACAGACTACCATTTCAATTAGTATAACTAAAACACATCAATTAATTCGGTAAAATTCTATCGTTATTGTGCTATAGTATTTTTGATGGAAGTAACCTTAATTTTTCCTTTTTACATAATATAATTTTTACGTAACTTTCCAGTGGTTTCAACCAAACTTGAGAGAAAATTAAAAATTGATTTTTATTAAAATTTTAAAGAATAATTTTATAACGGTTCTTCTAAGCGTAAAATCTGCAAAGTTAAAAACAATTTGCATGTTGGATTTCTAACGGTATATTACTTATGACGTTTCTAGATGTCAACATTTTGAAAAAAAAACTCACTTTGAAAGTAATAAAACATAAAGTAAGTAACCCATATGTAAATAAAAGGCAAAATTGCACTAACGTAATTTTCAAAATTTATACTAAAATTTCATATCAACCGATGTGGAAGGATCAAAGGGTCAAATTTCGATTTATTGTCTTGAAATTGGAACGGACATTCTCGGCGATCAGATTATAACCACGTGAGCTCAAACGGACGCAACGCAACACGTCCATCTCAATTTCTATATGAAGGTTTCAAATTTTGATCCGTTCATCCTTCCGCGTCAGCCGATTAAAAAATTCCATTATCTAATTTATTCGAAATTGTAAAATGAATTTATTCGAATTTTTGAAGTAGATTTCTTTTTATTTGAAAATAAAACGAATCTGAAGACAACGCTTGGTGAGAGTTTTTTTGTGTGTACCTACTTGTTTTTTATTTTCAGATTGTGTTTATCAAAAATTTTGGGATCTAAATGTCAACAGTAACAAACTGTCAAAACTTGACAGCTTTGCAAAATTGACAGCTCTATGAATTGAATTGAATTTCTCTATCCACGAAAATAGATATGTACTAACATTTCCTTTGAATGGGGATAGATGAATATTTCGATTTTGCGGAACAAATTGGAACATCATGTTTTTTTTTTCAAAACAATGAAATTGTAGATTTGCTGTTCTGAAATATTGGGTAGGATATGACAAACAAAATGGTTTTCTTTCTTCAAAATCAACAAATATACACTATTACAAAAAGCGTGACACTGATTCATAGTGGACCCAACAATCACGAGAATCGCCATTTTCAAACTTAATTATCCCGCATTGGGTGGTCAAAACTGAACAAAATTATGAGATAATTTGTCTGAGTAAAAATACCATCTATTATTAGTCCAATTCATGTGAACACTAAAAGCAAAGGTTACAGTGAACTTTCGTGGTTCTGGCATCTGTTTACGAAAGATGTTTGGAGATTCGCGGTTCTGGCATTTTTGCGGATATTGGCGAAAATGTATTGTTGCATATGAAGGTTGAAAATCACCTTACCACGAAATCGTTAATTCGGTATTCGGTATCTTATAAATCTCTATTAATGAAGTCGGAAAGGCCAAATTGGGAGGAACAAAAGTGTCTTACACTTAAATTTCAGCCATAGGAATTGCATTCCTGCTTTTAAGCTTTCGGAAAAAGATCACTATGCTGCTTGCTGCCCATTCCATTGATCACAGAGCATTGGCAAGGGAATTCATGGAAGGCAAATTGCTGACTACGATCCTGAGCTGCGCCGAATTTTAATCTTGCCTCTCCGTTAACAAAATGCTTGTTTCGCCAATATCCGGCTCAGATCGCAGTAAAGACTATAAACAGTGTTCGACTTATTTTTTGAAGACCGTGGTTGATTTGCTTTGAAAGTAGTGGTAGAATGTCGTTATTAAAACTTCAAACATACTGCTTTTGTTTTTGTTCGCTTATGCATTCAATGTTTAAGTTAATCACCTTTTTAGATACTCCTTTATAAGCCCTGACAGTCTATCCACTATAAGAGCTTCGAATGTCCCCCTAATCTTCCAAACTTTGTTTTTTGAATGAGTTTATTGTGCTTAACTAGTGGCGGAGGGTAACAATTTATCTACTACCCAGGGGCCATAATTTTCTTCAAAATTTTTCCCGTGACTGTCGATAATGGAGAATAATAATATATTGTGAATCGATGAAACCACCGAAAAGTCTATTCAGGACAGAAAACCCTGAGGAAAAATCATCGCTTTTCTAGTTATTTCGAAAATAATGCGCCTTATTTTGAACATTTAAATTTGTGGTAAATTTGAGTATATTTGGAATTTTCAGTGGCAGATTGTCAAATTTTATGAAAAAAGTGGTAGATTTAGCACAAAAGTATGTACATACTAAAGTCGAAACACTGCTATACAGACAGAAAACGCAGTATATGCTATAATTTATAGTTTTTGGTTTCGGATTCTCAAAATGCCAGGGCCGTTTCGTATATAAAGAAAACTAGATGAGAACATCGAAATACGATTATGATCTTGATTCCTAACTAAATATTTTATTACCGTCAAATTCATAGGTCGTGCTCTGTGGCCGTGATCGTAAGAGCCACTGCATTTCGATGTGTCGAGCTTGCGAGCCGTTTTCGCGTCGTGTGCATGAAGCCATAGAGAAACGAGTTTCCATACTCGGCACGACTCGTCGCAAGTTTATTATTCAGAAGAAGATGATAAAAAATATTCTTATCGTAGAATAATTATGCTAACAATGCGACTAGGAAGTGGTATGGCTGACAACCGTATCACACTCCGAATTCAATTGTCTTTGTAATGTTGATGGACTACACACGGTAGTCATCAACGCACCATGCTCCGCTAGGAGTTACGGTAATCGAGAGAGAGAGAGAGAGAGAAATTCATAGGAAAATCGTGAAAAAACATGAATTAGGGAATTTTAAAGTCGTACAAACACATAAACGTTAAATAGAAATGGAAATATTTCGATGATAAATTTTTGTCTTAAAATTTTAAACGTTTTAACGAATTACTGATTTTCTGTGTTTAAATTATTTGCTTACTTATTCCTTTATCGTAGAAATATGTAACGACAATTACTATTGCACATGGCGCTAGGTGAGCTAAAATTAAAAATAATTGAATGTGTACTATTAAACATTATTTTAAAAGAAAGGAATAATTAGCATAAATTAAAGAATCATTTATTTTACAGTACGTACTCAATCCGCCAAGTACTGCGACGAATAAATAAAAAGCTTTTAGCACGGCCGATTGCATACTCATAGGAGATGCATAATACTTATTTTAAAAGTATGTATATCTCATTCTAGCTTTTTTTTAAATGTTCTAGCAAAAATCGAAAAGCTGCAGCCACCAAAATGACATTGAGTTACCGCTCTAAATTTCAACAAATAAATTATGTACATTGTACGTTGTAATTATTGTAATAGAGGGCAAAAACTATAGACTATGGTTTTTGAATAGAGGGCTTAGAAAAAAATATTTATTAATCACGAAAATTCATTATATATATTAATTTATGTATTTTTTTCCAGGCGGACTCATACGATGGATTACATTTGGCTCTTTATACTGTTGGCGATCCCAATTTCAACATTTGCTAGCATACAGTTTCATGGTGAACCTTTAAATAGTAAGTACCTAAATTATTTACTAGCACCAGCAGATATAAATAGGTTCTATGTATTAATAATAATTTCCTTCCATAAAAAAATGCATATCATAAGTCCCTGAGAATTTCATTTTTACCGCAAATATAATTTTGCATGTCATGCCAAAAATTATTATCCGGCGGAAAGAGCTAATTTGTCTCCGCGCTTCAAATGATACTTTTAATTGAAACTCTCAAAAGGTCATCTTATCTTCATTTAGTTGTAGATCAACGTTGTCATCACTTATAGCTCGGTTAATGAAAAATCAGTTTTTTTTCTTTTCGTTCTGCAAGTCAAATACGAGACGACACTCGGGCTCATCTCTTGCGGAATTGATTTCAAAATTAATTAATGTGGAACAAAAGTCTTTTTATGGTAATTGCCATTGTGGATAGCAAAGACTCTGTGACACTATATGTACACCAAAAAACCATTTCAAACTTTCACTCACTTACGATAACGATACTCATATAGTTGCCGGGAAACGAATTTCACAGCATATCCGTTTTCGCGCTCAGCTCTTGTGCAACTTTTAATTTGAGACATGAGACAATCAGATTTCCACTTAAGTTTGCCTCACAGTCGTTTGGATCTTATCTTTTCACTTGCGGTCCTGGCTATCTAGTACACGGTATCTACACACATATTTGCCACCAAATCTCTGGTTCAACATTATTTAAATTAGCACCCCGTCCAAGTTGGTGGTTTTCGCGAAACGAAACTAACTAAGCAAAAATTATGTCATCTCTGATATTAATTCACCCGTTTGGTGGGGTTTTTGCGGCACACCGTTAAGTAGTGGTGGTAGCGACTTGACTTGACTTCAAAGGAACTTTGTTTTGCAAACCTTGTCATTCCGTTCGAGATTCAAGGAGTATTGCATGATTCTCGTATTGCTTTGTGAAGTGGTAAACCTCAATATCATTATCTCTTTCTATGTACATACATACATACGACGTTCCGTACGTCAGATTGTTGCAAATCACAATATCCTTAATTAAGGAAGTTTTGAAAACGGTAACAAGTTTTCAAACTATTTTCAACTAAAAACTTCAGCGTGAAGAAAGGAGTTGCGGTTGTTTGCTGTTAGTTAGTATAGGGTATCGAAGTCGAGACGTGACGACGTTCTACCTGGTACAACAAGCAAATTTTCACATTTTTCTTACTAGGTGCATGCATAGGGATCATAGGGCTCCTGCATAGAAATCCTGTTGTGGACTGTAGAGGAAGATGGTGATTATTTGGACAAGTAATATGAAAACACTGCAATAAGCCATGTGAATAAGCTGTTTGTTTTCGAAAATAACAGCCATTAAAATGTACACGAAAATCCTGGAATAAAGGGTGTGCATCGGGTGCATCGTTTCATGTAAACCGACGAATAACTCAAATGAGTTCGCTAAAGATTGTATAATTCACTAATCTAGAGAAGTATTTAGTACAGACATGACGTCCAAAAATTTGGTAAATTTATTTTGTCTAAGGTTAGCCCTGTCAGTTTAAGTTCTGGGTTTTAGAAACCTTTAAACATATGTATATTAAAATAAATAAATAACTAATCTAAGTACCCCTACCTACCTATTGTATTTCCAGAAACTCTCACTAAAATTTATGGAATATTCCAATACATACTGCCCTGAACATGCTTGCACAATAGTTAACCAGGAAACGAAACACCAAAGAAAAGGATTTCGCAAAACAACTGGATGACGTGATAATCTGGCGTGGAATTGCTATACCAGAGATTTTTAGTCCGAAATTTGTTGAGTCAAATTGCTGATAAGTTCACCAAACGGATGTGCGGGAAATAGGGAAAGATCACTGCGGGAGTTCCTTGGAGTAATAGTTTTGATGTCATTATATGCTATGCTAGTTGTAGTTGTCTTGGAACTATGTTGTAGACTGTCACTGAACAGCCCGTGGGTTGCAGAAACTTGTAATTAGAAGTTGATAGAGAATTCATCAAAAGAATCGTCATCCAAATGAACAGTAACAGAAAGTCAAATTAAAGCACAACTTGCGAATAACAGAAAGACGGATGGCTTTTGGACAATCAAATCAAATCTGATGTTTCATTACCCTCGCTACCTGTCTGGGTCCTAAACCCCTGAGTATGAAAATATCGTCAGCCTAACTCGGTTTTGTATGTAAGGTAAAACGCCATGGAATGGACCCGAAGGTCCATTCTCAAAACTCTTATAGAATGGTTAGTCTTATCGCATAGAAAAGACACACACACTATTCACAAAGCTTTTCCATTGTATTGAATGAAATTTTTGTTTATTTTGCATAGCTACGCCATATTTTGCTTAGTTACGCCATCATGTTAGATTGAAAAAATCATTGCGCACTTTCATCCAAAAGCGTAAATAAGCAAAATATAACACGACTATGCAAAATTAACAAAAAATCAATTCAATATAATGGAAAAGCTTTCTGATAATTGTGTGTGTCTTCTCTATGCGATAAGACTAACCATTCTATAAGAGTTTTGAGAGAATGGCCCTAAGTCTAAGAGTCGCCATAGACTTATATACTGCTGAAAATCCCAGTCCCAGCTGTCTGTGTGCAGAAGTTACAGCCGTTCAAAGATACAAACCCAGGATGAAAAAAATGTAAACGACTCAAGGACGAAGAAAATGCAAAGCGGGACCAAGCGTAACGGGGTCGATTTTCATCAAAATTGCCGATAAAGAAAAAACAGAGGCAGATGTAGACCGTATTGTAGGCCACATTTTGCAAAAAAATTGCAGAGCCTCGGCTGTCTGTCAAAGAAGCGACCGAAGGTTAACTACAGTCTACGGTCTGTGATTTTTTTAAATATTAGTTTTTTGGAGGGTTTTCTATCGTAGTGCGTCATAAATTTAAAGAAACAGCTTTTTCGACCATAAAATTTTTAATTTAGGTCAAAGACAATTGAATTTTGACCAATTTCTACAGTCTACCGAGGTCTTAATAGGTATACATTTCGAAAATCGGAATAATTTATAATCCTGACGGGGTCCGGTCCCAATCAATCTGGATTATCAGGGCTCTACTGTAGGCCTATTTGGGGCTAATAGAATTCTCGGGCTACCATAGGACTTACCGTTTCAATTCTACTCGTTCCTACGTATGACCTATGACTTTGTTAGGGTCGTTTTAATGCGTGTGATTACGATTGCACTACAAGTAATATTTTTGTTTTGAAAAATAATAGGGGTGCGCTCTAGCGCCCTGTGGTTCTTCATCAACCGTTATTTATACATATGTATATCGATGGAGATGTAGTCGTGTGAGTTTTGCTAAAGATTGGTCCATAAAAAAAGTTATTTAGAAGAGCCTAATTTTGGGGTGGGACATCTATGGTTAACCCATGCCCCTGCTTGCGAATTTTGCATCGTTTGCAAGTATCGTTTTTAGATATTGCGGGTTCAATTGAAAAACATTCGTTTGAAGTTTAGTATAGAAATTGGTTCATAATTGAAACATTTTTTATTAGATGAACTTCTTTTTAAGGGTGGGGTTTGTATGGTAGCCCCATCATCCCCATTGGGGGGTTTAATCAAAATACATTTGTGTGATGTTTGATTAAAATTGGTTCCTAAATAAAAAACGATTTTGTTAGAAGCAACTATTTTAAGGATGGGGTTTCTATGGCCGCTCAACGACCCTAAAGGCCGATCCGTATGGTTTGGGGATTCAGCACAAACAGATTTGTATGAGAATTGGTTGTGATTGCTCCATAAGTAAAAAAGGGTTTCTTAGAACAACCGATATTTTGAGTTGGGGGTTGTATGGCTGCCCCATGACTCCATAGTCTGATTTCAGTGATTTAATCATACAACAAGTCTGCAACAAAAATTATCATGTATGCGGGGTCGCTTTCCCAAGAAATGTATTTCCCTTTGGTCTAAAATTTCATCAAAATGTTCGCCACAATACGCTCCAGAGCAACTCCCTGATCCCCCGCATTGCGTCGCGTTTTACAAGCTGAAATTTTGCACAAATGTTTCTTTTTGCTGCAGGCAGTTTGCGTGTTTTAATCGGTCAAATCGGATAATGGGGTCTTGGGACTTAAGTTCTTCTAAGAAAAACTTTTTTATTTGTGCAGCAATTTCAACCAAATTTCACACAAATGTTTTTCTATTGTTGACATAAAACATATGTAAGAATGGATCAAATTGGACCATGGGGTCACGGGGCTGCCATACAAACCCAACCCCCCAAATTAGGTTCTTCTAAGAAAAAATTTTTTATTTGTTCACCAATTTCAACCAAATTTCGCACAAATGTATTTCTATTGTTTACACAAAACATATGTAAGAATGGATAAAATCGGAGCATGGGGTCATGGGGCTGCCATACAAATCCAACCCCCCAAATTAGGTTCTTCTAAGAAAAACTTTTTTATTTGTGCACCAATCTCAACAAAATTACACACAAACGTGTTTCGCTTGATGTCAAAAAACATATCTAAGAATTGATCAAATCTCACCATGGGGTCATGGGTTGGCCATACAAACCCAACCCCCATTTTGTTTCTTCTAAGAAACATTTTTTGCAACAATTTCACAAAACCTTGAATTAATGTGTCTTTACCAAAGCAACAAAAAAGTTAAAAACGAATGGAATCGTACTGTGGAGTCATGCTCCCGCAACCCCAATAAAATTTCCGAGTAAATATTGTTATTTGCCCACTTATTTTCTCTCTTGATTACCGTAACTCCTAGTGGAGCATGGTGCGTTGATGACTACCGAGTGAAGTCATCAACGTTACAAAGACAACTGAATTCGGATTGTGATACGGTTGTCAGCCATACCACTTCCTAGTCGCATTGTTAGTTTATTATTCTACGATAAGAATAATCTTCTTCTGAATAATAAACTTGCGACGAGTCGTGCCGAGTTTGGAAACTCGTTTCTCTATGAGTGTCTATTTCACAGAGTGGCGACCGAACCATCACGGCCACAGAGCCCACTTATTTTAACCAAGCCCAAAACTTTAGCCTCGGCCCCTCTAGTTTTTACTTTTTAACGATAAATGGTATTTGCATATGATCAGCCTTTCCAACTAGAGAGAGCTCCTACATTGCGGAGAGCCAAAAAGTAATAAAGCGCCTCTCCCTGATCACAACGGCAAACTATAAGTACTCCTGAGGGGAAATATTATTCTGTAAAGCAACCTTCTCCCCCTTACTTACCGGTGCCGGTCGATAGACGAAATCGAGGTACTAACTCTTTGAACTTTGATTATAGAGAAATACGGGCCGAATCTTACGTATAATTTCTATGTAGCGAAGAACTTAATTATTTATTTTTTTGTTTATTTACTCATTCAAAATACCAAAACAGGAAGATGTAATCCAAAAACGGTTCTTTTTAACAATTTATCATTCAGGAGATGAAAGTCATAAGATATACATTAAGTAAGTTAAAAAAAAATGAAAACAGTTGAGCGCGTGTTGTACGACTGGACACGGTAAATTATATACTCAGTCGGCGATGATTTTAATAGACATAAAGAATGCACTCATGTAGGAATAGTCTCCTCTTTTGAAGTGATAGCTAGTTAAGCCGTCTCCAGTTGCTCTCCCTTCAAAACGTTCAGCATACTGTAGAAAAGGGTGATTGAACTTGTATAGTAGAGCCCTTGTAATTTTAAGGATGGAGGATATTTATTATATTTGATTAGTAAGTAAGATAAGAAAGTACTGCTAGAAGAGCGCTATTCTGATTGTTCGCACGGAGTTTGCAGGTCGCATGGTAACTTTGAATGAAGATGCAACGTTATTAGGAATATGTTCTTTAGTTAACTTCGAACAGATGAGAACGGATGGTCTGTAACCGATCTTTCTGATTACATAGTGGATTATTTCGGCAGGCTGCTGCAATTTTCTAAACAACTCTGTATACAGAAAAATCAATGGGTTGTCCTCGTTCAAAAGTTACAGCCGGTCAAAGATGCGATCCAAGGCCAACAAAAAAATTGCAATAATCCCAAGGCCAAAAAAAATGAAAACAAAGTTGTTTCCCTTGCCCGAAATTTTCAGCAAAATCTCGGAAACTCTATCCTTGATACCCTTTTTCCCTTGGGCCCTTTTTGAATCGGTCCATTTTTGAACGGCTGTATTATTTAAACGCAGACAACACGGCCATGAAAAATGTGGATAGAGAGTCATGGGTGGAGATGCAGATATCGTTACATTTTGCTGAAAATTTCAGAGTTCCATCTGTCTGTGTTCAAAGAAAGAAAGTGATCAAAGATTGTAATTGACCCCTCTACGAACTTTGTATATTAATTTATCGAGATAATGACACTTTACTGCTTGCCACTCCAAGACCGATATTTCTGAAATTATTCCTGGTAGAGCAATTTATCGCCTACATTTGCATCAAATTTCAAGGCTATATTTATCCCCGTTCAAAAGTAATCGCGGTTCAAATAGCACTTTTAAGTTTTTCAAAGCGAAAATTGTCCATAACTCGGAAATTAATGAGCGTATATTTCTGAAATTTGAAAGGACGTTGTAGTTTTCTTAATTAACTGAAATTTGAAGGCTCTAGGAAAAATTTCGTGGACGACCGAGAGCTCGCTGGGAGAACTCCGTAGGTGAAGACGAAACTTCCGAAACTGGAAGACAAGGTCACGTAACCGCGACAATTGGAGGTCAACGATTCAGGCGGCCAAGGCCCGACGTCGGGCTATCGTGCCACATTGATGATGAGGAAAATCCAAATTTGTCAGTCATCCGTCACAGTCATTGCCCATAAAATTTGATTGTCAGCTAATTGATTGACTGACAAACAATCTGTTATCTTTTATGGAAAATGGCTGTGACTGATGACTGAAAAGTGTGAATCGACCTTTATAGTCGAAGGGTGATTAAGAATTTTGGTATGAGTATTGATGAAATAAATACTTTGTGCGCCGGTTGTTTTGCTTACTTTCGAGATACCGAACAAAATGTCAATCAAATAAAACATGTCCGACATTTAGATGAACTATTTATTATTCAATACCCTATGTCCTCTCAAGCGGATTATTTTGACCTGCCAATTTAGTTTTAAACCCAAGACACAGGAATCTTTTTTAGAATCACACTGCTAAATTGCATAAATTCTGTATCAATCGTCAGGCCCTTTGAAAGTTTTTCTTTTTCACATGGCACATTGACATTCCTCACTAAATCCCTTCGGTGAAATTAGAAAAAGGAAAAGGGTTAGTTGGAAAACTCTTGACTATCCATACGCTTTTTATGTCTTTTATACGATCGATAGTATATAGATAGTGGCTATCGACATCAAAGTGTTATAATGCTCCAGTGATTTCACCATAGTGTCCTTTTTTGTCTACCTCAAAAGGATAGGTTTCTCATTGACAACAATTTAGCAGGAAATATACAATTGTTTCTTTTAGCAAGAAAGGAAGGGTAGTGTTGGAAAATCTGATAAAATAAGAAAAGATCTGAAAGGGTAAGTGGAATATACACTATCGCATCAATAGTCGTATTAAGAAGCAATTCTATTCTAGTGTCCTTTTTTCAGACGAAATTCATGTTGTTAAAGTCTCCGAATTTAGTGATTTGAGTGTATCTTTTTTGAGGTTACGGATCAAGGTACATAAAATCGATTCGTTTTCTGCGATAAAACCTAAGAACGTTTAAGTCTAGTAGGTAGGTGTAGTGCAACCAAAAACACTTAAGAAAAAAATTATCTAAGACGATACCTCTCGCAAAAGCGGTTGAATTTAAAAGCATACAAATTCTGTTCATTTTAATCTTGACGAATGGATTCACTCTTTCAGCAAAAGCCCCGCCGGTAATGGCAATCGTTAGCTCAAGGGCCACGACCATAAGATACCTACAGCGATACGAGCGATGACGACGACAACGTCGAAATCTCCTTGAAGAAAAAACGATGGGGAAACAAGGGCAATAAGAAGTACAAATGTCGACAAATTTATCTTGAGGCAGTATATTTGTTTTGCTCGTCCTTTATACCCTCTCGCCAAACCATAGCTCAAGAAATACTCTTGTTCATACACTTCCGTCCCATGATGTTGTATAATAAACCCCGAGGCGGGAATGGATATGTACTCATACAATCTAGTGAAAACTGCAAAATTCCAAATATATATACATATATGAACGATAAATTTGGCAGTGCAAAAGTACAATAAAGACATTCCCATCCCGTTCCTATGCTCTAGTCTTTGACGAAAAATGTACAGAATTGGAATGATGTAATGATGTGATAAACATTAAAATGATGAGTTTTGGCGACACCTACTTTTCAAAAATGAATTTCAGCAGCGTGGGATTTGTAAGGGATTTATCTGTGTTGGGTGGCAGGACTGCGTTTTGAGACAGACGTTTTTCCATGAACAAGCCGGAAACATTTGCGGAAATTTGATGAGAACTTTGTGGCAAAGATTTATGGAAATTTCGAGATAGGGTGTTTAGGATTGTATTGAATTTCGGTTCTATAAATCGAATGAATGAACTTATGTTATTTGATTGATATAAAACATGTTCGATGGTCATCATTATGGCCAACATTTTGTTGTTGTGTTAGAAATACTAGTACAACTGTCCGTCTGCACAGCACAACTTACCTATTGAAAACATCTAAGTATAAATTAAATTTCTGATGAAACATCATCATAATATTCATTCACATACCTATACCTATAATATGTCTAGGAAGAAATTAAACCCCTTTTCATATAAAATAAATCATTTTTAATATACAGTTGACCTAACAATATTAATTTTCTTTGCCGCACAATCACTATACGCCTTTGACCCGGACTTCTAGAGATCCTTTAGAAGATTCCACACAGAAAAAATGCAATATCCATGTGCTCTACAACTTTATTAAAGAGTCAGTGGTTGCATTTAGATGTAATATGCTATGCAGCAAGCGGCCAGGATTGTCTGTTGCACTGCACGGTGGCATACACTCAATCCCGAGAAGGACATTTCGTCCAGCCTTTGGTTGTGTAGTCTCGTAGTCGCATACAGAGCACAGCCGCAATTTGCAACAGAACTCGGGAGTAATTAGATTCACGCCGGCTGCAATAGACATGCCCACACCCACAAAACGATGTTTGCCATAGCTACGACCGTCTTTTCTCTTTACGGTTCATAAATAATTTTTTGAGGTCGATGGCGCGGTAACTAACTTCATCCAGACTATGGTGCGCGGTGATGTCGTTAAATTTTATCATCATTCACCGGAAGAGGTAGTACGTACTACTCGTACGTAGAGTGATGTCAGGATGCGGTTTTTCTGTCTATATGACTCGGTTCGGTAGTCATTTTATGCACAGATGGGCAGCAAAAATGTCCTGTCGTATACATTTATGTACATAATTGAGATTTATGAAAATATGAGAAAGGTCGTTAAGAGTTTTTATCCTTATAATGTTGCATTTATTAGCTTATATGTATTATTTCATACAGAAAGGAACGGTTGTACCCCTCATATCGGATGACCTGCAATAAGTGGACAATACTGGCAAGGTTGCTAGTCAACATAGTTTTAGTATGTTTGACAATTACTTCACAAGTGGTTCTAGGGATCGGCACTTCAAACCCGTTCCATCGAATCGCTTGATACAAAAATGTATGTATCCTAGGCATCCTTTTGAAAATAATATAAAAATATTAAGTAATAACTCTAATCTCGGAAATGTCTCAAATAAAATTGAATCAAATCAAATATTCAAAAAATCATGTCATTTACTTCATTTCATGTAAAAAAGACATTTCGTTCTGATTGGCTTCGCATCATTTATCAGGTGTACCATACTTATTTGTTAAGGCCAAAGTAAAATACTACCGTGAGGGCGGAGTTCATAGTCCTCACTTATACTTAAGAGAACCCTCAAGGAAATCCTGAATTATCTTTCAGTCCATCTCTCTCTCTGGTTGCTTTTAACCCCTAGTGGGGCATATGGCATTGACTTCGCCTCTTTTCCACCTCTGTCTATTAGCATCGCCTTTAGCTGGTCCCACGATTTGCCTATAGATTATCCCTCTGCCTCAACAGATCTTCTCCACGTATTTTTGGGTCTTCCCACACGACGCCTTGCATCGGTTTCCTGAGGATTCCAATCTAGAGCCTGTCTTGCAATGTTTTTTGGCTCTTTTCGAAATGTGTGACCTATCCACTGCCACTTCTGCCTTTTGATGTCGATGCCTATCCTATTTTCGCTAGTAATTTGGAGGAGGTCGTCGTTAGAGATTACCTCAGGCCAGCGAATTTGTAGGATGCGTCGGAGGCACGAAAATGTTTAGTTTGGTTGTAATGTCACTGGTCACCTTCCAAGTGTCGGAGGCACGAAAATGTTTAGTTTGGTTGTAATGTCACTGGTCACCTTCCAAGTGGAACACCCATATAAAAGCACGGATTTTACATTGCTTTCGAAGATCCGGAGTTTGGTATTTCTGGAGATGTTTTTGTTTTGCCAGAGAGGAGTCAAACTGAAAAATACTGCTCGGGCTTTATTTATGCGCGACTCTACATCGGCATCAGCCCCACCATCCGTTGTCACTACGCTCCCAAGGTAAGTAAAGTTCTCGAATTTTTCTATCTGCTGTCCGGAGATAGAAATGTTTCTTTGCCTTTCTGATGTCAAGCTCAGGTATTTCGTCTTAGCGGCATTAATTTTTAAAGCAGCACTTCGACTTTCACGATGCAAAGCATCTGTCATTTGAGACAGATTATCTGCGGTGTTTGAAAGAAGGCAAATGTCGTCGGCATAGTCCAGGTGCTGAAGTTAATCAAATAATTTCCACCTGATACCCTAACCCTCGTCGGCATAGTCCAGGTGCTGAAGTTAATCAAATAATTTCCACCTGATACCCTAACTTTTATGGTCGCCTAGAGCGTCGCAGATTACGTCGTTGATGGTAATAAGGAACAGTATTGGTGATAAAACACAACCTTGTCTAACTCCATTGTTCACCTCAAAAGGACTAGACAATTCGCCCTTGTGCAAGACGTGACATTGGGCTCCGTTATAGGACTCCTTTATGTTGGCAATCAGTTTCTCTGGTATGCCTCTCCTACGTAAGGCTGGCCAGACATAAGCCCGGTAAACGCTGTCAAACGCCTTCTCAAAGTCAATGAACAATAGATGTAACGGGGATCTCCATTCAGCGGATTGTTCAGTTATAATTCGAAAGGTGTTGATATGATCGCTATATGAAAAACCCTCAGAAAACCAGCTTGTTCATTGTTCAAAGTGCGGTCGATTGTTTTCTTGATCCGGTCCAAGATTATTTTGGCCATCAGCTTAGAGACTGCAGGGAGGAGACAGATTCCACGCCAATTATTGCAATCCTTGAAACTTCCTTTTTTGGGGATTTTAATATTGACGCCTTTCTTCCGTTCTTGAGGGAGAGGTTCGGTTGTCGAACACTCTTGGATGAGGGGAAGAAGAATATCCGCTGTAGCGTTGACGTCCGCTTTAAAAAATTCCATCGTGATACCGTCTGCCCCCGGGACCTTACCTGCTTCCAATGATTGAAGGGCCTTAGTTATTTCCAGCTTGGATGGTACGCCGGTGTTAATTCTGGCCATTTGCAGAAGACTTAATGTCTCCGGTGGAGATGGGCTTGAAGGGTTAAAGTTGTTGTTAAGAACCTCCATGAAATGCTCTCTCCACCGACGCAGTTGTTGTTCATCTGTGACTAGCAGAGACCCGTCTTTATCTTTCACAGGATGCTCATTAGTAAAAGATTTGCCAGTCAGTGGCTTTATGAGCTTGTAAAGGGTTCCACTGTCACCACGATAAGCCGCATCTTCTGCCTCCAAAGCTAACGCGTTGATGTTGTTGCGTTTATCACGTCTAACGCGCCTCTGCACTCTTTTTTGAAGAGAACTGTACTCGGTCCTCAGTTGTTGCTTGACTGAATTGTCAGTAGCCGAGTTTGTTTGCTATTTAATGCTCTTCGGTGCAGTTATCAGAGACCATGTATCATCACTGATAAATGGTCTCCTACCTCACAAATGTTTCGCCACACGATAGAAAAGCTTTCTTCACAATGTTCCATCTATCATCAACAGAAGAAGCATCTGGCGTTTGTGCAGTAGCTACCTTGCGCAATGCGCTAGAAATTGCGCGTATTGTTGATGGTTCTTTAAGCTTTTGCACATTGAATCGTGGCAATACACGCTCGTTTTGTGTGCGACAAACAGCAGTGGTTCGCAAGCGAATTTTTGCGATGACAAGTTGGTGATCGCTGCCTACATCAGCACCACGCTTAGCCCTGACGTCCATAAGACAATTCCTCCATGTTTTGGAGATGGCTATATGGTCAATCTGGTTCTCTGTTCGGCCATCTGGAGATATCCATGTTGCTAAATGGCAAGGTTTGTGTTTGAACAGGGTGCCGCTAATGACAAGCTGACGAGAGTTACAGAACTCTACGAACAACTCACCATTGTCGTTCCTAACACCCAGACCGTGATTGCCCATTAGATGTTCCAATCCAACATTGTCAGACCCAATTTTAGCATTGAGATCCCCCATAATAATTTTTATGTGACCTCTGGGAGCCTTGTCATAGGTGTCGCCAAGCAGGTGGTAAATGGCGTCCTTAGCATGCTGGTCGGCTGACTCAGTCGGGGGGAGCACTGAATAATAGTAATGTTTCTTACTCTGGACTTGAATCTGGCAGTTATTATTCGGTCGGAAATAGGCCTCCAATCTATCTATCTTTCAGTCCATAGTCGTTTGTATTGTATGTATAAAAATAAATTTGAATTTTACTGCTCCTATATAATTTTTTATATATTATTTGTCACTTAAATTTATTAGGCTTCTGAATTAAATTATTTTATAAAATGAAGTAATGCCTTTATGAATGACGTTTTACGAAAATAAACATTACCTTATACTTATTCCTTACGGGCGGCCTTATTCCTTAAGTGAGGACTATGAATTCTGCCCTATCTTAACTATAAATAAATAAGGATATCAGTATCAGATAAAGGCTGTAGTTGTAGCTAAATATTGTCATTAGTCCTGAAAGCGGTAAATCTTTTAAAACTGATCACATACATTCTTCTAAACATACTCTTTCGAAAGACACCCATGACGCCCATACTCGGTTTCTTGTAGACAAATGCCCTTCGGACATAATATCCTGTTTTCAAATATTCTAAATCAGTTAGATTGCATTCCGGAGAACTCGTCTCAACGAATCCTGTATTTTGATATCCATAACGTCTATAGTGCACCTCAGGACCTTTTTTGATCCAGGATATTTTTCACATAATACCATCAAAGTTCCATCGAAATCATTCACCGAAAGAATTGAATTTACTGCTATTACTGATCGAAATTGTGGTCTCCAATTGTTTGTCAGGGCCATCAAAGGATCATGCATACCAGCGACATGCATTCAAAGTGCTTGACTAGAAATAACTCCGAATTATGTCGGAGTTGTGCTGTGCGACTGATTTTTTATTAAAATCGGGATTTTCAACCCTTTCATACGCTAAGAAAGGATAAATTGAATTTAAACAAAAAAGCGTTACACGGAAATTTAATTTTGAAACATATGAAAAGTACCGGAAGTTGTAAATTAAAAAAAAATACTTTGATGGGCGTGTCTATTGTGCGCAAACGAGAAATCTGTTTGGAATAAATCCGGATTTAGTGATTTAAATAATTTTACGGGTTCAGCCGTTAATTAACTTAGATTTCTTCGGATCGTAAAGAATAGAGTTTGTGCTAAATTATCAGGTGGCATTATCGGTTAGATTACCTACATAACGAAAAAGTTGACCGTAATCGGAATATTTTGAAACGTTCGATACAGTGATTCATCTCGCAAAGCAAGAGGTTCCTTTATCAGATTCTATGGTGTAAGTGCCAATCGTACGGCAACAGCAATAGCAATTCTCATATTTTCGAAGAATTAGAAAATAAATTTCGGGAATAACCTAATTGCACAATTGCTACAATGGCGCAGCAGTAATGAGTTCTCAAATCCGCGTAGTTCAATCTCTAATTCGCGAAAAGCCCGCATTGTTCGTTCCACGCTATGCTCATTCACTAAATTTGGTTTTGTCTAAAACTGTTGAATTGAATCCAGAAATTAAACTTTTTGTTTTGCACGCATAAACGAGATAGTTACTTTTTTCGGTACATCCACTGAAAGGTCAGATCTTTTTTCATCTATAGTTAAGCGCCGATTACCACATGTTTCCAAAACGCGTTGTCATTATCATTCTCGGGCAAATTCGAGAGAGATATTTAATTCATTCAAAAATCTTTCATTGTTAGAATTACTCGAACCAAATTATTTTTCCAAATTTAAATCAAATTTTCCAGAAAAAGCTTTGACTCGCTTATTAATATTCACAATTAATTTTTTGATAGAATAAAGTTAGAAAATTAACTTAAGGTAATTTATTCGTCAGATGAGTTTAGAAAGGCAAATGTGAATCAAATCAAGAATTATTTAGGAACGGACGAAATCGGAACACAAGTCATAGGGTCACCGAAGAAACTATTAGCACGAAAGAAAGTGAAGGGTATCCAAATTTCGGCTGCACCCGACTCTTACATAAATCACAATAATTATAAATCGAAATCAAAGCTCCCCGCATGCATCTCCTATATGATTTGGATACTGTATGTCTCGGAAGGGATTTTCAGTATGCAATAGCAGATTTGGTCACGTATTTATTTACGGAACGGTTTGTGAAATGATGCTGACTAATTGCAAGGAAAAATATATTTATAAATTGTTTGCTATTTTCACTGATATTTCTCAGATAAATATAATTATGATAATCCAAATGTTTCGTTACTTCAGATTATCGAGTCAAGACTAATTCGTATAACAGTTCAATTGCTTATCGATTTTGATCGTTCAACTCATATGTTTGATTACGTTTCAAGTGGAAAAACTGTTAACATATTACACCGGAAATGTGCCCATTTGTCTGGAATTGTTGCAAATGCAAACTTTTCTATGAGGAAATCAAATACGAAGCTAAAAAAGAATCTTGCGAAGTTTTTAAAATAGATCCGGAACAAATAAGTCGAAACACTGGGGTTGAGCTTTGCAGCGCTCGTGTGCCTCATTTATTCAAGCTTCCTACAAGTACTAAATTTATTTATTTTATATGAAATTAAATGCTTTCTGGACAAAGAAATAACAAAGAAAATCATTGGTTACCATAGATGATTCCAGATTAGAGATTCACTACTTTCAAATCTTGACCGTCTCAAGACCGTTCAATTTCTTTATTGAACTGACGGGAACCCTTTGAAAGCCAAATGATATCTTTCAATGGCCTCTAATCTTGGGTGAATAGAGACATAACAAACAGGAGCCCATGTTTGATGGGAGGTCTCGTCCAATAAAAGACACCCGTACCTAAGGAGAAAACTTCGAAAAATATTTTACATAACACTTTTTCTTGTAACTAACAGTAAAAAACCTTATAATGTAAATTATGTTAAGCTTTTGATGATTGTAACTAACATGATCGCGGTGTAACATTGTAACATGAAAACTGAAATTGTGACAAAATATTACAATTGTAACACGAGTGGAAACGTTGATCGCCAGCGTTAGAATGTTTGAAATTTCTGACAACTCTCTATATCGAAGCAATCATAACGAGGGGCAGACAACTTCCTTACCAATTTGAACAAATTTAAAATAAAAAGGTCTTCGTGCAATTAAACTATGCATACCATGTACTTCCCTATGTTCTGAGAAAATGCTTGATTGCTGGATTGTTTGTATTTACTAGTGCTAAAACAGTCAATACCAGGATTTAGTGTTGAGATGTTATCAAGCAAATCTTATTTTTGTACCACTTCTTCCATTGACAACAAGATAGTCTAGCAATTGCTGAATGCGAAACAATATGACACAGAGTGTTCCGAAACGTAGACCCGTGGCTATAGGAATGTAAGATTCTGGTCATAGATGCCACTTTATAGTATTATCTCGGATTATAATATTGTTAGAGCGTATTAGATATAGTAAAAAATATATATTGTTATAAAAACATTTTTAATGTAGCATAAGGTATTTTAAAAAAAAAATTTTTTTCTAAATCTTTTGCAGATGTCTTACAAACATTCAACCTTCTCGATGCTGTGAAATTACCCCACGACGAACATGTCGACTTTATCGAAGGACCCGACAGTTTTCCATCGTTCGGTTTCAAAACACAATCCGAAGTGAAATCACCATATCGCACAATTTTACCAGAAACATTAAAACAATTTGCCATTATGATTCAATTTCGGCCCGATACACGTGCCGGTGGCTACCTATTCAGTGTGGTCAACCCCTTGGATACTGTCATCCAATTAGGTGTACATCTATCACCGGCGCCAACGGACAAATGGAATGCAACGGTCCTCTATACGGACGCTACGGCTCGTACAAGCAAGAAACTAGTCACATTTGAATTTCCCTACACGAAAAAATGGCAAAGGATATCGTTTGTCATAAGACGAAAGGATGTGACTTTCTACTATAATTGCAATAGTACGGGATCGCAAGAGGTGGAAAGACAACCCGAAGAAATGACATTTGATTCAGCGTCAACGCTATATATAGCGCAAGGTGGGTCTTTTCTAAAAGGACGATTCGAGGTGAGTATTTTTTTTTGTCTAAAATTGTATTTCTTTTGTGGGTATAAAATTACATTCAGCTCTGAAAAATTGTCTGCACTGTACAATGTTTCGCGTAAAATATTTGCCATAATTTATTTCTACTTAATAGGTATATTCTTCTGCGTATTTCGGAGCGCAACAGAAAGAAATATGTTTTTTTCCAAATACTGAACTGAACTAATTATCTATAATAGGTATGGTGTAAAAGGAAATGGACCCTTACGATACATTCAAAAGGCATTTAAATCAATCCATAAAAGATCCAAACTTATGCATGTAAATCGAAAACTCATAATGAATAGAATTCAACTATACTAATTGAGGAAAATATTTCATTCAATATTTATACATTTATGGAAAATTATTCATTTATGGGTAGAGTTAAGCCAATTTAATCTAATTGGACTAGTGAGATACTCTGTTGAAATATTATTCAAGTATTTGAGATGCATTCTAGGAATATACCGTCCATGAACAAAATTGACAATCAAACTTGAAAGAGATTTCATTGGAAACTAAGTACGTACACTTTCATCGAGAAACGGATGCTTAAGCTATTCCTTCAAGTTGATCTGTTGCTCAATAGGTATAATAGCACAATACACAATCGCATTAGCCATTTCCTGTATACTGGCTAAACGAAAATCTATTTCACATAGATTTAAGAAGTGTTCAAGAGAAGCTGGAAAAATTCTCCAGAATTAGTGAAAATCTAATAATAGACTGAATTGAATTATTTGTTTTGTTGATGTTCAATGTTGTCTATATAGCTTTTGTTGATTTTTGTTAGATCTGCCCGCATCTTACATGCATGTTACACTTGCTGAAGATAAATGACTATTTAGGCAATTTGTTAGATTGAAATACGAAAAGCGTTTAAGAAAATTAAAATTTATTTAAGAGATAGTCACCTTAAAATTTTCGCATAGATATCCACTAATAAAGCGATTTAGTGTAAAAGTTACGCTTTACTAATTTTGTGATAGATTTCGAAAAAAAAATCAAAATTGCTATAAATTCCCATTATTTGTGTTATTTATTTGACACACAAATCTAAAATTCTACTAATTTTGCTATACAGAAAGCGAGGATTCTGCTCTGGGGAAGGATGTATGTACATAAATAAAAACAAGTTCAAAATTAGCATAAATTAACAGAAGCCTTAGTCTCTATTAGTCTTTTGACCCGCATAAAATTTATTTATTAATTAAAACTCAGATAACAAATAAATACCTCATAGGCGACATTTCACGTATTCTAAATTGTATCTATTATCATCACTCATTAAATTCAAATTATTTTACAGAAATTCATCGCAATAATTTTCCTAAAGCATACAGACAATATTATTACTCGTATATTGTCCTTAAGTTCCCCAAAATTTATGGATGGGAAAATTTCCCACCTCAAAAACGCCACCAACATCCCCGCCAATTGCCATAGCTATGCTATGGTCGCGATATACAAATCTAATTGGATTAGAGCCACAAAGCACTATAGCAATAATTACGATAATTATTCATCGATAATTTGATTCGGCCTAAAATCACAACTATTTACGGTCGAATATTTTCTAAAATTTTCCTAATTCAATTCGTGCGAATGAATGACCGAAAGAACGTAAATTCGTCGTAAATGATGAAATCGGACTATGATGGCTATACTCTACTATACGATACGATTTGAAACAAAACGATTGGAAAACATAAAATTTTGAAAACGTTCTGCCATTCATTTGTAGATAGGGACATAGTTGAAAACAACAATTATACGTTGAAGTGAATTAATAGAGCCGTAACAGGACGATAAAATAGGAATTTTATGGGCATATTTTAGTAGCGATCTATATGGTGGGGGGAGATTTTATGGCGAAACGGATAATCACCGAATACAATGAGCGTAATGCCAAATTAATATGCCTGATAGATGGAGGATATTACATCGGATTATAGATGAATTTGATTTATTGAGTAGAGTATTGGTGAGGAGTGTTGTCCGTGAATGTGTGATCGAGGTATTAGTACGGGAGTCCGGTGCCGAAATACCTTCGTCATAAGGTAACCGGCTGAAAATGTGTACAGGTGGTAGTTCATCACCGCTTCTGTTAAAAACTGCTGATCAGCCCAAAATTTAGCGGTTCATTGGTAGGGAAATTACGCATTGTAACCGGCTGAAAAATACCTTCTTATTTTTTATTATATTTGATTAGGTAACCCAGGCTGAATTTGTATTCATATGATAGATGTCGATTCAATATACCGAAATAGAACCATTTTCTTTAGCGAATTTAACCTGTTCGAAATAGGCAAATATTTACCAAGTACACCCTAAAAAATATAATTTTGATAAGATTTGGTGCATTCATCCGATTGAATTTATGTTCATATGTTAGCTCTCGATTCGCCCGTAGAGTGCCGGTCAGTCCAGACCAAACCGGCTCCTTGACGGATTTTTACCGTTTCCAGTGAAGCTAAAATTCAGCAAATACATTCTAAAAAATATAATTTTGATAAGATTTAAAGCATTCACCCTATTGAAGTTATGTTCATAATATTAGATCGGACGAAACCGGTTCCTTGACGGAGTTCTCTTATCCAAATAAGAAATTAATTCAATGAATTAATTAATTATATATTCTTATTGCAAAAAGAATGTTCCCCTTTTTACACTAGCAAATTTGTGTAGCGTACAAATTCTGTAATGTCTGAAACAATCTCTGTATAAAAAAATCCTCCAAATGCCTCGATAATTGTCTCCGAGCTGCATTTTGAAATTAATAGAGAGTTTTAGCAAGTCGTTGGAAATAATACGACATAATTTGACTTTCCATATAAAAATTCGCTTGCTTACCGTATACGAAACAGTATATCATAATTTAGCATGTATCCTAAGGAGGCATGGACATATTTCCGTGTATTTGACGTCTTTAAACAGTCAAAATTGTCGGGTCGCGATTTTTAGCTGTTGTGAAATTAGTTGAAAACTCTCGTATAAGTTTTACGTACAATTCGCGTGGGAGTTTTTCTTATGGAAATCGGGAATTACGTATACGGTTTTTTATACGTCAGTGTAAAACTCTCTAATATTGTACAGGAGCGTGCGCTGACAAATATTTCGGAATGGATTTTGAGAGAGAGGTTGATGTTGGGAGTTCAGTACTACACAGTAAAAAAAGCTGATGTAAAAATTCACCATGCTTGGATAAGTAACATTTTAACATTAAGTAGTTGGTGGTTTTTTTCATTGAAAAATATTATCTTCTATGTGGGGTTTAAAAAAGTAAATGTATTTGGAATATATAATTTCCAAATGGTGAATAATATAGAAATTACAATTAACACTCGGATGGTTCAGGTAAATTTTACATACGTAAATGGTTCAGTGGCAAGGCAAAAATCGCTCTAAAACTTAAAGTTTTGCTTTTTTTGAAACATTTGTTTGAACTAGAAGTAACTGCGAAGTCTTTTGATTAAGTAGTATACAACAAAAGTGGAATTTGGACTGTAGTTTTTAGTATGTGGAAGAAAAAATTAGGTGGTGTCAAATTTGAGGGTAATTTGAACTTATCACAAATAAATCAATATAAAAACTAATATTTTTACAAAATTTTGTTTTTATTAGTCAAAACATATTAAGTACTAATTAATAAAGATAAGTACATCAAAATTCTTTAGCTAAGGTTATTATTTTTTCTTAAATCGGGATCCAATATTTAGAGCATTCTTCACAGCTTTTTCCCTCGATGGTCTTCTCAGATTGGTTTTTTGCACTCGTTGCAATTATAATTTTTTTTCCGATCTTTTGTTCGTGGACATAGAACACATCTCTGCTTCTTTGGGGATCACCCGACTCCCATGGGTGTGAATGGGGACGGCTGGGGCATCTGACCCCATGGATGGGGGCTGAACAATGCCCAAAATGTCGTCAAATTTTGCACTTTGCTTCGACGAATATTGTCCGTTGATTTCCTCCTTCTTAGTAGAGGTTCGACGTATAGCCAAGTTCGTTGAGGAAGCTTTATGTATTATATGAAATACCCACCTAATTCTTACGCTCAGAAAAGTCTTTAATTTAATACGTGACTTAAAAGTCACACAATAGTGTCAGGAGATCCTCATAAATGAAAACCAGGTAAAAACGGCATAATTTTGAATGAATTGAGTAAAAAATAAAAAGAAACCTAATTCAAAACACCCTAAATTTTCCATTTCTTTCAAAAATAACATATCTAATTCCACAAATGTACTCTAATTACAAACTTTCAACACTTCCCGACCATTATTATTACATTTTATCGGTTTAAAAATAACATACTTTAAAAATTTCCCTCAAAACGATAAATGTATTTTTGTAAAAAAGACATACGTAAATGGTTCGTGGGGTCTGACAGACCCCAGAGCACTTTCAAACTGCTATAACTTATTAACAAAATCACAAATTCAAGGAAATTTATGCTTAAATGAACGTATGTGCCATATGCATAAAACTACAATTCAATGAGTTCTTCTATGAAAATTTTAAGGTTTAAATTTCGCTGGGGTCTGTCAGACTCCACTGAACCATCCGAGGGTTAATTTCCCAGATTAGCATTACCAAAAACACCAAAAATGCAATAGACGAACATGTTTGATCAAGTATCAATAAATTATCTGATTGGGGTTTATCCATATAGGTTAGGTTAGGTAAAGGGGCCGCCTGACTAGCGCCATGCGCACTTAGACCAAAAATTGGTCCATTGTGATACCACCGTAGTTCCTACGTTCCGTTTAAAACCAGCCAGTGCTAACAATGTATTTGTTAAGCAAAGTAGGGCTCACATCTCGAAGATCATCTGTGTCGTAAAGATACCTCGAACCCAGTGCACGCCTCCTTCTCTCGGATAAGGCCGGACATTCACAAAGAAAATGATGCACACTCTCTTCCTCCTCTTCATCATCACAACTTCTTTAGAAGTCGTTGTAAGGAATTGGGAGTCTTCTGGCGTGCTCCCCAATAGGGCAGTGCCCCGTAATAACACCCACTATGTTGCGTATATATTTCCTGTCTAGCGACAGTAATATGGCAGAACGGGATATATCTAGTATAGGCCAGATCATCCTCGTCGTAGCACAAGTATTTCCGCAGGCCCATCTCGCGTTGGTCCTACGTTCAGAACCGGCTTCAATTATCGATGCACAGACGGCAATAGGTGTTTTAATCTTCTCGTGGTCGCCTTCAACAATACTTGCTACCGCATTCCGAGCCAAATCGTCTGCGCAGCAATTACCAGCAAAGCCATTATGTCCCGGTATCCAGCATAGTGTAATGTTGAAGAAATGACCCATTTCTCTGAGTGCATAGCGGCACCCTTCAATAGTTTTAGATGTTGTAAATGCTGATTCAAGTGATCGAATTGCAGCTTGACTATCAGTGTATATAGTGACATCCTTACCAGTGCCAACGTGCCTACCTAGCCATAAAAGCGCTTCCGAGATTGCAGTGATTTCTGCTTGGAGGACGCTACAAAAATTAGGGAGGCAAAAAGACAAGCTGATGTGGAGTTCCTCCGAGTAAATTCCAATGCCTACTCCAGCGTCCGTCTTGGAACCATCAGTGTAGATGGAAAAGGACCTGATGGACTGGGTCGTTGTTGCTCCAGCTTTCCCTAGGCGGGATTAAGGTAGAATAGTTCCTACCAAAAAAGTATTTGGGAACAGTACCCATATAAGCCATATAAGCCCAACGCCCCATTTTTAAAACGGTCCACTTTTAAAATTTTTAAATTAAACTGGTAACATTTTTTGAAAGGGTTTTTACTTATATCCTTTAACAAGATATTAGCAAAGCTGGAACTAAAACGTAGTAACTGTACTTTGGCTAACTTTGTTCCATTTCCGGTTTGAAGTATAGGGTTTTCGACAGATGCAAACTTTCCGAAAACAATTCAAATTAATTCAATTTATTTTTATAAAAATAATCTAGTATTAGAAATTTTATTGTCAAAAGAGATGTAAGAAACTAAATATACCCATAAACATGAAAACTTTTATCAACCGACGAAAATATGGATCGATTTTGTTGATACCCCAAAAATGGGGCGTTGGGCGTCTAAGGCTACCTAAACATTCTAAAGAAAATTGTAATGGTTAATCGGTTTACCGTTATATATTATACCCAAGAATTAAATCAATTAATAGCTGTTATAATTTTTTATTGAATTCTAACAGAAAATCGATTTTTTTATCGGAATAATTATAAAGTAAGCCTCAAAATTACAAAACAAACATTTATATTTTGATCCCATTGTTACCCTAGTTCAACGGTAAAAATTGTTTCTCGACAAATGTCACCCAGAAAAAATGTTATGGTAATAATTTGACTTTGTCGCTGAAGAAGCTAGTATTCCCTACTGAAATTATATTGCTTTCGTAATAGAAATCTCATTCGACAAATTCTGCGAAAAAAAACCCTTGTGTATATAAGTCTGCTGACAATCCAGCCTTGAATAAACAAATTTCTTCTAAATCTCTGTTCTAATGCATATGAAAACGACAACCTCTAGTTACAAATATTGGTGTTAAACAAGGATTAACGAAATTGTTTTGTATACTTTGTCACCTTTCATCATCATCAATGTGGAAGGACAGCCCGACACCGGCCTTTAGCCGTCTTTATCGTTGATCTCCAATTGTCGTGGTTACGCAACCTCCAATTACGGATGCCTAACAGCTGGTGAACATCCTCACCTACGGAGTACATCCACCGAGATCTCGGTCGTCCATGCAATCTGGCTACGTCTCCTTGTGCGTTCTTGGCCTTTACTGTGTGCTGAAAGCTTGAAATTAGGGATGTGCCTTCAAGTCCTTTGACATTCGCCAGTCGCAGCCACCCATTGCACCCACGGGAGCCACCTGACCCCAATAAGGGCGACTGGTTGAGACGATTCAAGATTAACTTCACCGTGATTACAACCATTGAGGCAAAAATATATACCTAATACAGGGTGTCCGGAAACTGCCGCATAAACGCACCGGATTATGATTCCTCAGTTGATTTCCAGCAAAAAAGTTGTACGAACATACCCCCTCAGCTTAACCCTTTAGCTGCCACAGGCATTTAAAGATTTTTGAAAAATAATTTTCTTGCACGACTTAAAGCCTAATATCTCCAAAGCTAGACCAGCAACAATAGTGAAATAAAATGATTTTTACAGCCAACAAATTTACTTGTAAAATTAAACTAACCACCCTAAAATCGGAAAAGAGGTTTGGTTTTTACAGAGCTTCAAAGTCAAATTTGCGTGATTTGACCCAAAAACAATCTTTTTTTCCATCTCAATTTTCTCCAACTTCTGCCAAGGTGAGGTGCTTGTACGATTCTTTTAAAAATTGGCGCATAGTCTTACGATCATATCTTTCTTACATCATTTTGATCTAGCTCCATTACTTCTAACAGTTTTTATACGTTAAGTGTAGAAAACTAGGGTTAATTTTAGCTCGAATTCAATACAATTCAATTCACAGTGCCCCTAAAGATCTGCAATTTGTAAAATCTATTCAAAGTATGTCGAAATCGAGCCAAAATTAACCCTTTAGCTGCCACAGGCATTTAAAGATTAAAAAAAAAATCATTTTCTTGCACGACTTAAAGACTAATATCTCCAAAGCTAGACCAGCTAGAATTGTGAAATAAAATGATTAATACAGCCAACAAATTTACCTGTAAAATAAAACTAACCACACTAAAATCAGATAAGAGGTTTGGTTTTTACAGAGCTTCAAAGTCAAATTTGCGTGATTTGACCCAAAAACAATCTTTTTTTCCATCTCAATTTTCTCCAACTTCTACCAAGGTGAGGTGCTTGTACGATTCTTTTAAAAATTGGCGCATAGTCTAACGATGATTTCTTTCTTACATCATTTTATTCTACCTCCATTATTTCTAACAGTTTTAGTACCTTACGTGCAGAAAATGATCTAGCTTTGGAGATATTAGGCTTTAAGTCGAGCAAGAAAATGGTTTTTTCAAAAATATTTAAATGCCTGTGGCAGCGAAAGGGTTAAGCTGAGGGGGTATGTTAGTACTACTTTTTTGCTGGAAATCAACTGAGGAATCATAATCCGGTGCGTTTATGCGGCAGTTTCCGGACACTCTGAATAATGTCTAAGTACATGCTGCTATGAAACCTCTCCAAAATGCATCTTGAATCGACCCCACCTGGCTTACCTAAGGATCCCCAGTTCAAAATAATAAATTTTTACCAAATTTTTACCAAATGACAATTATTTGTGTCTTCCTTTTATGGCTCAAGCAAATTTGTATGTAATCTATATGGAGCCCAACATGCCCAACGCCCCATTTTTGGGGCGGCTATTATTTACAACAACAACAGTTACAAAAAAATATTTTTTTCGAAAATATGCTTTGGAGTATTGACGACGTATATATACCAAAAAAACTTAAATATCGAAAAAAAAAATAATTTGGGCTTATATGGGTTCACCAATTGAGAATGTTCGCATTTCCATATTGACGTTATTTTATGATGAAATTCTGTCATAACAGTGCAAGTGTTCGGCGAGGACGCTCTGTGGCTCACTTGGTTGAGTCGCACTCTACGGTTGTTGTAATCTAGAGGTCCGGAGATCGAATCTCGGCGTGGTCTAGGAAATATATAGTGCAATGATTTGTTCGCTTGTGCGTTCTGAAAACGCAAGGACTAATTAACGACTGGTTTGTGCCTTGGCTAAGAGTGCTATCCTGTACACCAGGGGTGTCAAACTCAAAACCTGGCCCGGGCCAAATAAGACTCTCGTCAGGTTTAGGTGGGCCGCAGGAGGAAAGTTTCAAAAACTTTTCTATAATCGTATTACGAAAGTTGATTACAGAATATTACTTTTAAAATGTGACAGAAAGTCTGGATCACTTTAGCGCAGTGGTGATCCAGTTCATGCCCCCCTTACGAGATCTGCTGATCCTGCCCCCCCCCCCCCCTATGCCATGGGCAAGGAATGCTTTAATTTTGGACATAAGTTTCATCCAGGAATCCATTGTCGCAATTTAAATTGTTTGAACATTTGTTTGTGCGCAGCCCATATTTTGGAACTACTGAATTTTAGGAAGTATTATTTAAATTTCATGATTTCTGCATCCTGAATTTCGTCATGAGCAAAATTGATATTGATATTACTGGAGCGACCAAAATCCGTAAATTGTATTTAAAAAAACATTTAAAGACTATATCAGCCGTATCAAGAGATTTTTTATTTTTTTCTCGACCTAAAATATTCTCAGCGGTGTTCATCAGATGGATTTTGTAGCAGCGAATTAATCGACGAAAATAAAATTTTTGCCATTTGGCAAAGCTTTGCAACAACCGATTACCTCCTGGTGTACATATTTCGAAAGAAGTTCGCAAGAAAACCATAATTAATTATGGCAAGCAAACCATAATTTATTAATGGTATCAATATTAGAGTTGTGCCCGCGCCTTCTTCCCTAGTCGCCACGCCTCCCTAGGAGGGCGCGCCCCCGTTTGGGAATCACTGTTAGCGGCTTCGGGATTATCCGTGAGAACTTCCTCCTTTGGAAAATGTACTTCAAGAACATTAAACAATTAAGACAAGAAGCGAAAACGTGAAAATATGATTGAACTTCAAGTAACCACTTTTTGTGAATAACATGATTTGGGACAGATGATAAAAAAAATTTAGCACCAGTCATCCAGGTCACCCACAATAACCAAATAGTCAGATTAAATTAAATTAAGCAGAATGGTGGCATACAGAGACAATAATTTGTTTGTAATATGGTACAAACTCATGGACCAATACAGCTTGATAAGTATAGGTCTAAAAATCAGGCATTTGGGCTGTGATTATTATGTTGCAATTTCACATCCAGGTGATTTAGTTAACAATTCCAATATTTCTGTAGTTTTTAAAGCTTTGCCATTTTTCCAAATAAATCTCAATTTATGTTCGGTAAAGCCAACTGCATTTCGGGACAGGACAGTTTCATGAAGAGACTTAGTATTGTCCTGTACGAAAAAGATGAGCTGTCTTATAAAATCAAATAACCGACCTCAAATTGTTGGTAGTATTTGGAGAAAAAAGTCCTAAAATAATCTTGCATAAGCCATTGACGAGTTTTAGTAATTTTTGTAGACTTGAATTCAACGGCTTAATTTGTTCACCTTACCAATGTCAACATTTTTGTATTGATACACATTGTGCTGCTGCGACATGTCCGCGGGCCGCACAGAACTGCAAGGCGGGCCGCATGTGGCCCGCGGGCCGCGAGTTTGACACGTCTGCGTGTACACAAACACTCGAGTTAGCACTTGACTCGCGCCACGTGCACGGGTGTTGTACTAGTTGCACGTTAAACGAAATTTTATATTGATCGTATACCAGAGTAACGACGCGCGTTTAATATTTCAATTGAAACGAGCGCAGGGGATACAAATATTGCTAGAATGAATTAGAGAAATATAAAGATAAATTATATACGTTTTATGGAAATTCTAATTCCAAATAAATAGAGGAAAATCGAGGTGAGGCGCGCGCCGCTACTGCCATTTTGACGCTTTTAAACGATTTCTGGGATTGCCACTAAACCCAATTCAGTGATCTTGCATTCCAACTCTTTTACGATTGGGATATTGAGAGACATACCCCAATTCTAAAGCTGAGTGTTCGTGTTCTTCCGGGGTGGGGAAAGTCTTAGAAAATTGCCTATACACAGGGACAAATTTCGCGGTATAAATAAAAACTTTATCCGCGAAAGTTTAAATTTATTGATCCAAATGCAGTTGAATCACCGTACAGGGTTATTAGTAACTCGACGAGTTCCCTGTATGACGTTAAAATAAGCTTAATGCTACAAAACCAAGATTTAAAAGTTGGACATATTTTAAGGGTTAATGAGGAATTTTTTGTTCTTTTCAAAGAAATTCGGAGATTTTCACATTTGAAAAAAAAAACATTGTGCAAAAAGTACTTGGTGAATTTATTGGAACTTATATTTTTTGCTTTGGCAACAATTACAATACAGATATTTCCTATTACTTTAAAACTAAAAAAAGTAAAATTAAATGAAGTACTAAAATTATTTGAATTGATTTTTAACTGTTTATTTATTGAACTATTTGTTTTTTCATTTTTGAATCGCTCGACAACATGTGAGCTTATAAAAAGTTTATTTATCAATTATTAGAGAGTTTTAGAATATCGTTTGAAATAAAACGACATAATTTGAGACATTCCATATAAAAATTGCTTGCTTACCGTATGCGAAACAATAGAGGGTTTTAGTAAGTCGTTGGAAATCATACGACATAATTTGACATTCCATATAAAAATTGGCTTGGTTACCGTATACGAAACAGTATATCATAATTTAGCATGTCGCAAGGAGGCATGGACATATTTCCGTGTATTTGACGTCTTTAAACAGTCAAAATTGTCGGGTCGCGATTTTTAGCTGAAAACTCTCGTAAAAGTTTTACGTGCGGGAATTTTTTCTTTGAATTACGTATACGGTTTTTCAGTGTAAATTCTCTAATATATCTTAATTTTGCATGTCCTAAGAAGGCATAGGTGTAAAATCACGACAAATTATTTCGCCAATTTCGACTGTTTCCAGAGCATCAAATACACGGAAATGCACCCATGCCTACTTGGGACATGCAATTAAGATATATTGTTTCGTATACGGTAAGCAAGCGAATTTGTATATGGAATATCAAATTATGTCGTTTTATTTCAAACGATATTCTAAAACTCTCCATTAACTGATAGGCTAACCGTAAGGTGATTTCAGATTGCAAACTGTGGGGGAGAAATTTTTTTTCTTCTGTTTTTTGAGGGGTAATGAGCTTAAGTCCGAAGCCTCCCACCAAAATTTCACTGCGTAAAAAGGTCCAAACTGCGAAAACCCCATTTTGGAGGATTCGTAGTTTTTTCTTTAACTCTAAAACTGCACATTTCTGTCAAAAGCTGTCCATGAATATGTTAGAGAAGACATGATTGTTAGTCGAATGGTATACAAATCTTGAAAATGCACTAAGCGATATCGCTACAATTGATAGATATTTTTGGTATTTTTTTTTGCTATTCTGGCTTTGTTTAGCAACGAAATTTTGGTGGGAAGCTACATCCCAAAAAACATAAGGAACAAAAGAAAAAAATTCAAAAATCAAATGACTCAGCCGTTTGGAAAAGTCTTAATTACAACTATACTAACAACTAGGAGGACTCATTGCTCATTCAATAACCTTGTCTACATCTTTTGATATTCTAAATTCTTCTGTTGTCATAGCATCAGAGTTCCCGAACACATGTCGCCATAATACCAAAATATCGGTGTCCTTCGTAAATAGTTTTTCGTTTTTGATGACTCCAGTATAGTGAATGATTTGGGCAATATCGAAAGAATCTCTAATTCGCTATCCGTATTTTCACGAACACACAAACATGCAGTCCGTAGGTACCGCTAAAGCTTAACGGGTTTTCTCAGTTTTCGGGGCTTAACCGGGTCTATAGAATTCTTATACAATTTAGGGCTTCAATAGCCTTCGACCTATGTAAATGTTACAACGTGAAAACCGATGCATAATTTTTAATGGTCCCATGCGTCTTCCATTTGCCAAGGCTTTCCTGCTGTTTGGACCCTAACCTGCCAACACGCCGAATGTCCTGCTTTTTCCCAGAGTTGAACTGTTTTCTGGATTTGAAATCGGAATATTACTAATTGACCAACCAAATTAAAAAAAAAAGTGTCATAAAAAACAACAATAGGCAACAGGAAGGCAACAGGTAATGTCATTTGGTTGGTATCTAGTCATACCTCGTGTGAACTTTTTATACCCTTCGCTCATAGAGTGAAAGTAACTTTGTCATGAAGTTGGTAACGCATTGAAGGAAGCATCTCCCACCATATAAAAAGTATACATATATGATCAGCATGACTTGGGGAGTCGATTGGGCGATGTCCGTCTGTTGCGACGCGTGTTACTCGGCCAATTTAAAAGCTATGAAGCTGCGGGCAGTTTGTATGTTTGAATTGGTAAAATCGGACAATGGGGTCATGGGGCTGCCATACAAGTCGTAGGTACGCGCGAAAAAAACTTTTAGCCCGAGGGGAGCGAAGGGTATCCAAATTTCGGCCGCGCTCGGAATTAGCCTCGGTCTCGTTTCTATTTAGAGTGGAAGTGTACAGTAGAGACAAAATTACATTTTCTTGATTGACTCGAGATAAAAAGGGATATTTATTCAAATGACTTGGCATTTTTACCGGTGCGGTGGTCCAACAAAGAAGCCGAAAAGCCAACATGGATTTTATATTGTGGACAGTCGTGTTACTTATATTTGTCGATACAAATTCCAAATTACTATTACTACAGGAGTCAAATGTTGAGGAATTTATCCTCAAACAGTTTGAATTTCATTTTCAATATTCAATATGAACATTTTAAATGAAAAAAAGTTGAAACTATTTTTTGTCAATCCATTTTGATGCAACTAAAAAAGACGAATTTAAAAGTTTATCTTAATTTATAAAATGATAGACTTCAAATGGGGTGACAACATTAACATTAATTTGTTGTGGCTTATATTGCTGTATAATATTTCACAAAGCTTCTGTGTTAAAATTAAATGAAAGGTTCTCGAAGCAATGAGCTGTTTACTGTTTTAAATAATTTCACAATGTCAAATAAAAAATTATTTCAAATTGCCTCAGAATAACTATTTTTAAATCTTAAATAAACTATTGACCACTTTTATATGTGGACTCTCTTTTCGAGAGCCCTCCGATAAAAAATCTCTTTCGATAATCTTTCCAGTTGTGGGAATAAATCCATGCGCTTTCGAAATTCTCTTTAACCCTAGAGAGATAATCATATTTTTTACCCCTGAAAAGATAATCATACGTCGATTCGACGTGTTGCGAGTTAACATCCTTATAACTTCTTTGTTAAGAGTAACATGTTGTTAAAAGGTAGATATAGCATTTCCCAATTGAATTAAACCTTGTCCCAATTGAAAAAATCACTTTCCCCAATGGAAAAATCGTTTTCCCAATTGAAAAAGTCTCTATCCCAATTGAAAAAATCCATATCCCAAATGAAAAAATATTTTTCCCAATTGAAAAAATCCCTATCCCAATTGGAAAAATCCATATCCCAAAAGAAAAAATCCTTATCCCAAATGAAAAAATCTCCACAACAAATAAAAAAAAAATTTCCAACCAGAAATAACATTTTTACCCAATGAAAATATCTTTCTGTCAAATGGAAAGAATTTATTTCAAAATAAATTTGATATTGAACAAAAATTATAATAAGTATTTTATGTAATTCATTCTTTGTTTTAGAGATTCACATATTTGATTAGGAAATTAATTTATATATTCTATCCGGAAACGTATTCAGTTATCCCTACTTGATTCAGAAAACTGCATATTTGTTTCGGAATTGTACGTACTTCAAATGAAAATGCTTTATTCTTATTTTCTAATTTCACTTACATTAACAACATGATATATATGTTTACAAAATCACTAACGATGACACTTGCACTGCCCTTCACTGATAACAATAAACTGCACTATATTACCACAAAAAAAAAAAACAAATCATCTTGGCTGTTCAATTAACTGTTATTGAAAACAATAGCTGTAACCTCCAAGAAGCGTTTAATACAAATAAATAACAGGCGCGACAATCCAACATTGGACTAAGGCCGCAGGATGTGTTAGTGACATCCTATTCCCAAGATCTTATCTGCTTTTTGTTGAGGTAATGAGATCAGCATCACGCTCAGCAGTGTTATTTATCCCCATAAATGGGTACTCGTTTAACATCTGAGTGAGATCATAGTCCGTCACAAGCTCGTGAGTTCGAAAAACACCATGATCCACGGTGAGATTCGAACTCATGACCCTGTGCACCGAAGGTGCGCGCACTAACCGCTAGACCAGCCAGACTACTACCGTTTGCTCGACAAATAAATAATTTTGTCAACCGTCCCTGTACATCGGCCTTTAAAGAGTAAGAATTATGGAATCATTTGCATTAATACATTATTACACATTTTGTTAATTTGGCAAATATAATTTTTCATTCGAGACTTTTTCATTTGGGATATGGATTTTTTCAATTGGGATAGGGATTTTTTCAATTGGGATAGGGATTTTTTCATTTGGGATATGGATTTTTTCAATTTGGAGAGAGATTTTTTCAATTGGGAAAAAGATTTTTTCATTTGGGATATGGATTTTTTCAATTGGGATAGAGATTTTTCCAATTCGGATAAGGTTTAATTCAATTGGGAAATGCTATATATAATCATTTGTATTTAATATTAATCTGCTAAACTCATGGTTTTGCAAAATTATCATTTGTTTGTGTATATAATATTAATTTTAAAAAAGTGGTTCTAGTAGAAAGTGGGCTGTCCTTTCAATAGATTAAAATAAAGGATATCTTTATCGAAACAGGCTTTTAGTGGTTATATCCAAGTAAATACACATCCACATTATGAAGATTTATAAAAATGTCAATTCGGGGGAAATAAAATATTTTTCAGTACAAATTTGTTCTACAGTTTTTACTGACGTTAAAGATAATCATACGTCGATTCGACGTATATTTGACTTATGACCCCACAATATCTTAGGCTGTGTGGCACCCAAGCTAATTATTTTGCCACGTAATTACGCCTACAGACATGAATTGAGTTAAATCTTGGAACCAACAAATTATGAAGCTTCACTTATGAGATATAATAAAAAGAAAAATTTCTGTACGTCGATTCGACGTAGATTATCTCTCTAGGGTTAACGACAATTGCGCCACAATCCTACGTAATACCCCAGGCAATCACTGTTATTCCGGCAGAAATGCAACATCTTACGAAATGTGCCCTTCTTTCACGCATGTTTCATTCAAACTGGGGCATTATCCACTACGTTATCACCAGCGCCACAAAGTCTCACTGTAGAAAATTGCGGAACTTTTCATTCTTGTGTAGGGAAAATCGAGGAGATTTTCCCATGCTAAGAGTCAATATCCTCTTTACAATAGAGCCTCCCAAAAATCCGTACATACGCTTCATGGAATTGTGTGGAGCATGTCTGATGGTGATAAGGATACGAGTATTATAACTCTACAACATGACCCGCTAGCCTCGGCTGCTATACCTACCATCTGTGAGCATTTCTGTACAAATTGTGTGAGAGGAAAATTGTGACACGAGGATTTTCCCTTGTACACTCCAAAACAGCAGCCATATCAGAAAGAGTGTGCTTGGCTTGCCGTGTGATAACAAATTTCCTGACTTTTCTTCGCACATATCGTGCGCGGGGAAGAAGAAAACTCTTTCGTGGGAAATGAAAATTTCAGTCTTGAATCGCGACGCGACGTGTTAAGGTGGTTCAGTACGGCTAATTGTTTCGAATGAAGACGGCCCCGATAAGAGTTTTTCCCATGATTTTTCGCATATGATACGTGATGAAGATTGAAAAATACGGGTTTCATAATACACGGCCATGTGAAATCGATAACATTTTATTCTGTGAATGGAGAGTGACCAAACCTGTCCTCAAATGAAGGATTCTCTGATATTATAATGAATGTGCTTTTGGAGTGGTGCGGCAGTCAAATTCGATACAATTGGATACGGTCACTCGCGGAATTTGCTTGACCACTTATGCCGATTGATGGACCGAAACTCACCGGCGTTGATTAAGGACACCATCAACGTCGCGGGTAATCTATCGAAAGCTCATGAAACATGTTGTCGTGTTGTTGTCATGTCAATCAGGGATTTACGAAAATCACGTACCGGTTTATCTACGGAATGCGTTTTAAATATGGATAATAAATTTATATCGAATTTATAATGTCGGGAAATCGGTGTTGTCGGTCCGAGCATTGTCATATTCGCGTGTGCATGGATTTGGGAATTATTAACGTGTGAACTAAGGGTGTCGAAAATATCTCAACGAAAAGGGTTGTCATACGGACAATTTCATCGCCAATTGAACTATTGGATTCGTGTAAATTATAGTGTCAATTTGAGATAATTTAGTAAAATATATTAATAAAGCTTTTAAAATATTATATAAGTGTAAATAAATATTTAATTCTATTAAATTTATAGTTAAAATATAGATATATTGCTGTTATGAATTCTAGTCTGAAATTATACATATGTATTGTAATTATTCGAGTCATCGAAAAAAAATTCTTTAAATGTGATATTAAATTTTAAGTGAATTACAAAGCTTCCCCGAATTAAATTCAGTAACAGCATCATTAATCTGTGTACATAAATAAAATAAGCGAAAATTAATTTGTAGTTAGCGAAAATTTATTTCCACGTCACTCATCACTCATTACTGTGTGCCATCCATATCCATTTACGCGCGGCAATTGAATTGTAAGGATATTTCCGTGGAATCATGCGTTTCTAGCCTCAACTTCTCTGATTAAAGCCGCTGCCGGCCTTAATTGAATATTCCCTTTGAAGTTGCTGGTAATACATCGTTTTGCGTGTTCGATGTTCAACTCCTGCCGGCCGTGCGGAGTTTTTGCAAATATTTTCCTTGCCGTTTCTCGTGTCCGTTTCCTTTCGAACTGACTGACTGCGAGCAATAAATGCTGCTGTAACGACCGCAGAAGATTTATATCGTACGAATCGATCAAACTCTGTCGACTATATTTTCGTTTTCTCGCGAAACATACCACTGCACTGAGAATAGGGAATATGGACATCTCAAAGTAACGTCTACGTAAAATTTATGAACGTGCGGAAAAGTCAAAATATTTTCTTTTAATGGAGAAAAAAAAAAATAAGTGAAATATATATCTGAAAAGTTAACCCCATGGGTGCTTATCGAATCCCTATATTGTGATAACGTGCTATAAGTGCTCCTATATATACGCGCGTTCCTCATATCCCTGTGGAAAAGTTTCTCGCACAAAATTCAAATCAAACGAAATCCGGCCCTCCCCATACATCATATCCTTTTGTCCTCGCGCGTCACGGTGCTCGTTAGCAAGGTGCAAAATTGAAATTGTGTGTTTTGGAAAATAATTAATCTGGTGAAAATATAGTGATATTTTAGTGAGTGTGTGCAATCATGGCTATGGTTATATCGGGTCGTGCCAAGGCCGTCATAATGGGCCTTGTGGCATTTTTCTTGCTCGGTGTTGTGTTAGTGACTGGTTCGACGAAGGGATGGTTTGTCTCGCAACGATATCACGGCGAACGTGTTGCTGCTAGGATACAGGTACGCCATATAATACATATATTTTATCACAATTTGCTACCGCGTCCCACCCAATAAAAAAGGGTCTTATCTCCATGATGCACATTGTTTATACGTTACGTACTATCTGTAACAAGAGTGTGATATGACACGGCGCTTTTGCGTATGTATTACCTTTATCGAGTACGCGGGACGACAACCGACAACAGGCTAAGTAAACGCAATTATTTTATATACTCTTTTGGATACGCTACCGGAATTTAATGAGAAGCGATGGGTAGCGAATAACGACAGGACGTCCGCTTCACTTTGATATATTGACACGAATCTATTGTTCCGTGCAGCAAACGGCAGGCTTTGTGCCGATGACTAATTTTAGATTTGTATCATTCGGGGTCATGGAATACAAAGGAATCCACTCACGTGAGCGTTATATGGAATTAGATAGGAAGCGTTTCATAGTTATTGAATTGTCAGTTATGTTAGATAAATTACATAATAGGGTAGTTAGGCTTGTTGGTCAGTATTTCGAGTGAATTCCACAATGAGTTAGTAGATGAGCTTGTGAGAACAGGTGATGCTCTTGCTAGAAAGATCATTTAGTTTCGGCAAATGGCTTAGATATAAATAGCACTGGCCAGTTGCGGAACAACTTTACTCGGGGCCCTCCCGCCAACTTCTTAAGTGGGCCCCCTACACTGAGAAAAAAGCAGAGTGATCTCAATCGTACTTAAAATAACTTTGCTACGAGCTACTTTGACTTTTGCATTCTTATATTGAGAATAGCGTTCTTGTTGTAACGGTTATTCAACTAATGATTTGTGCTATAGTTCAAATCCTTCAATTTTAAGACCGTTTGTACGTAACATTAAATTCAATACAACAATCTTGGCAAGACTCCTTTCAAACCAAATGTGGCCTCTGCACCACATCCCTAATGACCGTATATACACCACAAGCAAGATAAAATACTTTAGTCTTCTCTTCAACGACATATACAGGCCGTACTAACTAGTTTGAACTAATTTTAATACCACTCTCAAACATTTTGTTGTGTTTGACAGGTCATGTGTGGATTGGAATTTATTCCGAAAGTTTAGAAAAGGTACTATCAATTTAAGATAGTTTATTTGCAAAGGGACCGAAAGAATCTTTTTGCCCATATGGTACTTGGCACCGAAAAAGGTGGGTCGGATTACAAACCACGACAACAGTTACAGCAAATAGCGCAGCCATGACAGAAGCAAATTTTTTTTTTTGGATTTTTGAATTTGAGGATTCAGATTGTCTCATGCAATTTAAAAAAATTTAGGACAATATTAAATTTGTTTATCTAAAGGAGCTGGTGAAAGAAGAACAATTTATTCCTTTTGACTTCGAAAAGTGTAACTATATGTATTCTTGTCTACACAAAACATCTACTTCGGAGTATTGTTTTTTCGCAGTCGTGCTGTTTTTATAGTTCCAGAAATCTTTCATGTGGCTTCTGGGCCCTTAAATCTCGGTCTGACGCCACGCCATTATATAGTATATATCCACTAAGCAACAGTTTGATTCAGTTGGCTGTGATGGAATTAAGTATGAAGTTATTTCAACTTCGTATCATTGGTCTATACGACCATATTGAGGTTTTAGTTTAGAATAGGGATGTCGAAAAAGGGTCATTAGGCCGAGTACCGGTACTTACAGTAGAAAGCCCAACCAGACTATTTTAATTTTTTTTATCTACCGAATTTTCAACCCGGTCGGTTGTTCAATTATTCGATTTTTAAATGTCTATTCTCTTTCATATTCGCGCATAGTTTTTAATAATTGAGTTTCGTCTACTGGATAAAATGAATGCACATACACTGCTCGTCATCAGATTAGCACACCCCTTCGCATGAATAGTTTCGGCTAATTTCCAACCAAACTAAAAGAGCTAAAATTTCATAATTATAACTGTTAATAGTCTATTCAATTCTAAGTTAATTAAAACAAAAAGTATTGTGTTTTCATTTTTTAATTATGTTTTATAATTGTTTTTCAAAAAAGAACACACAAAATTGCCATTTAAAATTTGTCATCAGGATAGCACATGTAATTTCTTTTTTGTCTATCTTCCACAATTTAAGATGTAGAACCCCTAATTGTTTGTTGTATTTTAAGTAATATATTAGCTTTAATATGGATAAGAGAAAATAATTATCTGCGGAAAAGGGATCAAAAATTAAGGCTTGCAAGGAGTCAAGGCTGTCAAAAAGTGAAATTTTGAGAAAAAATGAATAAAAGTCGATAAGTTGAATCCGAATTCGTGTGTAATAAGTACCATTAAGGTAAAAATAATAAAGGCGATAAAAATTGAGTACTTGTCAATCCTTATGAGAGAGTAATTTTGATGGAAGCATCGAGCTCTCATGACTCGGTCGCAAGGATTAGGGTAAATTTTCACATTAAGGCGGGCCTACATTGTTCAAACAGTGATAAGAAATGCTCCACATTTAAAGAAACTAAAACTGAAGAACAAACCCCAACTTAACTTTGTCCGAAGGAAAATACGTTTAAATTAAGCATGAGTCCACTTGACATGGAACAAAGAATGACGCTATGTTATCTTTTCGAATAAAAATAAGTTCACTTTAGAAGACTAACACAGTTATAATGCCTACTTCCAGGATCTTTGCTAGGAAGGACACCATTAGGATCGCTTCCACTGTGGAATAGATGGTGTAATGGTCTCGAGGGCCAACTGGTACTGTAAGATGACTCTTCTTTTATTCGAAAACACAACATAGCGTCATTCTTTGTTCCATGTCAATTGTTCTCGTGCTTAATTTAAGCGATTTTCCTGTAGCTTTACTTTCTTTAGGTGTGGAGCATTTCTTATCACTGTTTGAACAATGTAGGCTCGCCTTAATGTGAAAATTTACTTTAATCCTTGCGACCGAGTCATGAGTCGATGCTTCTCTCAAAAATACTCTCTCATAAGGATTGACAAGTACTCAATTTTTATCGCCTTTATTATTTTTACCTTAACGGTACTTATTACACACGAATTCGGATTCAACTTATCGACTTTTATTCATTTTTTCTCAAAATTTCACTTTTTGACCGCCTTGACTCCTTGCAAGCCTTAATTCTTGATCCCTTTTCCGCAGATTATGATTTTCTCTTATCCATATTAAAGCTAATATATTACTTAAACAACAACAAAAAGTTAGGGGTTCTACGTCTTAAATTGTGAAAGATAGACAAAAAAGAAATTACATGTGCTATCCTGATGACAAATTTTAAATGGCTATTTTGTGTGTTCTTTCTCGAAAAACAATTATAAAACATAATTAAAAAATGAAAACACAATACTTTTTGTTTTAATTAACTTAGAATTGAATAGACTATTAACAGTTATAATTATGAAATTTTAGCTCTTTTAGTTTGGTTGGAAATCAGCCGAAACTATTCATGCGAAGGGGTGTGCTAATCTGATGACGAGCAGTGTATATGTGAAAATGGTCGGCGAATACATCCTTGTTTTAGGAGATGCATAACATACAGTCTGTTCATTATTGTGCAATTGACTGTCGAACGAAAATAACAACATTCTAGTCGATTACCGATAATATCGACCACGTATACTATCTGGAAAAGAAATATTTTAACGCGTTAATCAGATGGAGCAGAAATAAATTTGAATTTTTAATTTGAATTCTACCCTTTTATGTTTTAGGGTCACTATCGCTAAGAGAGGAACCCTATATGGAAGGATAATGTCATTGTTGTTTCGGAAATAGTGGCTTCAAGACTGATGAATCTGCGAGAAAATCATAATAACCGCATTAAAAAAACAACCATTTGCTGGCGTTTATTTGCCCTGGAAGTCGATTCAGAAAGATGTTGCATTTGGTGCGAGGAGACTACCTGAATGTTAACTTTTGGTAACATAACAATTTCAGTTCATTACCCGATTTTCGCCTTTTATAGCTTATTAAGCTTTACTGGTGCATGCGTTTGTTCCACACCACATCGCAAACAATTTCTTGTCTATTTTTAGCCACTTCTCTGTCCAAACTTAATTTATGTCAGCCTAACAATTTTTTGCGCTCACGATTATTTTATACTACCTGAATGTTTCTAGATGATCGGTGCTACAATGTTGTGGTCAGCTGTCCAAATTTGGCTTAAATTATTTTACAAGTTTGAAGAACATTTGCAATAGATGACATTTCTAAGGGATGTAGTCCGGAGGTCCTTAGTGACTCAGATTTTTACTCATATTTTAATATTCTGTGATGAAACTTCGAAAAGAATATTCTATAAGCGGTTTTTTATCCTGCGGCCCGCTCAATCCTGCAGACAGGGTTTTGAGTTTGACACCCCTACCATATTGGCTTGAAGTTGGAAAAAGTATAAAATAAGTAACTTCCTCGCTTCGGATCCGTAAAATAAAATATGAAAATCAATTTATGATGCTTTTATTATTGCAAACAGTTGCCTACCCTTTTCTTAAAATGTGCATTTAATTTCTTCGAAAGGGTTGCTGGTGACCTCTTTGCATGCAACCTGAAGTGCATATATCTATTTTTAACCTAACAAATTAATTTATTCCAAATACCCGCTTCCCCCATAAAAAAAGCGTTTCTCATAAAAGTACATACACATATGGCCAAAAAAATAAGTACACCCATACGAATATTTCTTATCACCCTGTAGCCAAGTAGTTATTTGACTAAATAAAATCATATGGAAAGATTTAAATACTTAATTGGTGAGGAATCAAATAATATGTAAATTAGCATATTTTAATAAATAACAACTTTCATCTACCTTGAAAAAATACGAACTGACTAAAATAGGCTGGACAAAATAATAAGTACATGTCAGTTAATTTGATTAAACTGGTTTTAATTAAAATATTATATTCTGATTTTCAAGAATTTGATTTATTTTATTATTTAAAAGTAAATTATCCATTCTTTAAAAAAAAAAGGTTTTTATTGGCCTTCTGATGAAGAATTACTCTTAAGTTCCCTTACATCCATATATCCAGTTACTTCCAGGAAATTCCGTATTTGGTCCGTTTTGTGAAAACTTTGTTTCTAGTTCATTGATTCAACTCTTCCTAAACATTCTGGATTCAATTTGTTACTAGAGCAACGTGAAAAGCCACTCGATTTGGTTGAAGCGGTTCGTTGACCAGTTTGTGAGGTATGGTTAGGGTTAATATCCTGCTGAAAACCCCATTTAAAGTGTATGTGCTCATCAGTAAAATATTCTGGGACTATCAACTAACATTTCTTATATGGAAATTGCCTCATAGTAACGGTTATTAGGTACATTTGAACGAAACCAAACTATGAAAATTAAGCCATAGACTAAGTTTTTTCCGACTCCATGGGAAATAGCCAGTTGATGTACCGTATATCATATTATTATTTTTTTCTTGAATGAAGAATATTACGATAAGAGTAGTTTCCAATCAAATTTATTACGATTTCATAAATAACACAAAATATTCTGTTAGTTTTCATTGTTCGGTCTGGAACAAGAAGAACTATCCATACAACATTTTCTTGTACTGTCAACACTTTTTGACATCGCCATTGAAAGTTCTAAACTTTTTAAGTACGAAAACTGATTTACTTCTTGTATTCTCCGATTAACTCTTCAAATGGATTCTCTATTTTCAATATTTACCGCGAAAATCATCAGTCAAGCCAAGGGAACTTTTCTCGCCATAGTGATAATGAGATCGACAGTTATCTTTAAGGCCCTTACATGGACCTATTTGACGCATTTGAGACTGTTTTTATTTAGTTTAATGAATTACACAGTAAATACAATGTTTAGCTGGTTTATTTCGTTAATAAGAGAATAAATTTTCCGCTATTTCAAATTTTCGGACTCTAAACGTCTTTTTTCGTACCTACCATGCGTTTTTCGCCCCTTAAGAATTTTTGTTTGTTTTTAATTTAACGCTTGTTGCATACACCAATGAATAAAAAAACAAATCCTTACGGAAAATAGTAAGTTGTTGTCAAAAAATTTAAAAAAACGATGGTGTACTTATTATTTTGTCCAAGCTGAAAACCCACTTCAAAGCTAATATCGGGAGGGACTAAGATAATAGGGGGATGCCATTTAGTTTTTCGGTTCCGTTGGCATTGTTGTATCCTAATTGTTGTAATGGCTATCTATTTGGAGTAATTCAATTTTAAAAAGGCTATGCAAATTTGGCATAAAATAGTAAATGAGGGGTGTACTTATTTTTTTGGCCATATGTGTATGTATTTGCTCAGACCTGAGCCGAAATCTTTGTACCATTAGATCGATTCAATGGTGTCTGCATACATACCATGCAAACAAATCTGTAAAATGTCAGTTATTTGTCATAATTTTTTTGGGATTGCAAACAAATGTCAAAATGTCAGTTATTTTATTCTTTTTTTGGGGAATGCAAAAGGCTAGTCCTGAGAGTGTTAGTATAATCAAATGTGTTAGTATAATCAAATGCTTAACCGGCCCTTGTGATGAGGGTTTGATCCACGGCCACTAAGAACGTCTGTTATTTCTTGCAAAACTGGTGCACTCAAGGACAAATTCGTGACAACATGTATTGGAAGAAAACCTGCGGTTTTATAAAAAGGATTTAAGTGCCTCAAAATTAGTTGAAATGTTTTATAAGTCTTAGTTCTGGAATACGCAAATATTTCATTTCTTTTTTTATTTATCTACATAAGTATTAAATGCAGGTGACCTCGGATATAACCAACGGCCAAGGGACTTCAAAAATTGTTCGGTATACCCGAGGTTCGTTATAGGTGACCAGGAAATTTAAAACAATAGATTTATTAATTCTAACATTCACTTTTTTCCATGAGCAATAGAAACATATATTCACGTTCTTAGACAAATATAACAAACAAATAATAATACTAATACATAAAGGAACAGAAAATCAAACTTTTGAAAATATTCTGTTTTTTTGCGACTGTTCGCATCTTTTCTTCTCTATCTCATCGCTAATTGTATCAGCCAATTCATCTAATGTAGTTAGTAAGTCTTCTTTTTGAGGAATGTGGAATTGGGTATAGACTTTTAATATGTTAAGGGCAGAAATGGCTTCGCTCGTTGAGGGCATGACATTGTCATTCTCACTTTCATCGTCGTCGTCACTTTCCGAATCCCAAGGAGAAACAATCTCTTGCATTTTTTCAGCATCACTTGGACACTCTGATGTTTCAAGGGCCCCGTCTATTCTTTCATATTCGTTAAGATCGGTAGAAACGAAGTCGAAATGCCATAGTCTTCAGCCCATCGCGTGACACGAATCTTCAGTTCGATTTCTTTGAATTTATGTCTAGAGAGGAACATCGTCCATAGGCGCTATTAACCATTACAATACTATCCAATAATGCTACTCTAAAATCTTCCTTCTTATCAAGGCAGTCGATCAATTGCGACAATAATTGCTTACCATAGCTCGATTTCAAAGATCGTATTACACCTGCAATTTAACAGGTTACCTAATTAGAAACATCCTAAACCAAAATTATTGATCACTAGAAGTATTTTTCCTTGCTCCTGCGATAGTTCTTCATCCCAAGGCCGAATGTGCTTCTTCATCCATGGTTTTCTATTCGACTCGTAAGTCGCGGGAAGTCTCGGCTTATTTTTGAAACATTAAAAATATCTTTGGCATAATACCGTCTCCGTATACCTAATGCTAATCCAGTTTAATTTGTTTCAAGAAACAACATTCCTGGCCAAACATGTGTTATCCAATCTTGCGTAATACCTATCTGTTGATCCATTCAAATCACTTCCCAGTCTTTCAAAATCTTCTGCTTTTCGCCGCAGCATACCCAAAAATTGTAACATTTTCACTTCGTTTAATAGAAAACCACTTCAAAAGAGCTTGATCCACCTCTTTTCTTTCTGGTAGTCGTAGTTTTTTAGCAGCAAGGGTACACTCTGACTGGGCATTTAAATATTTCCTCCTTTGAGACCAAATTGTGGATACGGTTGACTTCGTATTCTCGGCAAATTTGGGCATTTACACAACCATTATCAAATTTTTGTATAATTTCACTTTTGCCCCCCAAATTATTACACTTCCTTTTTGGCTTATCCATTCATTAATAACGAACCACAACACACAAAACCACGCTTCTTACAAGAAAACTTTTAAAACAAAATATCGCTTCTGAATATCTCTGGAAACATTCTACATTAAAAATAATAGGACATACATTTGGAATTCTTATGTATGTGCTTCACCATCTGTTACGACTATCAATCACAAGGACGGTAATTGAGTTTTTCCACTGTGTATTTATTTATTAATTCCAAAAGAACGAGTACCTATATTTGTCGAATTCATTTTAAATGTTGTCAGAATCGTTCAGCTGAAAAACTGCTGTATTCGGTCGATGACTATGTATTATGTAGACAATAATATGTGTTGAATGGCGGTGCTGTACCTAGTACATAATTTGGGCTATTATACGCTAATAATATACAAATAAACAAAAGAAACAAAAATAGATTTTTACTTCGAATTCTGACCTTCTTTCCTATCCATTCATATGATGAAATTAAAAAGTTTTTTTTTCAGTAAAATTATCAGTATCTCATTCAAAATACGTAAACAATAAACTTAATTATAATGAGGAAAATCTGTTTATTTTTTTATGTTTCTGTTAATGCTAAACTTAAATTTTTTAAATATCTGTAGCGTCATTAAAATACGAACGTCATACCCACTGACACACATATGATTTCAGAATAGATATATAATTTTCACGGACTTTGTTCTGAATAATAATGAAGGAAATTGAGAAAGTCCATTCGACCTGATTGCATAATATCGCCGAAAACGTAAACATATCACTGCATGCACTATTAGCTACGGTGTAATTACAACAGATAAATCATACAATTATCAGCGATAAATTCAAGCCAGTAGAGCTTGGAATTTAGAGTTTGATGAAAAATATATTGAATGAAAATGGAACATAAAAAACTCATGAATCCATCCCGTATGAGATGTTCTATTTAAATTTAATTGATATTATATCATTATCTAATATTTACAAAATAATAAATAATAATTATAATAGGATTTTTTTTTTGTTGGCAGGATGCACACTGTTACTTTCCTTTTGTTTGTACTTTCGATTCGTAATAATCGCGAGATTTATTCTTTATACTGTAATTCAGTAAACAATGAACAATTTCAAATTTCTCATGTGAATACGTTGATTTCATGATTATTGAATGATTTTCACTGCGAATTGGAAAAGTTATCCTAACATTTCCTCGTAGAGTACATAAAAGCATTATTGACGTTTCCATTCCCTATAATCCCCTCTTATTACATATGTTGATACTTGACATTTACAAACAGGTTCTTTTGTTATTATCCTTCTGAAAAACATTTATTTTCGTCAAGTTCATGCCGTCATCATATAATACAATAAAGAAGATTTGCAAAAATCTTATCCAAAATCAACTCCACTATACGACGTATGCCAGTTGGTGATACTGAACTGGGACAATCTAATATGAAAGCCAGCGCGATGTCTTGTGTCACTTATATGAGTGTAAATGGGGAGGAAAACTGCTCTACTATACGGATATGATGCTTCTGAAAAATAGTGTAATACACCCGATGCCGAGGACATCGTCATCATTGTCGGCGTGGCGTGGTGGTGGCGGCATCATCATCATTGCCAATGGCATCATCGTAGCCGTTTCAAATAGCACAATATTGCCTGGATATGGATTTTGTAAATGACAGAACTTTTTTTCACGTCAGATGTTTTTGGGTTGTACATAAATGTATTTTTTTGTTATTTCATGGGTTTTTATATTTTTTTAAGAGATAGAGTGAAGAATAAAATAGAATGCTTACGGTTCAAAAGTTAGTTGAAAATTCATTCATATTAGTGTTATTGGAAGGATATTAAGTCATTGACCATTGATCTACTTATGTAATAACACGTCTACTCTCTATAAGTCACAGGTGCATATTCCGATCGAATAATAGTAAGGCTCGCAGAGGTGATATAAAAATTATTTTGGAGGATATTAATGCAAAAATTGGGTTTAAAAATGTTGGATTGGAAGATCTAATGGGCAATCACGGTCTGGGTGTCAGTATTTTTCAGTGTGACTCCTCTCTGGCAAAAGCACAACATCTCCAGAAATACAAAGCTCAGGATTTTGGGAAGCAATGTAAAATCTGTACTTTTATATAGGTGTTCCACGTGGAAAGTGACCAGTAACATTACAACCAAACTCCAAACTTTCGTGAATCAGTGCCTACGACGCATCCTAAGGTAATACCTAACGATAGGATAGGCATCGACAGAAAAAGGCGGAAGTGGCAGTGGATAGGTCACACACTTCGAAAAGAGCCAACAAATATTGCAAAACAGGCTATAGATTGAAATCCTCAGGGAACCCATGTAAGCTGTCTTGTGGGACGACCCAGAAATACCAGGAGAATGTCTGTTGAGGCAGAGGGAAAATTCATATGCAAATCGTAGGGCCAGCTAAAGGCGATGGCTGCTAATAGGTGTAAAAGAACCGTAGTCAATGCTCTATGTCCCACTAGGGATTAAGAGAAGAGAGATAGATAGAGAGAGAAAGATACAAAAATATATGAAAGTTTCGGAAATTTCATGAAACTCAAATCTGCCGATCCCGGGCAATTTACTTAGTTGCCTATCATAGGTATGGTAAATCCGACCCTGTTTAAGAGCCTCGTTAAACCCTCGATGTCAAAATTTCATAAACATGCGTCCTTTACCGAATTCTTCACATCGTTAGGTTCTCTAGTATTCAAATAAAAACAGTCTACCCATTCAAAAATGAGATAGATTGATAAGTGATAAGACTATATAAAAAGTATACATATATGATCAGCATGACTTGGGGAGTCGATTGGGCGATGTTCATCTGTCTGCCTGTATGTCCGTCTGTTGCAGCGCGTTTTCCTCGGCCGCTATAAAAGCTAGAGAGCTGAGTATTAGCACACATGCTTATTATTGTTGCAGGCTATTTGTATGTATGAATCATTGAAATCACTGGGTCATGGAGCTGCCATACAAACCCAACCCCCCGAGTTAGGTTTTTCCAAGAAAAACTTCTTTATTTGGGCACCAATTTACACCAAACCTTATGAAAATGTATTTACATATGTATATTGTTGTCACAAAACATATGCAAAAATGAATGAAATCGGACCATGGGGTCATGGGGCTGCCATACAAACCCAACCCCCCAAATTAGGTTCATTTAGCATTTACCTCCATATTACTGAGGATACTTTTTCCAAAATGTGCTCTCCTTATTTCCCTCAGGATTGGACATAATCCTATAAAATGGTTCGTATCCTCTCTTGCTTGTAAATTATATAACGTGCATAAGATTGGCAATCCTCTTCTATGGGGTATGTAATATAATGGAAGTAGTTCGCCTCTAGCTCTAAATATCAAAGACATTTGATTGATGGAGAATTCATTTTGTAAATACGTATTCTGCTCAATGAATAAGAAAATCTGAAAAGGAAATGCAAATAACCGCAAAATACACTAGATATGCAACTTTTTTTCGGGACCAAAATATTTTCTATGGTAACTTGATCGAAGCTACAAGATGACATTTCTCATTTGAATTTTATATGGAAAATTAATTGTAAACAAAATCATGCACATGCGCAGCTTAATGCTGTAAGTTCGTAGTAGGGGCGTCGGAAAAATGGGGGCAATGAATCCGAAATTTCCAAATTATTAGATGCTTAAAATTAATTAATCAGCAACGTTCCTGTTGCATAACTGTATACCAACAGCATCAAAATTTACACTATTGCGAAAAGTACATTTAAATGGGATTGGAAAGCTTTGCGTGGTGTAAATTCGTTTAAATACAAAATTTTAAATAGTGTGTATTCCAGTGCATTGCGGTTGAATACTCCAACCAATGAAAAAGCAAAAAGTATTAAACCATAACAGCCCCAAACACTAAATTTGCAACGCCACTGCTAGCTATAAAAAAAATCAAATTGTCCCCTTTATTTTCAGATATTTCGTTTCCTTCTTTTTCTTCTTCATTGATTCTGCTGTAAGTCGTTGTCTAAAATGACGTATCGAGAGATGCTGCGATGATCTTGCCCTATCCGCTGTGGTTTGCATTTCCACCAGTCTCGTATCCCTCATAAGACTAGTGGACAGTATCATGTTGTTAGATTCGTTTATACCATCCCAGTTGAATTCCGTGCCGATTCTATTTGCTAGTGTCGCTACGTCTACGTAAAACGCTGATTTTGTTCCAGCTGCGTGCATCAATATTTTCGTGGGCAATCTCTCATTACTCATGGATAGTACCATCATTAAGTAACGAGACCGAGTTCTAATCGTGCGAATAGCACGATGAGTGTATACCCTATACCCATGTACAGAAGGCATGCAAAACGCAAAATTTTCATTTTCATGTTTTTTTTTAGGGGAGGGAGGGTATAAATGGGTCGCATCCGGCACATCTTTAACATCTTATCAAGGCATCCGACAGCTACCATTTAATACTAATTTTGAGGTTTTCGCGACATTCTATCAAAAGATATGTAACTTTGTATCAACTCAAATATAGTATCAGAATGATGCACTGATCAAAATTTCAAGTCGATAGTGATATTTAATCGAAAGTTATGGCCGAATTAAAATATCAAGGAGGGTTAATTGGTATTGGAGGTAGGGGAACCCTTGGTCCGATTAGGCCCATTTTCAATACCGTCCGAGATTTTATTAAAACAAACATCTGACCAAAATTTCAAACCGCTAGCTTCATTATTTCGGGAGTTATCGTGCGAACTGACAGACATACAGACATGGCTTATTCGAATCAGTGACCGACCCTGATCATTATACCCTATACCCATAAGATGGTATAGGGTATAGTGTTTTTGTTACGACGATTTATGTAACACCTCAAAGGAACCACCGGAGGCAGGCCCGTGCGGCGGGGGGGGGGGGGTAGAACCCCCCTCCCCCCATTGGCAAATGTTGCCAGAATTTCTTATTAAATACTATTGTTCTCATTTCTTATTAAATACATATTGTTCATTTAACTTTATAAAAATGTAAACTGGCGTTGTTAATTTATACCTTGCCAAAAGAATTTTCTCTCGCCGCTAAGACACCATCCAGTTCCGGACAGTTCAAGCACATTCGTGGTAGAAACTCATAAGTGTTGGTATGCAATCCGAAAAGCGGTATTTTCCCTATACCGAACGTATTGTAATTCAAAGATAAATGTAACCGCGCGGCATGTGTAGATTGTAGTGGGTGAACTATTGTAGGGCATTGCAGGGGATTTGTTGTTGATTGCTACATTTCAAGGCTCTAGCTGCCAAGGTTTAGAGGTTACATCCGTCAAAAGATGAGATTTTAAGATGAAAAAATCAGCCATTGTACTCTATTCCGATTCCTTTATCAACCTCTATAGGAAAATACATACTAATGAAATGACTCAGCATGGGTTTTAGGTAGTTTTTTTCTCAAATTTCATTAAAATCCATTTAAAACGGCGTTACAAGCCGTGATCTGGGGCCATGATTGTTCGGTCACTACTCTGTGATACAGAGATTCATAGAGAGAGAGAGAGAGTTTCTAAACTAGTCATGACCCGCCGCAAATTTATTATTCAGAAGAAGATGATAAGAAACATTCTTATTGTAGAATAATAAACTAACAATGCGACTAATAAGTGGTATGGCTGACAACCGTATTACACTCCGAATTTTGTTGTCTTTGTAACATCCCTATCGTAACTATGAAGAAATCCTTATTCTCCTCGTGAAATATTGCCACCAGGTTTAGATAAGATTTATACCTCAGGCTCGTCCTTTGGTATTTGGTTTACTATAATTCGGTGACTCACCCCTCGCTCCGCTCAGATCTCACACTGTCAGTCTCGCATTAAGAATTCGCCAATATTTTTGCGAAGCAGTGCTGTTGCGAAATAGGATAAGACGAAGTGCAACCGCAGCGAGCAGTGAGCTAATGGAAAGCAATTTGTTGGATTTAGATCCCTGGCTCGTCCATACATTTACTCAAATCCTATAGCTCGTCTGTTAACTAAGATCTCGCTGTCTGTCGCCCTTTTCACAATTCGCCAAAAAGTTGATACGTAGCGCTGCTTGGAAATAGGATGAAGCGAGCGCAACAAGCGGTGAGTTAATGTCAGGCAATTCGTAAGCTTTATATTTCTGACTCGTCCATACATATACTCAGACCCTGCACCTCGTCCTTTACTCCGCTCAGACCTCGCTTTATCTGTCTCGCTATTTAGTATTCGCGACGTAGTGCTATTGCGGAACAAGGTGAGGCCAGCGAGTGGTAAGCCAATGGATGACAATTCGTAAAATTTAGACCTCTGGCTCGTCCTTAAGTTTACCTAAATCCTGTGCCTTGCCCTTCGCTTCATCCAGACCTCGCCATGCCTTTTGCGCTTTTCAGAATTCGCCTAAATTTGCGACGCAGTGATGGTGCTAACAATGATAAGGCGAGGTGCAAGCGCGGCGATCGGTAAGCCGATGGACGCCATTTCGTGAAATTTAAATCTATGACTCGTCCGTATAACCTGTAGCTCAGAATACTCTGCGCGCTCACACTTTGTCTGTCGTGCATTAGAAAAACAGCCAACATGTTTGCGACATAGACCTCGGACCTGGAACCTGGATATATGACTCTGGATTTGCTTGACAACCGAATTCCGCTAGTTTGTGTACAGCATTGGGCTTTTGGGAGTCTGGTCACCTTATTATAGCCTGTATATTTTAAACTTTAAGTATACCTTTCAATGAAAAATTTGAATATATAAGTTAAACCCCCCCCTTGGATGATTCCTGCGCACGGGCCTGATCCGGAGGTATGGCAAAGTATATATATAAATGATCAGGGTCGGTCCCTGATTCGAATAAGCCATGTCTGTCTGTCTGTCTGTCCGTCCGTGTGTCTGTCAGTTCGCACGATAACTCCCGAAATAATGAAGCTATCGCTTTGAAATTTAGGTCAGATGATTGCTTTGATAAAAGCTTGGATGGTATTGAAAATAGGCCAAATCGGACCACGGGTTCCCCTACCTCCCATACAAATGACCCCTCCGTGATAGTTTAATTCGGTCATATTTTCGACAGAATATTGCTTGCGACCTGAAATTTTCAGCAATGCCTAATTGTGACATATACTTGAAGTTGGTGGAAAGTGGGGAAGGTCTGACTACCCCTACCCCTACATCCCCTACAAAGCAATATTCAGCCATATCTTTTGATAGAATGCCGCGAAAAACTTCAAATTAGTATCAAATGGTAGCCGTTAGATGCCTTGATTAGATTATAATGGTCCGACCCATCTACCCGTCCCTCCCCACAAAAAATATGAATGTGAATATTTTGGGTTTTTCTTGCCTTCTAGGTCTGTACATGGGTATAGGGTATATAATCATCGTGCTATTCGCACGATTAGAACTCGGTCTCGTTTATATATGCATATACTTTGCCATACCTTCGGTGGCTCCTTTGAGGTGTTGCATAATATCGGCGTAATAAAAACAATATACCCTATACCATCTTATGGAAGTTGTAACCGTGTTAAATGTAACCACAAGTAAAAGATCCAACACACGTAGATACCACTTATCGAAAAGTGAAAGGTCATTCTCGATTGATGCCTTTCTTAAAAATTTAGCTTAAAATTTGTAATATGTTTTCTATCAATATTTTGGGGGTTCACAATTTAATCTGACGGAAAATCTTAAATTTTGTTGTCGAATTAAGTTAAAATCAAAGGATAAACGCTCACAATTTGGGTTGAACAATTTTGACGAAATGTCGTATTCGTATAGTTATGCGTCCTTCTTCGGGTACACCAAACCAGGAATTTGGTTTTGCTTCAAGCAACAGGTTGTTCAAATTTTTATGAAAAGGGACGTTTTATACAAACATTTAAGAGTCTGGGGGATTTTCGTCCGGATAATGCATACTAATTTTAGTTAGAATTTCGAAGACAATTTTCCCAATATATTTGCGCGAAAGGAAATTTTCTCATTTTCATCTTTCCAAATTTCTGGGTCTGGGAGGGGCTTTAGCCCCCTTACCTTTTAACAACATGTTACTCTTAACAAAGAAGTTATAAGGATGTTAACTAGCAACACGCCGAATCGACGTATGATTATCTTTTCAAGGGTAAAAAATATGATTATCTCTCTAGGGTTAAACCACTTCAATATCGTTCCCACTTTAAGTCCACCTCTCATCTCTTGCCAAACAGAAACGTTTTTAAAAGCCATAATCTTTCATTTTTCGATGTTAGCGATGAGCTTCCATTGCGCGCAGTATCGTTCAAGAAGTCGAATCAGTTTTTGAAGATCTTTAGGAGACTCCGCCAGGAACACAATGTCATCTGCGTACAGTAGACCGTTGAATCGTATTCCGAAAGCCCTCGCGCCACCACGCATATCCTCCAGTCGTTGACAAAGACAAAAAACGCGTCTAGGCTCAGCTTACACTCTTGACGCACACCTACGTTTGTAGTGAACGGTGTGAACATTTGCGACCCATTCCATATCAATGCCTTCGTTTCGTGGTACAGTCGTTCAAATAGGAGTCCAAACTTCGATGACATTCCGATATTGTATAGTTTGTAAAAAAAGGACTATCGATCGACTGTATCAAACGCCGCTTTAAAATCTACAAAGAACGCTTATAATTTCCGCCCTTCACTGAGATAGGTGCGTGCGAAGTTAAGGAATACAAAAAGGTTGTCATATGTTGAATAACCCTGGTGAAAACCCTCATGATTTACAGTTAGGACGTTTTCCTGGCATATTCACTTAGCGAATCGCGATTGTAGCAGAGTAGTAAAAAATTTTCCGTACGCGTTGAAAAACGATATCCCGCGAAAACTAGCCGGATCGCTAACGTCTCCTTTTTTGAAAATTAGAAAAATTACTGCGACTCGAAACTCTTCCAGAACGTCCCCGCTATCAAAAATTCGATTGAATACACGGCAAAGAATACTCGTAAGGTTCTCTGGTTCATATTTATAGAACTACTGGAACCCCATCATTTCTGGGCGCTTTTTTATCCTTGATTTTTCCAATGCATTCCTCACTTCATCTTCCGATGCCGTTGCATCCAGTATTGGGTGTATCGTGTTAGGTCTTGCAAACTGCATTGTGCTCTCGTTGTCTCCAGTTTGTAGCATTTTCATAAAATGACATTTAAGGTTTATTCTGATGCCGCTTGAGTAGGACTCTTCTCCATTTATTCGTTTAGCAACTTTCCAGAACGCTTTGGAGTCAGTACAATTATTACTAAGCAGTTGGGCTTGTTGTTGGTAATATCTACTGCCGTTTTTGTTTCGAACATACTTCTTTATACAATCGATTTGATTCAAATAAACAATTGAGGGAATACGTTTAAATACATTTTTTTCTAAAAACAAGTAATTTTGATGTTTTTAGCAAAACATGGTTTGGGTCCTGACATAATTCCCATACAGAGATTTTATATAAAAAAGTGTCATCGATGTCATCCAATAATATCCCTATCTATGTAGATTTATCCATACATTGACAGACAGACAAACCTCCTGTGCTGCCAGATGGAAAAAATAAAAAAAAAATAAATGCATGTACCTATAGTTGGTGAGTGTAATAAGTAAACGTGCTGCCTGGTCGACAATCGATGACGGCGGCTGTTGTTGGGTGTCAGCAGGATAGCATAAAGCATGACTGAAAGTGGTGGATGGATAGTCGTAAATGGTTTCCCGTAGTAAAGAGTGCGGAAAACTAAATTCATGCATGACATAATTCTCATTGCACTACTATACCGTTACAAGGGATGTAGACATTGGCCCTACACACATATTAGTTTACTCATGTCAACGCCAAGTACAAGCATACGGTACGGTACTACGACCGTTTAGCTTTAGACTTTAGAAGAATATTTGCCTAACAGTTGTAATATAACGTGGCCTGCACACCCTGTTTACTACTAAACGTTGACACATACTCCAACCCAGCAGGGCCATATATGAGTGTTTTCCTTTCGCGTAAACTGTATGCAATAAGCGTATAGAGTAGAGGACTCGTGTACGTATTAAATTTATACGAATGTGTATTTTACTTTCCAAGTGAAATTAAGCTTTTAACGAAGTTCTATTTACTTGTAATTAACTTTATCAGGCCGAACGTTTACACGCGTAATTCAGAGGATGCTTTCGCACAACAGAACAGAGGACAGAAACAAAATTGAAATGGGGCGACCAAACGAGAACCGGTTGAAAGAATAGTCCAGAACCAGATGTGAAAATTATGTATGAATCGACAAAGTTAAATTAAGTTCAATTGCCTATGAAAGACAAATGTATCATTCGTGGGTGGGGTATAATTGTAGGGGTAGTAGTGGGTCCTGCGAACAAATGTCACGCGTCGAGGAAAGGGTACAATAATTGTTTTAATGTCGTATGCTATACGAGTAAACAATATATGTATACGCAGGAATTCAAACTGGGTTCACACAAAACCTAGAATTTCGCTACGGAGAAAAAATGAGTGAAAAAGGACGTCGCGTTGGGTGCAATCCATGTCCGGTTTTAGTTTCTTATTTTAAGGATTTATAACTGCTTCGATGCCGCTTCGATATGATACCCATCATACCTACTTCCGGTCAAGGATAAATTTGTGTCTTTTGGACCAATATTTTTCATAGCAAAATGAGTTTTAGGCTTGACCCTATATAAACAAAAAAAAAAAAATAAGTTTTACTTTTTTTCTATCTGGTATAATATGACTTGACTATTAACGGAAGCAGAATATTCCTTGAATTTCCAATTCCAGTCGATCCAGCTCAGCTGCAAATATTTTACGTTGATTGACGCCGATTCAACATTACATAGACTGACAACTAAACAAGTGATTTCTTCGACTGTTTACATTCTTTTCATTATTTCTTACCGACATTTGACAAAGATCCTTTTCAATAAGCGAAATACCGCAGACATTTGTCTATCAAACGTATACACAATATATGCTCGTCAATTTGACGTTCAAAACGAAAAATCAATACAAAGTCACAATATTCTCTACACACAGATAGAACTTCCGAGTATGAAAAGAAAAACCAAACCCATAAATTTTGCCTTGAACCTCATTCAATGAACTTCTGCTACATCCATTCTGTGTGTTTAGTTTATTATATCAAATTCTAAGAAAAAGTACAAAATTGTTCAAATCAATATATACATATTCTGTACACGAGTTGCGTACATCTAAGATGTTTGCTTGGCAGCGAAAAAAAAGGAAATGGACTTCGTGTCGTTTCACTTTCTATATTATGACAAAAACATAATTTCCTTGGAAAAGTCTCGAAATCATCCTCGTCTTTCTCGTCCTAACATCCAGGATATTTTTTAAACATCACAATCGACCTTGTTCTGCTTATTCAGATATGTCGAAACGATAAGCTATGCAGATATTATACACTCGTATCCTAGGATTTTTTCCGAGAGAAGAGCCCATATAAAAAGCTAGGATATCGCCCTCTATGTCTATTTTATTGAAACTAATGGAAAATACACACATGTTGTATGTAGCTGTGCAAAATTATTTCAATATTCAGCACACAAACAAACATTCGGTCCATTCTGTATATTTTATTATCCTCTATTTTTGGTCCGGGCCAATCCTTCATTTTAAATCAGCTATATGGCATTATCTTCAAACAGGTTCGTCCTGTTATGGATTTGAATGGAGAGAAAAAGGTAAATGATGATTTTCATCGCTTTGCTTCTTATAGTTCTCGGGATGCCGGAGCTGAAGAACATTTTCTTTCCAGTTCATAATAATAGGTACGGGAAAAGCATAAAGGACTTTCAAACAAATCCTTCTTATTCATAAGATGAAGAGATTGTGCTTATACGCGCGCGTATATATCCAAATTTTTTGCTTTCATTGGCCTGACGATCCCAAATCTGTGTCCGCCAAAGAAATTTCAAGGGATCAAGGATAAACTGCACGAAATTCATAATGCGACTTAATAGATCCGGTAGACTGGAAGAAGTAAAGATATGCGCGGGCATGTATGTATGACAAAGCATGGCAAAAGGGTCGAGACACGATGTCGACGAGATATGAAAAGCAGAAAGATTGATGGAAAAACTAGGCATAATCGCACTGATTGAGAATACACAACGGGAACTAGGCTTGCTTTGGCAAAAAAAGCGTGAAAAACGACTCAAGTACAAAGGTGAAGGGTTGCAAATGACTTAAGTGTTTTGTAAGTGTTTATAGAAGGATGAAAGTAAATTAGATTTTCAAAGGATCGTCTAGGATATGTGTGTGCTTGTTACATGGGTCGGTGTTGATGATGATGATGATGAATTGAAAGGGTTTGTTGTATTTATGAGACGGTAAAGTAACAAAGGAATAGGAGAACGAAGTTCGTTTGTCAAGCTTTTTTGTGGATAAAGATTGTTTTTTGCAGTCAAGTCCTTTGACTGATTGCCATATACGTACTTTCGATGACGCAGCGAGACTTCATACAAAAATAAAAATTAATCTTAGAAATAACCCTATATGTAAAGATTCTTCTCAGTACCGTATAGCCCCATGTGGGGCCATGGTGCGTTAACTCAGCCGTTTATGGGCAACTTCGAGTCAACGATACATTGCATATATCATTCCTTAGTGTATACATATATACCTAATGTTGCAAGCACTAACTTCCTATCCGCACATGTACGGAAATTTTGGACCACGCCGAGATTCGATCTCCGGACCTCTAGATTACTAGCATGAGCATCGTAGAGTGCGACTCAACCAACTGAGCCACAGAGCGTGTAAAGATTACTCGGGGGAAATAATGATGGCTGGCCAAGTGCATAAGGTAAGAGTGCCGCATAGTCGTATGCCATCTGATTTTCGGCATGAACTCTTTATGTATAGGGTTTCCTGGAACATCACCGTGATTGTGAGTTACACGGAAGTTGCACGACAGCAGTGTTCTGTAGGTTAATATCTGTACCTACAGCAACCGCAACTACCTAGATTAAAGAGGCGACAGAGATTAGTTTGGTAAAGTACCGTCATACACGTTTTAGTCTGATGAGAAATTTCATATTATGTATACTTTGTAACGACAAATTTTACCAGAACAAACTTTCGATATAATACACCGAATTCGAGTAGCCTTTGGCTGAATTCAAATTGTAAGACGAAACCGGACGGGTAAACTTGCAAGACAAGAACCATCGTTCTTACAATCTGAATTGCATAATGCTTGTCTGCTGGCCACTACAAAAGCTCTCGCCGTCCGTTTATTAGCACAAACAAACGGACGGCGAGAGCTTTTGTAGTGGCCAGCAGACAAGCAGTATGCAATTCAGATTGTAAGAACGATGGTTCTTGTCTTGCAAGTTTACCCGTCCGGTTTCGTCTTACAATTTGAATTCACCCTTTGTTTGGGCATGTTTAGATGGTAATATCGTCCCCATAATTTAAAAACTTTGACCCTGGAGTCTACAAAAAATGTGCCTATATTGAGATCGGCGGATCTTGTGATAAACGAAGAGTAACAAAGGCGCGAAATCAAACATGAGTTGAAAAAAAAAAAATATTTTTTTTTAGAATTCAGGATTTGAATCTGAAGTGCCAGATTTTCCCCATCTGCCGGCATCATGTCAAGGACAAGGTAGTCCGTTGCGCCCTAGACGAAGCTTGCATATTCAGCCCCTTGGCTGTGAGGGGTTAGTTGGAGTCCCCCTAGGCGAATTAAATTCGCCCCCTTGCAAATTGCAAAAAAAAAAAAACCTTTTTCGTTACAAGTTTTTGCTTTAAGTAAATGGTGGTGCATTTTATACTCAGAGGCAGTGGCCTAGATACAAAATATTGCCAAAACTTCACAAATCGGCCATCGTAGTATTCTTGGTTGGTTTGGTTTGTATTTTTCATCATGACCTCGGCAGGGTGGGAGAAAATTAAGATGGAAAAAATTGTTTCGGTGTCAAGCAGGGCCGGATTTCCCATATGGGCAACCTGGGCTACTGCCCGGGGCGGCAGAATTTGAGGGGCGGCGAATTCTTAAATTTTTTCATTGGTTTAAAATTATGGGAAAGATGGATTTTGAAAACTCAAACATAATTGTTGAAAATATTTTGCTTTTTTAATTTATTCTGTAGTTAGATGTACATATTCGTCTTAATCCAAAGGACCTAATCGCAACCTCAACTCGATGTGATTTCGCCTTCAAAAATTGGGACTACGCAAAATTTTGCTTGAAGCACACACTCATTCACTCTAAATGGCGTGGCCTTTAGTTCAATTAGAGTAGGAGTATAAATCATCTTTGGCTTCACCTTAAACATTATGCCTGAAGACACATTAGATGATATAAATACGCGAGTATTTGGCTCGCAGCTCCTGTTTCCAAGCCTCTAAAATTGCCCAAACTTAAAGAAAAAAAAAAAAAATATTTTTGGTGATAGCGATCCTTTGGAAAGTTCAAAACGCCCCAAGCAAGTAACTCATCTAATCACACATTTTCGTCTGTTCAATTACTTCTTTAATTTGTCCACACATCAAATTCGCTGGGAAGCAAGGATTTGGTTTCGGGGGAGGTCCAAGTCTCGATAGTAGAAATGCGTCATTGGCTATAACATTTTTGAATTTCTATAGGGTGAATAGGTTTAACTAAACTTTTAAGAACTCTTACGCTTAAATCTACGAATTTGCAATTTTTTGTTAAGAGAAAAACGGGAAATTCCACCGAAAATAAAAAATAATTTAAAATAGTTGAAATCAGGAAAATCTAGAACTTTTTAGGCACCGAATGATTTTTCCTTAATAACATCAGTAAGTGCTTTCCCAATTCGTTTTCATTATCTTTACCACCGAAAACAAATTAGGTCAAGGTGTGTTCAAAATTTACCGTAAGCTTTCTTAATTTTGTTTTTTTTTCGGTATGACTTTTTCTATGGTCAAATATGTTGCTAATATGTATAGGAAATTTTATTTGTTAGGGTAATTCGCAAATTATTTTCAAAACGATCGACAAAGAAAAAAATTTAGAAAACATGAACGCATTTCTAAAGAAAGTGAAAAGCCGAATGTTATAAGAATTGTACAGTTTTCTATGTTATCCAGTGGCGTAAGATACGGTGTTCTATGTGTTCAGTGGAACATGGGCCCCCAAGGCCGAAAATATAAAGAATATTCTTTTTTTAAATCCTTGGGTAACTGTTCTTTTCAAGATATTTATTTTCATTAGTTTGCAAGAGACAAACCAGCTGCAGAATCTAACATATAGAGACAAGACATTCCGAAGAGTGGCGTAACGTTTTTGAAAATCTTTGTGTTCAAACTTAAATCGGGATTCCTTTCTTTGTGCAGTCACATTTTCGATTTCCATAGTTGAAATCCTACTGTCACCATGAATGTTTATGTTGTCTTGATAAAGAAACCCCTCCTACGACAATACGACATCCTGATCAAATTGACGGATTCCTAAATCACATTTACGAGCTTCCATGTTCAATTGACGAATTTAAAAGTTGTGTTAACGAATTTCAATTACAAATTGATAAATTTCGTTTTAAATTGTTATACTTCAACAACATGTTGACGAATTTCCATGTCAACTTTTCAAATTGTCAAATCATATTGACGAACTTCCAGATAAAACTGACGGATTCACATTTCGAATTAGTCTTGATTTCTCAAGATATTTGTCAATATGGGATGGCCAACTTGTATCGGAAATTCTTTCACAATATTTTGAAATTCAACAATTTAACATAAAACATCGTCACTAGGACACGAAAACTGGTCAATTTATAATAGAAATTCGTCAACATCATTTTTGAGTTTGCCAATTCGTCATGGAAATTCGTCTATTTGGAGCATGTTTGTGTTAATACTTTTAACTGAAAGCATAATTATTAAATTTACCTTAAGGCAAAAGTCGGCGAAAATAGTTCGGCACTTTTGTTCCTGCGGATTGTGATCTTGACACTAATGAACATTTGAAGCAATTCGAAACAAATATGGATTTCGGCCTTTGGGGACCTGTGCTCCAATGAACACATAAGACACCTGGCACTGGCATAATTTTGCAATAAAAATATGAAGAAAGTGTCTGACAAGCTTATTGAGTGGGGATTTATCTAAATATCAGCTTTTCTGGGCTTTGGTCAGGAAATATTGATGAGATATAAAGGGTTGACTTGTAAAAAGGAGTGTTTACCTTAAAGGCTCTTGCTTCAAATTGAGCCATTGTGATCCAGTTCGTTGAGTTCTTGAATACTGAAATATGTTCACAATGTTGTGGATCTACTTGTCGAAAGATCGTTATTTAAGTTTTTTTTATCCAGGAGTCATAAAATCAAGAAATATATGCATGCCGTTAAACCCTTCTGTCCAGATAACGGAACAGTCGTTTTTCCTACTGGAACTCTAACATGAATCGATGAAATTCGCCATGGATACGCCAACTTAGCCAGGGTTGTCAGAGCAGTGTGCCAGGGCTTGATCCTCAGATTTAGGGTAAAAAGTTCCAGACTAGACAAGGCGTACGTCTTGAGATGGTGTTTTTTAGTAGCTTCTATTTAGGTTAGTGATAAATATTCAAATAGGACATGTAGAACTTTACAAGTTCTCCAGTTTAATTATTCAAATTTAATTTGTTGTCTCAAATTATAAAATGTTGGAACATGTTGCTTTCACAGAAGATTGCTTTTTCCCATTTGTGGACTGCTGTAAATGCGATTTCTGTCATGCGGCTAAAAAGTCGTATGTGGGGGGCCAACGCCAATTTCGAACACAAGAAATTCAGAAAACGTTACGCCACTGATGTTATCATTGTAGTTATAATCATTCCTAAAACAATTTTGGGAGGGGCACGGAACACCTGGATTCCTCCCTTGGGAAGCAACATAAAAATTTTCAAGCAATCAAAATACGCTTAGTAGTAGTAAAAAAAAGAAATTTTCAATTTTTCACATACGCCCGCTAGCGTTTTGCCTACATTCCCTTTGTGAGGTGACAACTGCTACCTTCAAGCTTATCTACTGGCGGAGGGCGGCAAATTCGTTACTGCCCAGGGGCGCCATAGATGCTAAATCCGGCCCTGGTGTCAAGTTACAAAAATTTAATTTAATTAAAAATGTAAAGCTTCGTATAAACTAGAAGTGAACGTAATCTAGTCGCCAATTAACGAGGTTGGCACAGAACAGGACGAGGTAGAAAACATAGCGTGCATTCGGTAAGGGGATAACCGCCATCGCCAATGGCGATTATCGAAAGTGGTCGCCTCGCTATTTGGAATGATATGTTAAGTGTGGATGAAAGAGACAACTTACGACAGCGACAGGCGACATTCGTTTTTTATTGATCATCTAAGTCGATAATTGCCCATGACTGTCGCCAATAGCGATCACTTTGTGGCGACAGCATCGTTTGAGTTACTGTCGCTTTCATACGAAATTCCGAAAAAGATCAGAAATGGACTCATATAGTAAAATCTTCTCAATTTGAATACATATTGGTATTGTGTATGAATCAGCAGCAAAATGGCGACATTGTAATAATATTGGAAATTCTGGAGGGCAAAAAAACTTAAAATTCTGCTACATGTACATAGTATAGGCGTTTACTATGAGTGCATTCACGCACACACCGGTTAGTACATTTTTATGAGAAAAATAAAAAGTGAAGTATAGCTATATGCTAGTCATCATCAATGTGGCACGATAGCCCGACGTCGGGCCTTTGCCGCCTGAATCGTTGACCTCCAATTGTCGCGGTTACGTGACCTTGTCCTCCAGTTTCGGAAGCCCAGCAGCTGGTGGGCGTCTTCACCTACGGAGTTCTCCCAGCGAGCTCTCGGTCGTCCACGCAACCTCGCTCCGTCAATTCGTTGTGCGTTCATAACTTTCTTTGGCATGCGATTATCGTCCATCCGTTGTACATGCCCCGCCCATTGCAGACGTTGAAGCTTCACGATTTTCGATACTTCCAGCTCATCGTACAATTGATACAACTCATGGTTGTATCGGATACGCCATTGGTCTCGCTCGCGAACGGCCCCGAAAATTCGCCGAAGGACCTTTCGTTCGAATCAGTCTAGCAAAATTTCGGAGGCTTGGGTAAGGGTCCATGTTTCGCAGCCATAACATAGCACGAGTCGGATGATCGTTTTGTACACGCGGAGCTTCGTGTTCCTGTGCGCAAGTTTCGAATTAATTATAGGGAGGACCGAGAAATATGTCTTATTGGCTAGTTGTATCCGTCGCTTAATTTCGTCGGTTTCGTTGGCGTCCTTTGATAAGTTACAACCCAGATAGTTGAAGTTGTCTACATACTCGATATTAAGGTCCCCCACTGTGATGCTTGAATTTGCTGGCGTCCTTGTTTTCGATTGCATCATGGCCTTTGTTTTGCTTTCGTTGATATGTAGTCCAACTTCCTTTGCGGCGTTATTGAGGTTATGCAGGAGGCTTTCTGCATCACCCAACCTTCGAGACATGATGTTGATATCGTCGGCGTACGCTACTAATTGAGTCGACTTGATGAGTAGCGTTCCGCTGCTGTCCATATTCATGGCTCGAATTACATACTCCAAAGCCAGGTTGAAGAGCGTCGGCGCCAGCCCGTCGCCCTGCTTGAGTCCAGTACGAGTTTCAAATAGGTCAGTGAGTCGGTTCTGCACTTTGACCTGCGAGACGGTATTAGTCATCGTCATCCTTGTGAGTCGCACTAACTTTGCCGGTATACCAAAATTCAGCATAATGTTGTACAGTACACTTCGGTCGATACTGTCGTATGCCTGCTTGAAGTCGACAAAGATTTGGTATACGTCGATGTTGAATTCCCAGCACTTTTGGAGTAGTAGCTTCACTGTGTAAAGCTGATCGGTCGTTGAACGACCAGGTCTGAAGCCGCCTTGATACTCGCCAATGATTTGTTCTGCGTACGGATTGATTCTCTTTTCAAGAATTTTTGATAAAATCTTATAGGCCGTACAAACTAATGATATGCCCCTGTAATTCTCACACTTCAGCTTGTCACCCTTTTTGTGGATTGGGCAGATTATGCTTTTGCGCCAATCTTCGGGGATTACCTCGTCGTTCCATATTTTCAGCAGTAGCACATGTACAGCGTTGGTCAGGCACGTTCCACCATGCTTCAGCAGTTCTGCTGGGATCTCGTCAGCGCCGGGCGCTTTATTATTTTGGAGCGACTGTATGGCAAGACTCACCTCCTCTACTGTTGGGGGTAGAACGGGAGGGCCTGGTTCGGCTAACTGCTCAAGAGCTAGCTCCGCGGGGGATGTTGATGATGCATTGAGGAGCTCTTCAAAGTGCGAGGCCCATCGTTTGTTGACGCTTTCGATGTCGCTGATGATGTTACCATCCTTGTCCTTACATAGGCTTGTCCTGGGTTGATATCCGTTCTTGATATTATTTATAAGTTTGTACGCCTGTCTAGTGTTCTTACTGGCTAATCTTTGGTTTATTTGCTGTAACTGCTCGTCAAAATGTTTGCGTTTCTTACGTCTAATTAACTTATTAGATACTCGCCGAAGCTCGTTATATCTTTCTTTCTTGGCTCGGGATGCGCGTTGTGTGTATTGGCGATAGGCTTCATTTTTCGCCTCAATCGAGGCCCTGCATTCGTCGTCGAACCAGTCTGCTCGTCTGCGCCGGCCTTTATAGCCCACGACCTCTTCTGCGACCTCCTTGATGCTGTCTTTGAGCTCCTCCCAGAACTCATGGATGCCTAGATTATTGATGTTATCAAGCATGGGCGACAGTTTTTCCTCAAGGGCTGTAGTATACGCAGCCGCCGTGGCATCATCAATCAAATTGTCAACCTCGAAGATCTTGGCAGGGTTGATTCTCGTTAGGTGCACCGAAGAGATTCTGCACCTGTAGGTCGTCTTCACCAAATAGTGATCGGTGTCGCAGTTGGCTCCTCGATAGGATCGAACATCTAGGACATTAGAAGCCCATCTCTTGCTGATCAGTACGTGGTCGATCTGGTTCACGGTGTATTCATCTGGAGACTTCCAGGTCTGCTTATGGATTCGTCGATGAGGGAAGCATGTAGAGCTTATGACCAAGTTTCTGCCGCTCGCGAAGTCGATAAGTCGCTGACCGTTATTGTTGTTTTCGTCGTGGAGGCTATGGCCACCAGTAGTTCCCCTATGCCAGCTTTCGTTTCCGACTTTAGCGTTAAAGTCTCCTAGCAGCAGCTTGACGTCGTTTGATGGAAGTGAGTCGAAGAGTGTTTCTAGGTCGTTGTAGAACTCGTCCTTAATCGCGTCTTCTTTTACTTCTGTAGGGGCATGCGCATTAATGAGCCAGAGATTAGCGAAACGGGTCTTAATGCGGATCGCACATAGCCGCTCGTTGATGGGTTTGAAGCCGATAACGTGGTCCTTGAGCTGCTTATTCACGATGAAAGCTACTCCAAACTCCTTGTTGGCCTCCTCTTTACCACTCGTAAAAATAGTGTGCGAATTGAGGTCGTTAATCTCGCTTTTGAGCCATTTAGTTTCCTGGATTGCAACTATGCTCAGCTTGTATTGTTCTACCTGATCCAGGAGGGCCCTTAAGGCCCCCGGTCTATTCAGGGAGCGTACATTCCAGGATACGAAAGAGTAATCAGTTGTTCGTTTGCGGGGTCGTCGTTGTTTTGTATCCGTCCAATCCGAGGCTTTTGTTTCAGGTTTCTTGACTTGAAGTTTTTCTTAGGATGAGTTGTCGGCACATCGCTAAACCATGATAGGGTTTAATCGTTTAGTAAAGGCCATCATGGGCATGCCTCGAAGATGCTGCTTTAGTGGTTGAGTTAGACGTTTTCTGTCACCTATCACGTTAAGTAACCTGAGACGCTGCAGATGTAAATACAGCACTCAGGCGCAGCGGTGCTTCTTCCAAATGTCGCATCAGATGATTTGACTTAGCCGTTCACGTTACCAGGGGGCGCCCGCGCGGAGGACACATGGAGAAGTCTTTTGCCCCCCTATGCTAGTAGCGCACAGTAAAAAAAAGAAGGTGTAAAAATTCACCATGCTTGGATAAGTAACATTTTAACATTAGTTGGTGTTTTTTCATTAAAAAATATTATCCTCTATGTGGGGTTTAAAAAAGTCAATCACCAAGTGGTGTATTTGGAATATATAATTTCCAACTGGCGAATAATATAGAAATTCTAATTAATTTCCCAGATGAGCATTACCAAAAACACCAGAAATGCAATAGACGAACATGTTTGGTCAAGTATTAATCAATTATCCGATTGGGTTTTTTTAAACACCAATTAAGAATGTTCGCATTTCCATATTGACATTTAATGATGGTTCTATGATATCAGTGCAAGTGTGCGCTCTGTGGCGCACTTGGTTGAGTTGCACTATACAATGCTAGTAATCTAGAGGTCCGCGGATCGAATCTCGGCGTGGTCAAAAATTTCCGTACATCATATTTTACATTAAAAAGAACAGAGCAGCATTCTATATGCTTAATTACACTAGGTGGAGTTTTTTTTCAATACTACAAAAAATTAGTTTAGAAACTCCTAATTACGGTTTTTGAAAAACACCAACCGAAAAACATTTAATGATTTTTTCGTATAATTAAATATTTCCCTTCTGAGGTAATTATTGAACACCGATCTTTTGAAATAAAATAAACACCAGTCGAGGGCGGACTCCATGGAAAACCGGATTGGGGTTTTATTAACACCACTTTTGTTACAGTGCGGGAAAAAAATTGAAAATTATGAAGAAATATATTGTTACAAAAATGCAGCGCAGATTTGGCATATCTACACATTGTCTTTCCCATTTATTTAAATTTAAAAGAAATTTACTTTTTAATGAAGGGATTAGGTTTTTAGTTATAGGTTCCGCAGTGTCACAATTATTTTATTGGTACAGTAATTGATGTTTCAACAACAGTTCGTATTGAACTTTTCGTGATTTTTTTCACGAAAGTGATTGTCGCCTTGAAAGCGACTGTCTACATTGGGCGACTGTCGCATTAGATTATTCCAAAATGACTGCCTGCCCCAAAATGGCACCCCTCTTTTCTCGGGGAAATACTTGTTCAATCGGTGTGGGAAGATACACTAAAAGAATTATGGGTCGCTGATTTCGAATTTAAGGTGAAAAACAGAAAAAAAAAATTTGGGGTTGCCCACCTAGAACAGCGCCGGGGAAATACTCGTCCAATCGGCGTGGCAGAAACACTAGGTAAATTTGGGTTGCTGATTCCGAATTTGAGGTAAAAAACCAGAAAATTTTTTGAGTGTCGCCCACCCCAATATGGCACCCCTTGCTTCTCGGGGAAATACTCGTTCAAACGGAGTGGCAGATTCCGAATTTGATGAAAAAAAAATTAGGGTTGCCCGCCCCCAAATTGGCACCCCTGTTTTCTCGGGGAAATACTCGTCCAATCGGCATGGCTGAAACACTAGGTAAATTTGGGTCGCTAATTCCGGATTTGAGGTCAAAAACAAGAAAAAAAATTCGGGGCTGCCCGCCCCAAAATGGTACCCCGGGTTTCTCATCTCCGTATGTTCCCACAACTGACCTATGTACCGCTTCCTTCAACAATTCATTGCAAGTACGCTGTCCGAAATTGTCTTATACATAAGCGTACGCTACAAACCGGGTTGTGCTGCACTGCATATTTCCACAATTGATATTTCTTTGACCTATTCATAGATTTATACAACAACAACTGTCAAATCCGAATACGGCTTTTTTTTGGGGGTACGCGTACGCTACGAACTGGGTTGGATAGCACTGTATATTTCCACAAAGGCTATTAGTAGACCAATCCATTATTACATTACTTACATACGGTTATCCGTTCATTTAATATCTACAAATCTATAACACTATGCATTCAACATCCGAAACGTATGTATGTATGTATATATAAAAATTCCCAATGGTAATCGCAGCCGATCTGCACAAATCATGCCCCTCATGTCGATACACCATGCTACCACAGATCAGATATACATAGATCAGGAACTTAGAACAAAATAATTTTGCCAGAGGGAAACCACTACAAATAAATAATGTGAGACGAATAGAATTTCCATTAAACTGCCCATTGTATTGAGAAAGACAGCTATAGCTAATTTTTGTTTACCAGAGAGTCATAAAGTTTTACTTTTAAGTGTATGCGTGGTCGAAAACATTAATTGCAGTCGTGTGCGTTAACTTTTTCAATGAATTGCATTAGTGTGTAAATTTTCGTCGACATTTAGAGTTGTCGTGTAATATCAATTCCCTGACCGCAAATGGATTATCGTCAACACATAACATCAAATCATACTTCTTTACGTACAATAAATCGATTCACAATTTAAGAATGTTTTTCAATATAACTACCACTCTAAATAACACTTTTCAATTAACATTTTTAATAATTTGCGCACTACGCTATTGTACATACCGAAATGGTAACACCGAAAACGAAACGAAAATGACACAAGCCCCGCCCCGGTGCCATTTTCGTTTAAAAACAATGGATGCTTGGTGTTACCATTTCGGTCTGTACAATAGCGTAATGTGCATAATCTTAAAAATTTCAATTGAGATTATTATTTTATTATTTAGAGTGGTTGTTATATAGAAAAGCGTTCTTAAATTGTCGATAATCGTTTTATTGTACGTAAAATAGTATGATTTGATGTTATGTGTTGAAGACAATCCATTTGTGGTCAGGAAAATGATATTACACGGCAACTCTAATGTAGACGAAAATTTACACGACCATTTCGTGAACAATACGACATTTTGCATGCATTTTTTTATGTTCACTTGCGTGAAGATCCACTTGGAGACGAAAAATGTTGATAGTTTGTGTTTTTTACATAATTTTCTATAATACGTTAATATAACGAATATGATCTTCATCCTCAATAAACAAATATGAAGTGCTTGTTCACGGGGCATTTCCAGTTTTAGATGGAGACTCCACCCATCTCGACCCAGTACTGAAAACGGTCAATTTGTATGCCTGTAGCGGGAGAGTGGAGGTGGACTATTTAGGAGGAGTTTTTTTTTACATTTAAGAAAGAGATCGAATCGTTAAGCTAGTTAGTCTATTCATTCTTATGGATTTAAATGATGCTAAGGGGAAGGCTTCGATTATTCAGTATCTTCCTGTATGTACACGTTACTTACAGTACACACTCAAAGGTAAAATGTTTTCCAGCCGATTTTAATTTTGTATGGAGTTCCAACTCTATTCCTACTCTATGATGCTACTACGAAACCGATCCAAACACAAACCTCCATGTCGCTTTCCTCGCGACAATGCTCATTACATCGTCTGAAACGGCACGATGATTCGACATGGAAAAGTTCTCTATGTTCAACCACATGCCACTACGAACCCGATCCAAACACAAATCGTATTAGTGCAGTCATATTAGCATTTCAAATAGAAAAAAAATAGAGTAAGGCTAATTTTTGTTGTTTTTAAATCAGTGGGCTTCCAAGAATCTACAACTGATTTTGCTAAAAAAAATTTTGATCGGAAAGGTCCCAAAAAGGACAAAAAAGGATACTCTTTAAACCCTGACCGGAGGTCGGCATGCGGGGTATCATATCAAAGGGGACGTCGAGTACATTACATATCCGGTGTTTGTTTCCTGTTTCAAGGACCCTCAACGGAATAACTCTAGCTTAAATGGAAAATTTTCGCGTTTCCCGTGTAGCTTCCCAACGCCATAACTACGAGAATAATCAAGTTGTTACGACTTTTATCACTTTCCAGAATCTATAATAGCTGAAGATTCTACCATTAAATTTGCTAAAAGAAAAGTTGATCGGAAAGCTCTGAAAAAGGACATAAAAGGACACTAATTGCACACCTTAGTCGAACGTGGGCATGTGGGGTGACATATCAAAGAGGATGTCAAGTACATTCCATATCCGGTATTTGTTACTTGTTCCGAGGACCCTCAAAGGAGAAAATTGGGCTCAACTTAAAATTAATTTGTGTTTCCCGTATCTGTATCTTTCTAAAGCCGTAATTTTGCATTTAAGCCCGATTTATTCCATTTAGTGTCCTTGAGACAAGAAACAAGCACCGGATATGCAATGCACTCGACGTCCTCTTTGATATGACACCCAACATGCCCACGTTCGATCAAGGTGTGAATTTAGTGTCCTTTTATGTCCTTTTTCAGAGCTTTCCGATCAACTTTTTTCTTAGCAAATTTAATGGTAGAATCTCCAGCTATGATAGATTCTAAAAAGTGATAAAAGTAAGGACAACTTGAATTATTCTCGTAGTTATGACTTTGGAAAGATACACGGGAAATTCGAAAATTTTCCATTTAAGCTTGATATATTCCTTTGAGGGTCCTTGAAACAGGAAACAAACACCGGATATGTAATGTACTCGACGTCCCCTTTGATATGGTACCCCGCATGCCGACCTCCAGTCAAGGATTAAAGAGTATCCTTTTTTGTCCTTTTTGGGACCTTTCCGATCAAATTTTTTTTTAGCAAAACCAATTGTAGATTCCTGGGAGCCCACTGATTCAAAAACAACAAAAATTAGCCTTACTCTATTTTTTTCTATTTGGAGGCCTGAATTGGGATATTTTGACTGCACTATATCCTTCATGTCGCTTTCCTCGGCGACAAGGCGCATTACATCGTCTGAAATGGCACAACGATCCGACATGGAAAAGTTCGCATCGCAAGCAGTCTGAATGGCATAAGTATAGGTTCGTGTTGGTTCCTATTTAAATGCTAAGAAATTTTTTTTCTTGCGATGGGAAGCTTATCGCTTCTTATCGCATCGCATCGCCCGCAGTATGAATGGGCTGTCATTCATGCAAAAAAATTGGGTCTTATAATAAGTTCATAGTAACCGAAAACATATAATTTGGGGCTTTTTTCATGTTTTCGTATGAAAACCGCCCCAAAACATTTCAATTCCCATACAAATTGACACATTGAAAATACCCTATTTTACGTGTTTTCTATGAAACCTTGATTTTTTTTAAATGAAAACATGTAAGCACCCAGGTCTCAAACCTAAATACCATTTCATTTCATTTTCATTTCATTTCAGCACATTTCGGCTCACTCCGATATTTTAACTGACAGCCGAAAAAATTGTTAATTTTCGTGTGTTTGCCAATGTTCTCAATTTCTCGATGATAAGAGAATGGACGGTCAGTTTGAAGTCACGAAATATGTTGCAAATGACTATCGATGACTGCACCAGCCAATTCTTATACTTAGAACTATTTACATTCAAAATAATATTGTCGGTTGTCATATGAAATTACAAATAGTGCACTGTGAACACTTATCGGTGATTTCTGAAAACGTACGGCGAAATCAATCCGTTTTCGTCCACTCTGAACATAATATTATATTCAAAGAAATGTACCTATAACAAGAAGGAAATAATCTTTTTTAGTATTGTTTTTAGTATTGATTAGATGTGTTTCGCAATTTTTCGAGGCCGAATTTGCGCCCCTGAGGGCTGCCCTAGGCGGCTGCTGGATAATAAACAAACTGTTTATAATTATAATTACTCGAAAAGTCCTTCTTTGAATATTGTGAGAGGGTATGCACTTTTGTAAATATAAGAAATTGCTAAAATGAAGGTTTTCCCCTAAATGACCTACTTGTCTTGGGTTCTCTCTCTCTCTTATTCCAATTAAATCTGATTTAGAGCGCAATGCTCCATGTGGGGCCCGGCGATGCGACAAATTTAATTTTATCATTTAATTAATTCGGCAAAAATTATTAAGCAGAGAAATCACTACGTTTTGCTTTAATTAATTACAGTGGGCTCGATTTTTTGTTTTCTTTAGTTTTTTTTTTGTTTTTCGCCACACAAATTTTATTCATTTCATTGTCATGGGCTGGAGTAACTAGAATTTGTGCTAATGCGGCTAATTTTATATTTTTTTTTTCTATTAAAAATAATTTTTTATTACTTTCAAAATTTACAAAGTTTTAAGCATTCACTCAATTTAATAAAGTCATAGTATTAAATTTCAGACCTAAAATAGCAGTTGTATAATTTTATGACTCTTCTTTACTAAAGGCCATTCTGAATTGCTTACGACTTTATTCCACACAAAACAACCAGACACTTTATGAGTGTATTTACTCTCTATAACCCTATCTTCTTTGCCCGAGGGTGTGGAGGTATCTAATATAAAGTTTTATCTTTTCCATTTCAAAATTATCAGGAGAAAATAGAATGACCGTCAATTTCAAAGAATAAGTACTCCCAAAATAACCTTACTCACTCGTCGTTCAACTCCTACTCTATGCATAATAATAAGCAGTGCCATTGCACGTCTAGGTGCGTTAATTTCACAGTCTCTAATCGCATTTAGACAAGTACCTTAAGTTCAAAGCCCTATTACAGAAGATTCACTTCTATCCAGAGAACAATTATCACATCAATTACCCTAAACGAGGAGCGTGCGCCATTATTACAACGAGTTTGGGTGAATTTAGACATTTCGTGAGTTTTACTGTGGATGTAGGTAAAACTTTTTCCCAGAGGCATAGGAAAAACTTTTTAAACCGATCAACAAAATTTCAAAGAGAGAGGAAGAGAGATCCGGAAATTATGATATTTACGTTTACATATTACTACACAGAAAAAAAGCCTCCAGACAGTGCGAGACAGTTTGCATATTCACACAGCTCAACTTTGAAGCGAATAACGATACCAACGAAAATGTATTTGAATACTCATGTACGCACATACAAAGTTTTCAGCAGGTGAAACATTATACGTTCTCAGAACGATGCGATCTACCTTCACTTTCCGCCTACGCTCGGCCTCTCTTCTAGCCTCTGGGCTTCCGCTGGCAGATTTCAAGCTGTCGAGGACAAAGATACGTACCTCTGTATCTAGTATGTACCTGCCTGACAGCATGCGCTATGTTATATGGAAATAAGTTTTTGAATTGTTCAACAATAAAAACTTGGAACCAGGAAAGTTCTAAATAATTAACTTAATGGTCCCTTAATGCTTGGCGATGGGTATACGAAACACACAAAATGCCGAAGACGATGTAGATGAAGTTTTTGCAAAATGTTTCACAATCACCCCCCAACATCCCACCTCGCGTTCCTTTTCGACTTCCGTAGCAGGGCGATGATGTGGACAGGACAATATATCGAAGAGCGACGAAGGAATTTTGCTTTTTCATCAAAAAGGATATTATTTTCAGATGGTGTGAGTGTGCGAAGGATATTTTTCATACTCTATGCGTGTCGAAGTACCGAAAAACAGGACACGGTGCGGCGGGTTTAATCACAGCATGAATGTGGAGGTGGAATTCAGAAGTGATGCTGTTTCAACTTAATTTTGAAATTTCACTCGTATCGGTCATTTTTGATTTTGTGAAACTAATTGAGTGTGGAAATGTGGCGGGGAGGCAGGCAGAGGACAGCTTGCGGGCGGCTAATAGCTTTTTAAGAGATAATACAGGAGTATAATGTTATTAAGTCAACTTTATGAATTAACCGCCAGCAGCATGCTCCCGGAAAGTTTGAGCTATTGAATGAGATTTTCATGGTAGGGAAAGTGCGCGTGGCAATTACCGGTATCATTAATTTTCTCGTTAATAATCGAGAACGATGTGGAACGTCCTTTGGAAGTGTTTGATAATTGAAAAGCCATGATTCAGATGAAAAAAGTCACTCACAGCTGCTAAAGACTATAATCTTCTATTCAGAGCTTCGTTAATTTTTGAATTTAAAAGTCTACCTTATTTATTCAGTAGAATGTATTTAAAAATTTAATAACCAAGAAAAACTGAAATCGACCCAAAAGGTATGCTTTTCTAATTAAATGCTAACGAAAATTCAGTTTTAATTTTCCCCCTACGAAATATGTACTTTCTGTATAGGTCTTGAACCGACTGTGGCGAATTTGGTGCTAACTATTCGGGCATTGCTAAGTGTACGAGAATATAGGATTACGAACCTAATCTGAAAGCACCATTGAGTATTGTGTTTCGCCAACCAACGGAAATGGTTTCCCGTATCGTGTTGAAAATGAACCTTACCGTGCCATATACGGCGGACCATTTGCTTGAACTGCCTCTTGTCTGTTTCGAACAAAATGAAATTCAACTAAAGTCAGAATTTTGGTAACGATTCGGTTTTATTTCACATCACACTCTGACAAGAACATTTATACTGTGACAGGCAAAGGATATTCCTGTCCTCGATTACGTCTGTACACGCGTAAATTTAATTACGACGATTGGTAATTATCTTAGATAAGAAGAAGATTTGAGAAATAAGATATGGTATACATTGCTTGAAAAAGTTTCATACCGATTGGAAAATAGTCGAAATTTTCACCTTTTTAGAGGCTATCCGTATTCTCTCCCTCTCTCTTTGGTTCCGTCCGCCGACGCACTCTACTCTTGATGAAAGAAGAAATGATAATGGACAGTCTCCGAAAGGTGAACCCTCTGAGATCCTCATAGAGCTCTACAAATTTACCGTACTCCACTTTTTAATAAGCTTTACCATTATAGATATTTATGTTAAATACACAATTTAACCACTATTACCGCCAGTTCACCTAACGACGAGAGCTTCTGAACAACAATTTCTTTAGATTTGCAGAAAGGCTACAAGGTTTTCATACACTCCTGTAGATAGGTTAATTTTACCATTTTTGAGCAAATAAAAATCGGTTTTTCATATATTTGGACCTACCCAGCAAACACAAGCTCTCTTAATTCGTGCTTATAGCGTTACGAAAAACTTTTGTTTCTTATATCATTCTCCCTTTTCTTCTTTAGACGTTTCATTAAACACGATTAAAGAATTGTTTAAGTAACCACTAAAGCGAAATAAGTGCTGGTTTGTATTTTGGGATGGTTAACAAGAGGTGTCAGAAAAGTTACCACAGGGATAACTGGCTTGTGGCGGCCAAGCGTTCATAGCGAATGGTATCTTTTATAATACATAAATCTTTAATCATACTTTCAGATAATATAAGTGAAGACAAAAAATTTGTATCCTAGCATGGTTGCTTAGATCATTCTTTAAGCATGTTAAGAGATTTTTTGGAAGATGCTTCACTTTTGAAACATAAAAATGCGACCAAGAGAATTACTATTGAATACCAATAAGGAGTTTAAAAATAGGCTTTCTGGTGGATTTCAGAGGCAAGGAAATAAAGAAGAGAACAATTTAATAATATGTACATACGTTCAAGTGGTAAATTTTCTGATCAAAAGGATAATTTTGACTGCGGTGCAAATGTAAAGGACGGGAGGGCAAAGATTCCTTTTGTGCCCGAAAATTTAGCTTCACATCCTGATAGTAATGGCAGTAATAGTGTAGTGACCATATACTCCGAGAAAGCAGAACACTTGCTCGAAGTGGATCATGTAGATGGTTTCAAAGAGGACTTGGTTCAGTGGGCTCTTGAGTTCAGCTATAGAACCGTCCATAGATTTTACAGCACGATCGTTGATATCGTTCGCTCGTTGATTTCAATCAAACAAACTGAACCAGAATATGAATGTTTTAGATTATAACGGTTTTTCAAAAAATAAACAAAGGCAAGTAATGTTCCAGGTGGATTTTGACAAAAATGATTGTAATATTTCGCCACAATTAAAACAAAATCGATTAGAACTTTGCAGTATCTGCACTCTAGGGAATTGGATCAGTAAATTGTAATAAGAATGTTATGAAAATGATCGAAAAATACTTGTTTTTATATTAAATTCCGACAGAGAGATATTCACATGTACTTCTTCTTCTTTTAGCGGTGCAGAAAGGTGTGTGTATGCATCTATGTGGGTACGATTTATGGTTCGTCAATGTTTGTGTCCGCGAGGTCTAAGGACAAAAACATAGCTGCCGTGATAGGGTTTTCCCACAGCGATATAGGGGTAAGATCAGTGGGCGCAGCGGGACATTGAAACAAATGACCCACATCATGAGGAGTACCATCGCAGTTTGGAAAGATGTTATGGATGTCCGGGTTTATGCGAGAAAGGCACGAATTGAGTCGTGAACAAAAGCTCAACCGAAGTTGAGCTAATGTTACTCTAGTGGCTCTCGGGAGCCTAATCTCCTCAGGCGAAATTGGTAGCGGGCGCTCTGAGAGGACTCTATTCGCACCTAAGCTCGCAAAAGACCGACTGACTTCTTCAGTGTGGATCACTGCGATGGCGGCTCGGTATGTAACTCCATCGTAAGGGTCTCGTTTGTATCCCTGAACCTCTCTCTCAAGGTCTCGTAAACCACGCCTGACATGTCGTGGAGGAGGAACTCGGTCCATGAGATGATTATTGAGATGATCCTCACGATAGCAACCAACAAGATACTGTTTTGAGAGTAGGAGATGGTTTGTCATTATACCCTATACCCATAAGATGGTATAGGGTATATTGTTTTTGTTACGACGATTTATGTAACACCTCAAAGGAGCCGCCGGAGGTATGGCAAAGTATATATATAAATGATCAGGGTCGGTCCCTGATTCGAATAAGCCATGTCCGTCTGTCTGTCTGTCTGTCTGTCTGTCCGTCCGTGTGTCTGTCAGTTCGCACGATAACTCCCGAAATAATGGAGCTATCGTTTTGAAATTTCGGTCAGATGATTGCTTTGATAAAAGCTTGGATGGTATTGAAAATGGGCCAAATCGGACGAAGGGTTCCCCTACCTCCCATACAAATGACCCCTCCGTGATAGTGTAATTCGGCCATATTTTTCAATAGGATGTCGCTAGGGACCTGACATTTTCATCAATGCCTAATTGTGATATATGCTTGAAGTTAGTGGAAAGTGGAGAAGGTCTGACTTCCCCAACCCCTACATCCCCTACAAAGCAATATTCCGCCATATCTTTTGATAGAATGTCCCGAAAAACTTGAAATTTATCGCAAATGATAGCTGCTGGATGCCGTTATAAGATATTAAAGATGTGTGAGATTAAGCCCACCTACACCTTCCCCCTTAAAAAAAATTAAATTGAATATTTTCGGTTTTACGCGCATTCTAGGTACATGGGTATAGGGTATACACTCATCGTGCTATTCGCACGATTAGAACTCGGTCTCGTTTTTATAATGATTGGGAGGTGATCTGATTTGAGGGTGGTACGTACTTCCCATCGAGAAGTAGCGATTAGGCTGGCACTAACAATAGTTATGTCAGGAGAACTACTGCAAGTGCCAACGACTCTAGTCGGCGAGTCTTCATTGAGTGAACAGAATTCTGAGGCGTCAAGTGTTTCGGCGATAGTTATACCTCTGGCATTGTTGTTGAGGTCCGAATGCCAGAGCTCATGGTGCGGATTAAAGTCGCCTAGCATGACCCTGTGCTCTCAGGAAAGGAGAGGACCAATATCGAAATGATAGCCAGAACGACAACTAGATTGCGGTGGAATATACACGTTAAAAATTTCGATATTAGTACTCCCTGATGGAACTGAGATGGCTTGACTTTCCGCCGTACCGTCAGCAACTACATCTAATACACAGTAATGTACGGACTTGTGTACTAGGAAGGCAAGTCCACCTCCAGGGTGAGAATCATCCGAGGCGACCGGTCGATCTTTCCGCAGTATAACATATTCGCTATGGACGCTTAGAGACGAGTTTGCGTGAAGCAGCGTCTCTTGGATGGCGGCGATGAGAATTCTGTTGGAACTCATGAAGTGTGTGATCTCAGCGATTTTTCAGTGAATGCCATTACAGTTAAGCTGTAATATAGATAGAGGAGTGAAAACCGCTGGAGGAGGAGGGCCAGGCGTAAGACTGGGTCTGGCATTCCTTATCATATTGTTGGGCGGTGTAGGGGGCAGACACGCTCTGTGGCTCACTTGGTTGAGTCGCACTCTACGATGCTAGTAATCTAGAGGTCCGGAGATCGAATCTCGGCGTAGTCCCGGAAGTATATAGTGCTTGCAACATTATATATACACTCCTCTATATGCAATGTAACGTTGACTCGAAGTAGCCTATAAACGGCTGAGTGAACGCACCATGCCCCACAAGGGGTTACGGTACGGAGAAGAAGAAGTAGGGGGCAGTGGAGGAGAAGGTGGGCTGGGAGCAGCCCTGGGTTGCCCAGAATTTATACAACCTGCCCCAACATAGGCTAAAGAGTGTTGCCCTTGTCTTCGTAATCCCGAACACCTAAAGTGAACCCATTCCAAACAGCAATTACACTGCACTGATTTGGCATTCGAACCGATTCGTTGGTTGCAGACACTACAAATCCATACCCTTGGGCCTGGATTTGTTTCAACACCGGCGCGAATTAATAAGATTGAGAGCAGCCGCGCCGAGATGTAATGCTCCCAATATGACGAAAAAACACGTATATCGTACCCACATCGAACCTTCAGGGCTCCTGCCGGGGCTCTTGCCAGGAAGGCGGCTTTTGGCCGTTTTGCAAAAAAACGGGTGTGGTCCGCCCCGTAGAGGCAGTTGCCGTAAGACCACTTCACATGTACTTGATACTTGACAGTTGACAGCTAATATTATCCTTCCGGCGGGCGCAATACTAATCCTAACACGATCGGGCGCAATGCATCTGACAGATTAAGTGCAGAAAATAGGATGAAACTAAGTTTCTGCATATTTTAGACTCTTACTTATTGTGGCATTGTCTTTTTGAAACAGTTCTACGAAATTTTAGAAACAAATACTGGCTCACAAAGTTTGATACATTTCACATTTTCAATTTTCTAAAAATATTCCGCGTTCAATCGCTTTAATATTTTAAAAACCTCCAACAACTCGACTGCTTAAAAAATGTGAGCTTATTTTACTAAAAACACACTATTGAACAGTTTGGTGAACCTAAAAGTCAAAACAACGTTATTACGCAATGTGAAGAGTATAACATGTGCAAATTTTCATAGAAAAGGAGAAAATAACACAATCGGGCGCAATACATCTGAGAGATTATTTCATCCCCTCCCGCCCCTCAGACATATGGTAGATAGAAACTGAAAACTGCTTTGGGTAGTTGATCGATAAAGATTAAGCTACTGTGAGTTTCAGATCTCTCCCTTTTCATATCGCTGATTGGCACAACAAAAATTGGCCACTTAATCTGTCAGATGTATTGCGCCCGCCCGAAGGTTATAAATGCCAAAATAATTATCTTGGCCACCCAGTGAATAACTCAGGCCGCTCCGGTGTGAACACCAACAATGGCCGACGCGCTCTGAAAAAAATGTAAAAAATTTGATTACTATTTTAACAAAAAACCTAGAGTCGAAGTCAAAGTCAGTTCTTACAGCGTGGATATGTTAGCTGTTGCTATCTTTACTTAGTTTCTGGATGAAATTTTTATCAATTCTAGCGTAAATATTGCGAGATCAGTTAATCTGAATATTGTGAGTAAAATTTCAATCAGTTCGACTCACTATGTATTTAGCTTTCTATCAAGAAACTGTACTCCCAGTGTAAAAAATTCTGAATATTGAGTACCCAAAAATGGGTTAAGTTTCGAAATCCAGAAACTGAGCAGTTTTAACTGCATTCTCTCGATCAATGTTCCATTTCGAAGATTTTTTGTTGATTTCTGAGAATATAACCTTTTTTGAGGTTTTCATTTTGAAAAGTAACTATTTTGTCCACCTAAGTAAGTTAATGTGAAAAAAGACTAAAACTAGGACTAATCGGCATTTGACCCTCTTTATTATACACATAACTATAGCCGCATCATAAAACAGACTGATCCTTTAAAGTTGAAAGAGAGCACAGTTATTCCACATACTATAAACATAAGGGATATTCAAAAGACAAATAAATTCACAAGAAGATTCCTTATATTTCAACCCGTTATTTCTCTGCAAAGAAAAATCTAAATTTCCCGACTGTCATAACTATAGCCGCACTTGGAACTAGTATGGGAAAAACTCATCAAAAAGCGGAAATTGAGGAAATTAATAACGCCAAAAATCTTTTTTAAATAAAATTGACTCCGAGGGACGATTTTCTTTATTTCACAACAAATGATTATAACGGTTTCTGGGTTTTTTTGCTGAATGACCTCTGAGTATCGATAACCTTTTCTTTTACATAACAAACTCTTTGAAGTATAATTTTTTACGTAATAATACTTCTTAAAGATTTCTTGTCTAATTTTGATTAAGGACCACCTCCGTAACATTTGTTACATTAAAACCTTCTTGACGTCCAATGATTGGTGGGAGATGATGATGATCTCTTGCTACAAATTCCGTTATGTGTTATTTCTTCTGTATTAAAACGAAAACATTTTATGGTCGGGATATTTCAGAGAAATTTCCACTGTATTAGAGGTGGTCACAACAACTTTTAAATATGTAAGCAACCCTGATTAATACTATTAAGGAACTCCAACCGAAGTTTGTATTGGGATCTATGGAAATCCGGCAAGTGTTCATTAAAAGTATTAGCCAGGATAGTTTACCTATTCAGTCAGAACAGTTGATTTCGTCATTATCCTATTATGCAGTATAGGAAAAAATTCATGGGATTGTCCTGATGACAAACAGCTTCCATTTTATACAGAAGGTAGGACACATAACCGGTTTTGAAGCAAGAGATAGCATCATCTCTCACCAGTCGTCGTACTTGATGTTGGGTCCAATGGTACAAATTAGACAGCAAACCTTGGTGAAACATTATTAAATACAATTTATTACAAAAATGAGAATTTGAAGAGTTTTTTTTTATGTAAAGCAGCGGTTATCGATGCTTAGGGGTTAATAAGCAAAAAAAAAACTCAAAAAAAATGTTAAAATGATTTCGTGAAAAATAAACAAAACAATCCCTCAGAATTTATCTTATTCCAGAATGATCTCTCCCGTTATTAATTTCCTCAATTTCCGCTTTTTAATCAGTATTTCCCATACTTGTTAAAAGTGCGGCTATAGTTATGACAGACGGAAAATTTAGATTTTCCTTTATAGAAAAATAACCGTTTGAAATATAAGGAAACTTCTTGTGAATTTATCTGTCTTTTTATTATACCTTATGTTTATAGTATGCGGAATAATTGTTATCTCTTTGATTCTCAAAGGATCAGTCTGTTTTATGATGCGGCTATAGTTATGACAGGCAGTGTATATATTTTAATGGAAAATTAAGGATTTCATATTTTTTATTCTGTACAGTAATCAAGAGACCACAGACCGAGCAGAAAAAAAAATAAAATTGAACAATATTTTTTATATAATTTTTAATTTGGGCTACAATTGTAGCCCGCGCGTCTAACCACGTGACAAATAGGTGCGCGCCTAACGAAGGGTTAATTAGGATATGAAATAGCAATTGCCAAACTTTTTTATTAAAAAGGTATAAAAAAATGTCAATAGCTTATTGGAGTTTATGGGATATGACGTATCACACACAAAAAGAAACGCATCACGTTTTATCTCACACGCACATACACATCGAATGTGTGTACAGTGTACGGGGAAAACATTTTCAGTTTCTTTTAGGCTTTTGAAACAAAACTATATATGAAAAATTATTCAATGTTTCGAAAGGACTTATAAACAGACTATTGTGAACGCTTTAACTTTACCCCGCCAAACCCATAAAACCCAATTAATACGTTTTTGCAGTCCTTTCCTTACCTTAAAGGACCCGACATGCATTCTAAAGACTACAATTTCATTTAAAAATGGTCTCCTGCTTCATTATATCCAGTCAGACACCCATGTCGCCTACATACATATCACTTTCTTACTAACAACGTCCTTGTTCACTCGAAAGAATTCAAACTGCTTTAAATCGAAATGAACTGCGTGCAAATTTATTCTATTGCATACGTTTCAACATCTCCAGTCATATGACAGCCATATTACCTAGATACCACTTGTTTGATAGAAATATCCTTTATATCCTAAAGGAACGATCGGTCCAGCACTTTTTGAGCCAAATCGTTACAAGCATTCCCATATAAGGTATTTTATATATGTAATTAGTATAGATTTTCCCCAGGCGCCCTAAATCCTCGGTGCGCACCTTGCCCTATAGTATAGCGTAGCCGACTGTTTCACAATGAAACAAATTAATTTCGCGATTGGGAATTGTACGAGTTACGAATCCCTCTATTCAATTCAAATGGTGTCTTCTTCTTCGTTGCTTTATATCGCTCAATGGCATCGCGTTGCTCAGCCTGCGTTATAAGCACACATTCAAATGCTGTCTAATTTTCCGTTATTCATTAGAATTTCCTTCGAGGCACGAGCCATATTCATTTGAAATTCTTTTATCTCATGTATTCATCTGGAATATTTCCAAACGCCTTTGACCTTTCAAAGTCTGCATATACAGGTGAAAGAAAGAAAAGTGTATTCAGCGAATAAATTTCAAGTTAATGGAAAAATATGCTCTTTCCTCGAAAATGTGAAATTTTAAACCTACTGCATTCTAAATAAATTGTATGAAACTCTCTCTCTCTCTCTCTCTCTCTAGCGCTTAGAGCCTCATAATATTTACTAAGGATTCTTAGATTTGCTCATTCCTTATGCAAAAAAAGTGTAATATTTTTTTAAATACTACTCACAACAGCGCAGCCACAACAATATCTCTACCCTTCTTCTGTAGAATCGACATCATTTTCATTTTTACAAGAATATGATATAACTGCGAAAAATTGAAATGGAAATTGTGAAATTATTTTCTACACTCCTTTTGTCAGATGCGGAAATCCGCGAGGAACGAACAATGTTTTGCGTTCTTCGTGTGTTTGTTCGTGAAAAAGGAATAAAATGATTTAGAGTTGAAAAATATTAGCCACAAAAAAAGGAAACGCCACAAGCGAACAAGTAGAGCGGGTGAATGGAAGTAAATACTTGAACAAATTGAATTTTCAAGTACCCACTATCAGTGGCGCAACCACGGGAGGGGCTAAGGGGGCTAAAGCCCCTCCCAGACGCTAAAATTGGGAAAGTGATAATTGTAAAATGGAACATGCATTACTGCATTTCGTTACAGAATCGGACATTTACGAATTATATGTTCTAAATGCGTTGGGTCATTTGTTTCGCAAAAACGTTGTGAGGCCGTGTAGCCCTTTCTTCACTACTCAACAGAGTGACAACGACAACAATCCTTAGACAAAACCACAGATGCTGGGTGGAGTAACTCTTTATATACCATAGCAGCATAGGAAGAAGCCACAGAAATCTATAAGCCGAAATTATAAAAGCCAATTCATCCTAACGGTTTTTTAACCAGCAACGAATTTGGAATCGTTAGTCCGCGCATTCTTTTCCTTAGCATTTACTAGGTCCAGAAAGTAGGCCAGATTCAGGGATAAGTCTAAATCGGGTTTTCTTGGGAATGTTCACTGGTCATGATTTTATTTTATAATTTTATTCTTTCGCTTTTTCCAGCTTTAAAAAGTGTAAACTACATTAATTTATGCAACGTTTCGCTGTTTTTATTCAGCATCATCAGGCTGTAAAGATAGGTATACGTAGTAACCCTTTTTACATGTTTTGTATTATTATTACCTTAAATTTAGTTTTCATATTAACCCTACTACTTCTTTGTATGATATCATTATTGCACAATTAAATACATAAATAAGTCAAAGTCGTCTATTGAAAAGTCCTATTCAATCAAATGGATGTTTGGGTTGGTTTGGGTCCACGATATGTTTTCGATTTATAAGCTAGTTAGTGCTTTAAACAGTGATTCAAAATTGGGTTTTATGAGAACGACGAGGTTGAACGTGATGATTACGAGTATCAATTTCACTCACGTTTTTACACCACTAAGTTACGAGCACATTTAAGAAGAGAACTTAAAACACCACCCGTATAGCGTCAGAACTGGAAAATCCTCATAGCACCCTCCATCACCCATCCGTCTGAGGCAAATTCATAGTCCAGTAATATGGATGGCCTTAGCCCCCTCCAGGATAAGATCCTGGTTGCGCCACTGCCCACTATAGTCCTCTCGTTTGGTACTAAAATCCATTCAAAATCAAAGTTGTCAAAGGAATGATGTCGTTGAGTGGCGTGGGAAAATTATGAGTTCTTGAATCAATTCTGTGGAAGCCTTACGATGGTGAATTTTCCTATTTACATAATTGCGTAACATTTGAAAGAAAAGCTTAAGTTAAATGCGCGCGGTTACCTACGCTCTGCCGAATGATTATTCTCTGCGATAGCTAACTTTACCGTCGTGAGACAGGCAGGAGGCATTCCTTTCATTTGAATAGAAAACTGAATTTCAAATAGAAGTTCAGCACGTATAAGCTTCTATTTCGTGGGTAATCTGGTGTAATTAATTTTCAATTTGATTCTGAGAAGAACATTTGTAGTTAAAATGTTTATGAATGAATATACAAATTAATCTAAAATTTGGAATATTTTGTTGAGGTTAAAACGAATTTGTTTCTAAAATTAACCCACAATTAAACAAAAATGAATCACCCAATACTAATTTATTCAATCGTTCTACTCAGCCAAAGCTACAAATTAATTCAATCTCCTCACACCGTTTTGTTCATTTTCCAGATCTAATTTCCAATATCTATTTATACGAGTATCTATACCCTTGTATCGCAACAATATCCTATTTGCTATTTTTGTTATATGTATGTATTATCTTGCGGCAACCGTAGGATTCGTAAAAAAAGGATCGTTTTCATACGTCAATGCAAATACATCGCTAGGTGGCTTATTTCCATCTGGATACATATGCATGGATACGAACGGGTGTTCTCAATCAAAGGTATTCAAAGGCACTGTACTAGTCTCATAAATTCCGTCCTTCTTTATTACGAACCGTTTTTTTCTCGTACTTCTCATTTGTTGTGCTGCCTTGCGAGTAATACGAATGCACGCAACATAATAAGGAAAGAAACCCGAAAACGTCGAGAAAGTCTATAAGTGCTCGTCGTAGTCGTAGTCGTCGTCTTCGAAGGAGAAAGAAACCCAACACTGATTTGAAGAGAAAACTTTAATGGTGTTACCATCTGGAACCGACACTCTCGCCGTGTACGAATGGTACGGATCTATATGTTTATGCTCTCTTTTACTATGATGACTGCAAGATGTCTCATATTATACAATATGGGAAATCCGTCGACCTGGTGCCTCTAGGTTTTTTTTTCCTTTTTTTGCCGACTATAGGCACTGTGCCTTCTTCTTCTTCGTTTAGTAGTGCTTGTGCTAAACAGTCATGCCTGCTGTATTTTCCTGCTTTATTGTGCATATAAATTATCCTTTCAAGAATTGCAACATTTCATGTGAAGAAAAAAAAAGAAGATGGAGCAAAAGCAAGATAGTATGGAAAAAAATTCATATATACTTTTCCAGGACACATTTCCTATTCCGTCGTCGAAGGAGTATGCTAAGCATATAATTTCAAACAGTCGGATATGAAATTTATGTTTTTTTTTTTGCTTTCTGTTTTTGTGGTATGTATCTGTACGCGGTATTGTAGCTGACATGCCATGCAGGAAGTCATGCAGCACGTATGACAGATATTGTGTGATATGAAAATGTGTGAATTTAAGACAAAATGGTGCGGAAATAGTGCAAATGTTAGATCTAGGTTATTTAGCATATAGCTATATAATTTTCAAGTACATAGGTAGCTAGGTACTCTAAAAGAAGTTGATTGCAAAGGAAAAGAGAATTGTCTGCTTTAAGATATTTTCTTTCATTATTACTGATTCGTTTAGTATATTTATGTGAAGATTTTTTTTAAGTTATCCTTTTTGGATACAGCTAATCAACTCTTGTCTAACTTGAAGAGAACGTGTTTTCTTTTTATATCCAGTTCCTGACCAAGTGAGTGACATGCCCGAAATCCCAATCTGCAAAAAAAAAATGGCGTATGCGTCAAATAATATTTCTGATTTCGATGCCTTCTGTCCACATACTTGATCATGCTTATTAGTCAAAGAAGAGCTTCAATAATTTACGGAAAAATGAAACATTTATCAAACTTTTATACAGATGAACCGTTGCTTTTTGAAGCGTCCCTAAACTCTCACAAGTATACATCGCGTACATATAGCCCCGACACAAAAGGATAAAACTACCGCAGATTTAATTTCACATTCTTGATATTATGCTCGCATCGACATTCTTTTTTCCGGGAAATTTGTATACAGCAAGTTTCGAAGACATGGAAGATTAACATCAACATCTCGTCGAGGGCTAAATTGCTTTCAAAAGAAGATGATGAAAAGTAATTTTGACATCATGGGAAAGGATATGTGTCTGTTATATAAAGTGCGGATTCCCTAGTGTGCTGTATACGCATAGTTTGGAACGGAGAACACACAACAGGATGGAGTATTTGTGTGATGTGGTCTACGTAAGGATATAAGCGTTCCTCATGTACTTAATTTGTTGAGTGCTGCTGCACATCGTTCTTTGTTAAGAAGTTAGGAACTTAGTATAATAATCTGAAGTTGATAGCGGTGTAATATATTTTGCTATATGTGCGATCGCACTACATTTATTACCTCACATCTACCGCAAAAGAAAGACACAGAGAGTTTAAACGCATAGCGTACCATACATATATGGTACGTTTCCAAATGCCTGCAAATGCTAGCAATTGATAGTCGATGGATAATTGTTTTACAAAAAAAAAAGCTTTAGCTCACCAAACCTTTTTTTTTTTAAATTGTGCGTTGTTCAAGAACACAAAGGTTTTTTATTTTCCGAATATTGAAAAAGCTATTTTTATAGCTTAAAAATTGTCAAAATTTACCGTTATTTGACAAAAGAAAAATATCAGTGAATAAATTGGAATGTGTTCTTCACGGTGCTTTTGGATTTTAAACAAAATATCTCGCTAAATTTATTGTTTGCGCACCTATGCGCACCGCTCAGAGCGCCAAATTTTAGGAGCGGCATTTTTGTTAAGCAAAAAAAAAACGAAATGAAAAATTCATTACTAATTTCGATTTAGTGAAATTGAAATAATTGCATACTGTTAAAATGGCCGTTATTACTTGTACTGAAATATTAATATTGTTTTCAATAAATCAGTTCGTCATTGAATCTCAAAGCAGTCGTTAAATTTTGCAAATTCTAGTTGGCTGATCCTGTCCTAGCGCTAGCATCGTACCAAGTACAATAGCCAGAACAATACTCAAAAATCATATCTAATAATACAAACATTAACATTAACATTAATTTATTTGCTGCGGTACATGCACCATATGCAAATTTATTATAATACAATCAGTATCTAAGTAGAGAACTTAGATCGATAATAAAAAGGTATATTTCGCGCCGACATAACAAACTAAAAGATCTTTGTTCAGTAGAAACAACACATGCAATAAAATGGGTCGAAATAAAATCCCGTAAGGCATAGGGAACAAACTGGCACTCACAAAAGCATTTCACAATCGTTGCGGCCATTTTTTGTTTAATGTCATTGAAATGGGTTTTTGAGGTAAATCAATTAAAAATTGTTATGAAATTTTTGATTGTTTACAACAGTATCATTATGCAAAGTACTTGCGAGGCTGAAGTTGTCACAATAGCTAGGAGGTGCTTCGTTTAGAATCCTAAAAATCTAAGTAATAGTGGCCTAAATTTTACGTCTGTGATGCAAAGTGGGAGAATTCGATCAGTTATTTAGTAATTAAGTTCTTCTTGTAATAATTTGTTTATTACAGAACTATACCTGGTAATTCCGTCCTATAATTGAAAATTAAGTTGCTCTTGTCTCCGTCAGAATTAAGGATTCTAATTGGACATACATGATCCCTATTACTTGATCAAATTTTGAAATAGAGGACCAAATATTGCACGTAATCATTATTGCATTTATGCGATATGCCCCAATTAGATTTTCGCAAGATTAGGTCTAAAAATTTTGTTTAGTCTGTTGAATGACAGAAGACAGATATCAAATAAGCAATCGTATTGATACTAAGCACATAAAAGCCTTAAAAAAACTGTTCTGTGGAAAATTTCGCGCCCAACGGCACAATTTTCATCACTAATCATCGTTATCGATAGCTTCATCCACCTTCAGTAGCAATTCAATTTAGCCTGATATCTGCGCTGATGGACTCCTTCAGTTGGTTCCAATTGGATTGATACATCAAGTATTGAGAGGACAAATGTGAAACAAGGGGTCTGAGTTTAAGCACGATAAGTATGATGAAACTACACAACCCGAAGAGATCCGGATAATTGAAACTTATCTGTTGCATTGCATGGAACGAAATTACCGAAAGCTACTTCAAAATGTTAGTAATGATTCGTTGGCTCCAGGATGGAGTTTTCTAAAACTTGTTAAGTGTTTTTCTGGGAAATTTGGTTTAAAAGTCAGCAGTTCCACGTATGTCATATTTATGTCGGCGGTAAAAATATTTTGCTTGAGGATTTCAATACTAAGCCTTAATTTTGGAATTTAAAAAAATTAAAGGCCTAGCTGAAATGTAATGAGTTGCGCTTAAAAGGCTGAATGAAAACGTTAATAGTATAGTAACTGGGCCTTCAGTATACTGAAGGCCCAGTTACTATACTCACTGTATACCTCACTGAGGTAAGAGATTATATTCTCTGTATGTATTACTGTAGCGTATGTTCGAATCCGACTGTGAACATCACTTTTTGGGTTGTCTTTATAGAAATGGGCACCGGATACCGTAAAAAAATACCGCGGCTACTTGGTGTTATAGCGACCAAAAGCTGCTGTATATAGTACCTACCTACGGGTCGTAAGCGATAGAGCGAGCGCTGATCTAGTGGTGACTCAATGCTGAATCAAGAACCATTATTAATTCGTTCACTGTTCGACATTTTTTCGTTGATTTTACCTTTGTTTCATGAGTAATATGTGACTCATAGACGTGAGCGGGGAGGGTCGGTGTGTGATACACATATGTGACTCATAGACAGTGCATGTGGTAAAGATTTGGCATGTAAAACGAATCAATTTTAAAAATTATTATTAGACTCAGTATATTCTATGCTCAGAGCATTTATGCGTGAAATCGAAAAATGCTTCAACAAATTGACACCAGAGCGCGGTAAAAAAGATCAGATATCTGCTGCAGCTCATTGCAATCCAAAAAATAAAAAGTCACAACCTATTTTGCATTTGGGTGTGGGTTGGTATTATATGGAAGTTAAGCTAAGTCAATCGCAAAACGAACCGCGCGGAGTACTCACAAATCTGAAGGGGCTTTCGTTTAGAATGATTTTCATAATTCTTTCTTCTCTGTACCGTAACCCTTTGTGGGGCATGGTGCGTTCACTCAGCCGTTTATAGGCTACTTCGAGTCAACGTTACATTGCTTATAGTTTCGGAGTGTATATAATGTTGCAAGCACTATATATTTCCTATCCGCATATTTCCTTGGTTGTACAAAGTGAGCCACAGAGCGTGGTTCATTTTCATAATTACACAATACTAAATAATTCAAAATTTGCAGCTTTCATTCATATCAAGGAACGTGAGTGAGATTCGTAAAATTACGTGCTATATCGGTTTTGTTGGACCCTAAAGCTCATCTTCCGCTGAATGCATAGTTATTTTTAAATTTTTAGTGAAACAAGTGCAAGCTTTAATGGGTAAGGAGGTTTTTACACTTACGCCAGATTACGTAATCTGTGGAACTTAACCTTCCGGCACGATCGGGCGCAATGCATCTAACAATTAAGTGCAGAAAAAGGATGAAAGTTTCCGTATATTTTAGACTCTTATTTATTGTTGCATTGTCTTTTTGAAACAGTTCTACGAAATTTTAGAATCAAATACTGGCTCTTAAAGTTTGAAAATTTTATTTTAGTGACATGTCAATTACATAATATTATATTTTCATGGCGGCAAATGAATTAATTTATTTGTTCATGTAGTTAATTGTGCACTAAGTTTTTTAGTAAACATCAAGTTTTTACATACATACAAATGTAAGTAGTACCTATGTATATTGAGGTTCGCAATGCTTTCGGATAACCGACGAACCCGCATCTCTCAATAACTATTTGGACGACGTGTTTAAAATATCTTCGAAATCCTCACAGGTTTGTTGCGGTAATCAACAGATTGAAGAAATCTTTAACCAAAGTATCCATACGGACGACAACGGTCAGACGTCGAAAAAATTATTAGGAATTGGCTATGGGATAAATGAATGTTCAATGGATCCAATCACTTTTTCAACATAAAAGGAAGTCCTTCCCGAGAAACAAGTAAATTTGAGACACGAAGTTTTTGGACAGTAAGATATTACCCATTAGTAAATTATAAACTCACAATAAGAATCAAATCCACAAGGAAATAAAGCAACCTTATTTGAACATATTCTGACAATTTCTTTTATTTTCAAAACAACATATTTATAGTTGAAACTGAAACTAGAGGAAATAAAATTTCGTAGATTCAGTCGAATCGGTGATATGCTTAAAAGAAATTATTCATTGTACTTGTTCATTAGTGGAAAACACACTCCTTGAATGTGAATATTATCTCCTCTTCATAGATTGTAGACGGGCGCTTTATTTTCGAATCAGTGCCAGATTTGATGTACATATCTGGAGTAAAGTAAATTAATTAAAACAAAACGTACTTATAATACATAATATTTAAATAATTACACGTACCATCAACTGGGATCCTCCTTAATTTCGGCTGCATGGAATTCTCTAGGCCTCTTCCAATATTTTTTTTCTTTGTTTACTGTTTATCTGCCATTTTGCTAATGTTTAACATTAAGAAATTTGTTAAGGATTTGCTTTAGGGGGCTTTCGCCTTTATCTCGGGAATATCCTTGTCCTAACTTACATGTGTCGAATTCCTAACCGTTCTCCCGATAGAGTTTATTGAAATCCGAAAATCGACCCACCCCAAACGCTGTTCTTTAAAACACAAGGACTCAAAAACTGAAATTGGATGGAAAAAGTTTTGACACAGTTTATTAAAATAATGTTTTTAAAACAAAAACAAACTATTTATTATTTTTTGAGAGTGTTTAGAACGGAAGCATTTAGGGTGGGTCGATAGTTTTGCTCCCAAGTGTAAATTTCACGTAGATATAGATCGGATGTTTTAGCATTGTCTTGGATCTATAGAAGTAATAAATTTGTTACGGACCACATTCCGTATACGGTACCGTTATCCGATTTTTGCGGCCAATAAGGACTTAATAACATTTCACACGATCTAGGCGCGAAATTAATTTCTCGCCAAGATGATATCTCAACGAATCCATTGTTGCGCGCGTCCTGCTGAAACCAAATATCGCCGGTATTACAGAAAGTTTGTTATCATGTGCCGTTATCGGTACCGCTCCCCATTCTCAATTTATTTTGACTCGTAGGATAAAAAATGCCCACCAACCGTGCATTTTTGGGGATGAAGGAGTTGCTGTGTAATCTGCTCGGGTTGCTCATCTAACCAAATTCTATTTATTAAACTATCCCTTGAGCCAGAAATGTACTTCGTCACTGAACAAATTTCGGTGTGAAAAGAGTTGATCTTCACTTAGCCGTCCCAATGCCCACCGGCTAAATTAAAGCGTCAATTAAAGTCTGGTGGCTTCAATTGCTGGACAAATTGAATTTTTTTCGGCTTTCATGCCAAGATCCTTGTGGGCAATCCGCCAAGTTGTTCCATAAAATAAGCCAAAATATTGGGGATGGCCATTGTTCGCGTTTTCCGCTATAATATACTCCTCGGTACTGACCGGATGCGATCTGACTATAGTTGCCTGTCATTCAATAAAGTACACTGAGACTCAAGTTTGCGTATTGTTTTGGCAATAGTGGTCACGTAACCACGGACACCATATATGATGTTCGTAGAAGACAAACATTCTTTTGTACAACGCTGATTTTGGAAAGTGTTGGCGTTTCATTTGCAGCCACTACAGGCTTCAAATATTTTAGCGACCGTTACAGCGATATTCACGAAAAAAAAACAGAAAAATTTCGTTTTTGTAAGGTGTGGAAAACGCCCCCTCCCCCTTACGGGTTCACGTATTGAATTGTGGCCCGTATATTTTTTTAGTGTGAGTTACCGTTATAGAGATTAGAGAGAGAAACCGTCCGAAGTGCGCGAATTCCTGTTTCCTTTTGACAGTCTATCCACAAACCGCAAAAGCTACAAATTTGCCATACACACTTTTCAGTACATGTTACCGTTATCCAGATTTTCCAAAAAAAAAAACTGTTTATGAGGCTGTTTGACCACCCTTTGCAGATCCGCTAGTGACACTCTTACAGTCTTTTGGGTCCTTGTTTAGGACCCCGAAAGGAGACCTTATGCAAAAGTCCAACTTTTCCCTTAATTTTTCGGATGTGACGTGATAAATTCCCTGGGGTGTACCTATGTATAGGCAATACAAAAAATTGTTTGCTGTTTGTTAATGGATTAAACTTTTTCCGTTAAAAAATAAGGTTGACATTTGTATGAAAAGAAAACATTGCTGCTTTTCTTTTAAAGTTTTTCGCTACCGTGTTTTTCGCTTTTTAATTTTGAATGTGCCATGTTTCGAGTTTGACGCATTTTTTGCGGAAAAAAATGTTATGACCTAGTTTTATGGTTTTGCCGATGAAGCCACAAGTTGCCTATACAAGTTGAAAAGTAACTTCTATCCTAACCAATACTTTAATAATTACATGGTACTGTAAAAGAATATCGAACCATACGAAATGCATTTGCAAATAACAGTACACATACGAAGTGGAATTAAAATGACTGAATACATTTACAAAAAAGTTCGTCTTTCAGTTATTCTGGAAAAAATATATATATTTCCAGGTCGTATATTCCACCTGTCTAGCTAGAGAATATCTCAAGTACTATTACATATTCCATCCATTTCTTGTGTTGGCATTATTATGTTTAATGTTGCTTGCAGAAAAATGTTAAGTTAGTAGAATCTGGCATGTTCGACTCTCCGAACAGCCCGTTACCGTCGGCCAGCAAGCCAGCCAGCCCAGCCGATCATACCATTCCAAGTAGCTAAGCACCGAGAAGTAGTTTTTTATGTCCTGTTCACGTTAAAATGCTTGCAAACAAAAAACGGATTCTACTATTATGCAGTTGCACAAATTCCCATAGCAAAATGGACTCACTTCACATTTACACTTTGCTTTTAACGAATCTGGATCAGGTTGGAGCATTCCCAATCTCGTCGGTTTTCAGTGTTGAACGCTTTTTTTTCTCTCTCTCTTCCTTCCTTACTTAACAAGTTTCAATAAAAAAACAAGGAGAGCTTGTTACCGAGACCAACTACCATAATGTTTAATATAAAGAATGAGAAATGGAAAATGTTATTCTTTATTCCTTGCTTTTGTAAAGTATATACATATATGTACGTATAGTATTTCTTCATCCTACACCGTCTCGAGCTCACGACTCAACGTTGCCAAGTTGCGGGATTAAAGTTGCTAATCCTTTTGTGTTCGGAATTCGACTATAGAGTGAGAGAATACTCAACGCATAGAACTTTCAGTAAACACAGTTATCAGATAAAAAGGATTCTGCAAACTTTACAGTTGTAAGAGACGAGCGCATAGCGCAAAAAGGAAGTAGGTTGAAATTGTGCCCGGTGTTGTTGTCGGTGAAAATATATAGGACACAACAACGTAAAAAAATTAATGAAATAAAGTTGGTTAAGCGAATATGTATGTAGGTATACCGTTGAATAGACATCGGGAATACCGTTATAATACACTTCTAGACTCACTTGAATTTCACTTTACTTGTACTATACACTTTAATCCAAACATAGAAGTGGTGAAGGCTTTCATCATCTTCCGAGCTTTGTCGAAGTTTTCGTATAGTTCTTCCGTGAATAATATGTACAGCAGCAGAGTACAGCCAGGTATGGAACACACTTCAGTGTCTCCTGTGTTATGGTAAAGAAAATGCATTCAAGGCAAGTACATATCTGCTTAAAACTAATGGTAAAAGTTGTAAGCTAGTCAGCACAAGTAATTAAGACTTACAACTATGATTACAAAATGATTAATCTTCAATAAATTCTGTAAATCTACGCCAGAAGAAGAAGTGTGCTTACGTAAGTCGATTTGAGGGTGTGTCTATATTTCTTTAGCAGACATAAGGGACAATTAAGAATTGACACGAGGATACTAATTAGAATTACTAAAGTTTCGACTATCCAAAAGTAAGGCCACTGTGTCGTCAAATTAAGTCGCCTATATGGTCATCATGTAGTCTAGTTGGTGTTGAAGTTAGTGCGCACACCATCGGTGCACAGGGTCGTGGGTTCGAATAACCGTGAAGAAATTCAGTTTGTGTTTTTCGAACTCACGACTCATGTGACGAACTATGACCCCACTCAGATGTTAAACGATTACCAATTTATGGGGATAAATAGCACTGAATGCTCTGTACGATTTTCTTCTTCTTCCTTGCCTCGTTCTTTATACCGCTCCATGGTTCCGCGTTGCTCGACCTGCGGTGTAGGCACATCGCCCGTTTTGGCGATAATTTCTCAGCATATTTCTACAGGCAGCTCTATCTTGGATCGTGTCATCGCCGAGACCAATGCGTTGTTGTTGCTTTTTCATTTGACACATCCAGGTGTTCTTCGGTCTGCCTCTGGCCTTGGGTCCATCAAGTGGAACTCCCATTGATATCGCTCCCTTTGCGGGGTTCTCAGGCGGACGCCTTTGAACATGGCAATACCAATCCATTCGTCGGTCTTCGAGCTTTTCGGTGATTGGTTGGTCTATGGACAAGCTGCCTCCGATGTAGCTACTCTTGATGTGGTCCCTTTTGGTTACACCAACTGACATGCGTAACATTTTCATTTCAGTCGCTGTCATTTCTTTCGCGTAACCTTCATACATGGTCCAGCATTCTGATCCATACATGAGTGCGGGACTTACAACCGTTTTGTACAACTTGCCCTTTAGCTTCAGTGGCACTGACAATGCTCTGTACGATTTTAATTTCCGAAATATAGGAAATAGGGCGCACTTCCTACTTTAAACGCCTGAAAAAAGAGCGAATCAAACCGAATCTTGTAAACCAATACTACGTTTCCTGTCGTTAAGACGCTGAAGGTATCAATCTCACTCGTCTTTTACATGTGTTCACATCAGTTGTCGATTACGCTACCACCTCATTTTGTGAAGTGAATTGAATTAAGGTGACCCTTATTCTGTGAATTGTGAAACGCTTTCGGAGTCTGGAATCATAAGAGAAAAATTTAACTATCACCAGGTCTAAATCTCTGCGACATCTGGCACTACATAGCGCTTGTTGAAGTACTGCTCTTTGTACCACTAGCTGTCTCCTAATAGCCCCTCTGGATCATCTTCATCAAATATCGGTGGACTCATTTTATGCCGATATTCGATTTCAACAGTATCTTGTCATCATCATCATCAATGTGGCACGATAGCCCGACGTCTGGCCTTGGCCGCCTGAATCGTTGACCTCCAATTGTCGCGGTTACGTGACCTTGTCCTCCAGTTTCGGAAGCCCAGCAGCTGGTGGGCGTCTATACCTACGGAGTTCTCCCAGTGAGCTCTCGGTCGTCCACGCAACCTCGCTCCGTCAATTCGTTGTGCGTTCATCACTTTCTTTGGCATGCGATTGTCGTCCATCCGTTGTACATGCCCCGCCCAATGCAGTCGTTGAAGCTTCACGATTTTCGATACTTCCAGCTCATCGTACAATTGATACAACTCATGGTTTATCGGATACGCCATTGGTCTCGCTCGCGAACGGCCCCGAAAATTCGCCGAAGAACCTTTCGTTCGAATCGGTCTAGCAAAATTTCGGAGGCTTGGGTGAGGGTCCATGTTTCGCAGCCATAACATAGCACGGGTCGGATGATCGTTTTGTACAGGCGGAGCTTCGTGTTCCTGTGCGCAAGTTTCGAATTAATTATAGGGAGGACCGAGAAATATGTCTTATTGGCTAGTTGTATCCGTCGCTTAATTTCGTCGGTTTCGTTGGCGTCCTTTGATAAGTTACAACCCAGATAGTTGAAGTTGTCTATACATTCTCGATATTAAGGTCCCCCACTGTGATGCTTGAATTTGCTGGCGTCCTTGTTTTCGATTGCATCATGGCCTTTGTTTTGCTTTCGTTGATATGTAGTCCAACTTCCTTTGCGGCGTTATTGAGGTTATGCAGGAGGCTTTCTTCATCACCCAACCTTCGAGACATGATGTTGATATCGTCGGCGTACGCTACTAATTGAGTCGACTTGATGAGTAGCGTTCCGCTGCTGTCCATATTCATGGCTCGAATTACATACTCCAAAGCCAGGTTGAAGAGCGTCGGCGCCAGCCCGTCGCCCTGCTTGAGTCCAGTACGAGTTTCAAATAGGTCAGTGAGTCGGTTCTGCACTTTGACCTGCGAGACGGTATTAGTCATCGTCATCCTTGTGAGTCGCACTAACTTTGCCGGTATACCAAAATTCAGCATAATGTTGTACAGTACACTTCGGTCGATACTGTCGTATGCCTGCTTGAAGTCGACAAAGATTTGGTATATATTCCCAGCACTTTTGGAGTAGTAGCTTCACTGTGTAAAGCTGATCGGTCGTTGAACGACCAGGTCTGAAGCCGCCTATTGATACTCGCCAATGATTTGTTCTGCGTACGGATTGATTCTCTTATCAAGAATTTTCGATAATATCTTATAGGCCGTACAAACTAATGATATGCCTCTGTAATTCTCACACTTCAGCTTGTCACCCTTTTTGTGGATTGGGCAGATTATGCTTTTGCGCCAATCTTCGGGGATTACCTCGTCGTTCCATATTTTCAGCAGTAGCACATGTACAGCATTGGTCAGGCACGTTCCACCATGCTTCAGCAGTTCTGCTGGGATCTCGTCAGCGCCGGGCGCTTTATTATTTTGGAGCGACTGTATGGCAAGACTCACCTCCTCTACTGTTGGGGTTAGAACGGGAGGGCCTGGTTCGGCTAACTGCTCAAGAGCTAGCTCCGCGGGGGATGTTGATGATGCATTGAAGAGCTCTTCAAAATGCGAGGCCCATCGTTTGTTGACGCTTTCGATGTCGCTGATGATGTTACCATCCTTGTCCTTACATAGGCTTGTCCTGGGTTGATATCCGTTCTTGATATTATTTATAAGTTTGTACGACTGTCTAATGTTCTTACTGGCTAATCTTTGGTTTATTTGCTGCAACTGCTCGCCAAAATGTTCGCGTTTCTTACGTCTAATTAACCTATTAGATATTCGCCGAAGTTCGTTGTATCTTTCTTTCTTGGCTCGGGATGCGCGTTGTGTGTATTGGCGATAGGCTTCATTTTTCGCCTCAATCGAGGCCCTGCATTCGTCGTCGAACCACTCTGCTCGTCTGCGCCGGCCTTTATAGCCTACGACCTCTTCTGCGACCCCCTTGATGCTGTCTTTGAGCTCCTCCCAGAACTCATGGATGCCTAGATTATTATTGATGTTATCAAGCATGGGCGACAGTTTTTCCTCAAGTGCTGTAGTATACGCAGCCGCCGTGGCATCATCAATCAAATTGTCAACCTCGAAGATATTGGCAGGGTTGATTCTCGTTAGGTGCACCGAAGAGATTCTGCACCTGTAGGTCGTCTTCACCAACAGTATCTTGTCAGTTGGCATCAAATCAATCCTTTTGAGATTAAACTGAATTTTCGAGGAAATTTAATTGAATTGCCCAAGAGTTGACTTCGGCATTAGCAATTTACTAAATTATGACCCTGGGATCAAATCACTTTTGTTAAGGAGTGTTTTTATACCCTTCACTCTATAAGTGATAGGGTATGTATTATTAACTTAGTCCATAAAGTTATAAAGCGTTGAAGTAAGCATCCCCGACCATATAAAATATGTACATACATATATGAGCAGTATGACGAGGGGAGTCGCGTGGGTCATGTGCATGTTCAACTATCCGTCTGTTGCGGCGCATTTTACATGGCCAGGTTATATTGGTGGCTGACCGATTTTCGCCGAGAGTACCCCACGTCTGGCATTCGAAAAACCATACATTTATGAATCACATGCGACTTATAACCCATGTGACACGTGAACGGGGAGGAACACTGTGTGCACAGGTGACTCAATTCAATAAATAAATAAATTAACTTTACGGCAGCGGTTGGGAAATATGGACGAACTTTAGGGATATGTCCTGCCGGAATGAGGTGTGCATCCGCTTTGACAATGATGCCCCTTTTATTCTTTTTGAGCTCGTAGCGTTTGTTGGGGTAGCGCGACTAAGTTCGCGAAATGAAACGCAGTCAGGATTTCATGTTTTGTAGTTGCTAAACGTGCGCTGTTTTATCTATATTAATGATGACGGGAAGGTGGTCAGAAGAGAAAACCGTAGTAGTCTCCCAGGGAGTATCACTTGGACCACTTATTTTGAAAGTGGCGTCATTTGATATTAGATATCTTTTAATATTATTCAATTGCAGTTATATTTTCCGGATTCGTAATTTAACCTTCAAGCGGGCGCGCATCATTTTGTGACATAACCGGCGGTAACTTACCGCCCCCGCCTTTTCCCCTCCATTTGCGCTCAACCGAACAACTTCCATTCTCATAATTATGGTAAATTGAAAGAAGAGCATGTCCAAATAAGTTATCACCATGAAAACTATTATCTGGTGAACAATAAAACAAGTTCTGCAGTTTTAGCGAAGCACGTCACTTCAGGGATATTACACAGAGCACACACATTTTGAACACGAATATATACCAAAATTTACCACCCCCGAACGTTTGATGACCGCTGGAATGGTATGGAAGGTAAAATTTACCCAACATTTTATTGTATCGTATGTATAACAGTATGACTTAAGCGTCCTAAGGTCCTAACTATTACAAAGGAAAAAAACTGGTTTGAATTTCCTTGAATCAAATCTCAGTTGATTAGGTGATGTTATAAAACGTGATGAAATTAGGCATACTTATTTCCCGAGCTTCACGGCTTTTCAAAAAAAAAATTGTATAGTTTATAGTACAAATTGAATTTTAATGACATTCTTACATCATAAATAGGAGAATTTTAAGAGAATTTCATATTTGCACCTTTTACCTCAAGGGAAGGATGGGGGAAAAACTGTAGGTCTGGCCAGGCCTATTGGGTATCAAAAAGCACTATAAATTGAAAATCATCAAAAACATACTCAAAACTTCAACCGAGTTTTTCAAATTTTTGCAAAATGCTTCTTAACATATTATTCTAGGATATAATGAAATATGAAGTCGCTGCGATTTCATCTTCTATACTGCGAATAGCGCAAATGTAAATTTGCTGAGAAAGCATGAAAATGAATGAAAAACTTTCCCGAACTACTTTTGACCTTATTTACTCGAACAATATAATTGTTTCTCGTTCCTTGTCAGCTTGAACCGCGTCCGTGTAGATCTGTGCGCGGGGTGGTCATTCGTTCTGTTGTTCGTTGTAAAACAACACCGAAACTACGGCGACATCGCCACAACACTTTGTTGGGGGCTGCAGATTTCACCAATTTCAAAATGCTTTAATTAGTGTTTGTTTTCCTTTCTTCCGTGCGCGTGGAAATTGCCCGGACTTTTACACGTTTAAGCCTAGTACTGACATCGAAAGTGAAATTTTTGTCCACTACGATTTTTTCAATGAAAATTGTATTCTTACTGTCGTGGAATATGTGGGGAATGCTGGGGAATTCCATATGCTACAATCCGAAAAGAGATAATTTTTCTCGGACATTTTATATATTTTTTTCCGATTCCCCGGTTATTTCATCGTGAAATGTCAAATGACCGCGGAATACATAAAATGGCCGAGGAGAATTATGTGACAGGTCTCGGATTGTAGCTTATGGAATTCCCCACCGTTTGCGACATATTCCACGACAGGAAGTATGCATTTTTATTGATAAAATCGCAGCGGGCAGAAATTCACTCCCGATCTTAGTTCAGCCCTTTACCATGAAATTCAGCTCCCATACTAGTACCAGGATTTTTTGCTTCGTGCTTCACCTGCTTTTTATACCCTTCGCTCGTAGAGTCAAGGGTATATTAACTTTGTCATGAAGTTTGTAACGCATTGAAAGAAGCATCTCCGACCATATAAAAAGTATACATATCTGATCAGCATGACTTGGGGAGTCGATTGTCCGTCTGTCCGTCTGTTGCTACGCGTTTTACTCGGCCAATTTAAAAGCTATGAAGCTGAAATTTTGCTCAAATGCTTCTTTTTGCTGCAGGCATTTTGTATGTTTGAATCGATAAAATCGGACCATGGGGTCATGGGGCTGCCATACAAACCTAACCCCCCAAATTAGGCTCTTCTAAGAAAAAGTTTTTTATTTGTGCACCGATTTCAACCAAATTTCACAAAAATTTATTTCTATTGATGACACACAACACATGTGAGAATGGATCAAATCGGACTATGGAGTCATGGGGCTGCCATACAAAACCAACTCCCCATTTTGGTTCTTCTAAGAAACATTTCTTACACCAATTTCACAAAACCTTGAATTAATGTGTCCTTATCAAAGCAACAAAAAAGGTCAAAACAAATGGAATCGTTCCATGGTTTTATTGGGGGATGGGTCTCGTAACCCCCAATAAAATTTTTTGAGTAAACATATTTATTTGCCCACTTATTCCAACCAAACCCCACACAAAAATTGTTTTGTCGACGCAACGGAGCTTTTGTGAAGACGGAAGGAAAAGAATGGAGGGGGGTTTAAATACAAGTCGTAGGTACGCCCGATAAAACTTTTAGCCCGGAGGAGAGCGAAGGGTATCCAAATTTCGGCCGCGCTCGAAATTAGCCTCGGTCTCGTTCTCTGTATATAGGTAGTTATTACTGAGATTATTTTGTAAGCTGTTATATTCCACTGTATTAACCTATCGGATAATGATACTTAACCAACCGACCATACAATAATTGTAAAACCATAACCCTATGTATAGGGAAAATATAATAACATACTCATTCTAGCACTCATCACTTATCCGCATAAACCCTTCACTCAATAACCCTGCGCCTGCAGCGAGGCTTAGCACATTTTATATTTCTCATTTATGGAAAGCATATAGGTAACAACTATACAGTATAAGGAAGTCATTACCTCAAGTTGTGTATTTTACGCTTCCAATAATTCTAAAGTACACGTCGTCCTCGATGATTCTATTATTTTAGGGTTTGTATTGTTTTCATTTTCATTTTTGTTCCTGTATTACCGTTGGAATTTCAGAAAATTGTAGGGTGCGGAATAGCTCTGGTAATTTGACGGTAATTACAGTAGAACTGCAATGGACTTGTTGTCAGAAAAAAAACTATATAAACGTTGGTTATGAGGTTAATCCGTGTTTTCCGACTTGTTAAAATTACATACTTGTAATAAATGGGAATAAAGTCAGGAGGTGCACTGTGTTAAGGACGTACTTAGTGAACAGTTTGGGTTTAGTGGTGAATTTGACGGCCTGACATTAGGCTCTCAGTAAATTGTTTAATGTGTAGATAGGTATAAGGGAAAAGCGTAGAAGTTTTTGTAGTTTAAATTCACACTCGTTCCATGAAAAAAAAACATTATTTTTTTTAGGGAAAGATTGGGCTTAGTTTAGTTTTATTAATTAGTGTAACTCTTCTCCGCGGCCAACGGATAGGCGGCTCGGCTTGAAAGTAGCTCAGGATGAGACGCATCTCCTAATTTTTTTTTCAAATGATTATTCACTCGAATCAAGATTTTCTTTACCTTATTCTTGCTCCGTTAGGTGTTTCGTCACTATTTTCCTTGAAACACTCATACTCCTCTTCAACTAAACAAATTCGCGTTGACTAATTAACATCGCAAGTATTCGAATAATGCACCATTCCACCTCATAACTTGCTTCCTGCTGCATCATCTTTCCTTTAGATTAGCTTTCTCTGTATCCTGTATGTCATTTTCCCATATCACCTATTTTATTCAGTCAGCCGGATGTCAACCTAATAGGTGACACGGATAATACATGTGAATTTGCATGTTGGATATCCTCAAGTCAGACCTAGGTCACAGGATATGTTTGTGTAAATCGAATGAGGTTCACCATATATATTTAGATCGTCCGTGGGCATTCGGACTGCTGTAACGAGTAATGTCTAAGTTTAACTACATACCTACTTGCTCCTGACAAAGCGACTTCTCTTACCCTGCTGTACTAATTGGATTCCATATCCTTGTGCTGGATGAATGTTCGTATCGTCGCTGTGTATAATATGTTAGCGAAATGAACGATCATCCCTTTTGAATTTTGCATACGCAATTCACAACACCGACAGAATTGGCATATGGGTATGACTAAGCTAAACTATATGTTTAACATGTAGAGCAATTTGTTAATGTGTTGTTGCGTACCTATACAGAAGCACCATGCATACTTATATCCTTGCCTCAATTAGACTATATGGAGTCGAGAAGATTGAGCTTCAACCGTGCACTCACTATCCGATTTGGTTAACTGAAATTTTAATCATGTCCATGCTTCCTAGTTGGATATGATTATGTCCTTACCAGGTATTCGAAGAATTGAGGGTGGGCAGAATAATTTTCGAGAGATATTAGCAAGCCAGATCAACAGATTAAAACATTACAGACTCTGTACTGTACATGAAGCCATTAGTCGATGGGGTACGTTAGTTTCAAGTTGAATTGTTGCAGCGAATTAAGAGATTTGAAGTAAGCGGATCAATTTTGAAATAGAGTGTAACAGTTACAAGAGGATTTGAACATCAACTAAATTAGCTTTCGTCAAGATGGAGTGTAGATCCTTACTACTGCGAACAAATCAAAATCCTCGACGTAATGAACAAAATGTACGAGAGAGAAAATGTCCTAAACGCACTGCTCCTGAGCAAGGACAAAGAAACTATGCTGGTCACTTAAAAGTAGAGCAACCCCTTACTATACAACATACCGGCGGTGTGGTGACAAGTCGTTTGTGACACGAACTGGAACAAGACGCAGGCATGTCAGAATAACGCTCTACGTATGACTACAAGAGGCCACCTGATGTCGTCACGGGATCATCAACATCAGGAAACCAGCATATTACCAGTGGTTGTTGTCAAAAGAAACTCGAGAGATCTCTAGAGAGAAGTTCAGAAATAAATACGGTGTTCACGCCTCAATTTTTATTTAATCTCGAATAGAACAGAGTATCCAGAACATTTATCCGAGCGGCGGTGGTGCGGATCATGTTGCAGGACAACCCGATTGTAGTCCATTAACCGTTCTTGCTACTTGAGACAATAGGCGAGAACGATGACGAAACTTAGAGCACATCCACAGCGGTTCAGACCTTTCTGCACCGCTACAAAAACCATTTTAATTTAGATCCCAAACAGAATTAAGTCCAAAGTGCTTACATCCTTTCATGCTATAAGGGATGTAATAATTTCCTTCCATAGCCTATGACGTGCATAAATGTGAAGTTAACTTAATTGTCCAATTAATACTCCATAAGAGCAACATATGCTTTGAAGCGCTGAGTGTGCATCTCTTCGTTTCTCTGCTTTCATCTTCAAGATGAAAATTGCACACACTCCAGAAGAGTCTAGCAGATTCTCAGCACGAGGCTTTCGCATATGGTTAATAAATTCTCCTGAAGTCATCCATATGTTTGCATTGAGTATTAGCGCAACAACCTATTATACAGGTTTACTTTTACTTGGCCTCGTCTTCACGATTTTCCCAGCAAGGATGTTGCTCCTCTTTATGTCTACACTCTCTCTCTTCTGCATATAAGTAGTTTAATTAACTTCAAATGTAAACTCAAAGGATAATGACTAAGAACACTCTTCACGTGTTATGTGCGCTGCATACAAAAAGCGAAGAAGTATCACCTTTGCCTGACGTTCACTTTTAGAAGTTATTACCATGTCGCAGCTATTTGTGCATCTCTCATATCATTGGTCTATTATATGATGTTGCTGAAATACATATCGTCATGAAAATGCCATTTGGCGAGTTCTCTTTGCTTTCGCGCGGAAAAAATTTAGTCCTGTCGAAAAAGGAAATATACATACATTATAAAGGGTGATTTTTTAAGAGCGTTCGGATTTGATTTAAGAAAAAAACACATAAAATTCAGAAAAATGTATGAAATTATTATTTTAATCGATAGAACGATCTATATAATTTAATTTTTAAAAATGGTTTCATGTAAATTTTGACCGGACAGCGCCTCCAATGGGTCATACGCTGGGTCCAAATTTTTGCATACTCTCTCCAACATATCTCACGAATAAATTCTTCAATATTGGCTTCCAGTGCGTCAACCGTTGCGGGCTTGTCGCTATAGACATGAGCCTTAACATAGCCCCACAAAAAATAGTCTAAAGGCGTTAAATCGCACGATCTAGGCGGCCAATTGACCGGCCCCAAACGTGAAATAAATTGTTCACCGAACTCGCCTCTCAATTGGGCCCTGGTTTCGGGTGATGTGTGACATGTGGCACCGTCTTGTTGAAACCACATGTCATTCAAGTCTACCACTTCCGTTTTGGGCAAAAAATAAAAAGTTCGTAATCATCGCACGGTAGTAACGTTCCGGCCTTCGTCGTCTATGAAAAAGTACGGTCTATTGATGCCACCGGCACATAATCCACAACAAACTGACTTTTCCGTTCTTGCAATGCTTCTGGCTGATTTTCACTCTAAAAAATGGCAATTTTGATTGTTGACGTATCCTTTCAACCAGAAATGAGCTTCGTCGCTGAACACTGAAGCACTTTCTTAACCGAGCATCAATTTTGATTATAAAATTCAATAATGTGCAAGATTTGTTCGTTTGTAAGTCGATTCATGATTAAATTATAGACCACACTGAACATGTTTAACAGTAACACAAAGCACGAAACCCGCGTGAGCTGCCAAAAACAGTGTTGCCAAAAAGAAAGTTCCTAAAAAATCACCCTATACATACTCTAATTAAATGCAAACTGCAAATGTCGTCTTTGAGAATAAAGGACCAACATAGAGAAAATGGACGAATAAAGAAAAACAAAAATAACGACGAACAAACGGATCATTGAAGAAAGCGTCGTGATGACGATTGCTTTAATTTGATGCCGCGACTATACATAAGTACATCTAAATGGAAAACGTACAGAGAAAAAAATTTACGCCCGAGATATTCGTCTCGTAGTCTGTACTGTGTTGTTGTGTTGTATTTTGCTCGCTTAATCTCAGCATACTTCAGTGAGATGTTGGCAAACTAATTCAAAGCTAATAGTCTTCATTACATCCATTCCTGGGTAATTCGCGCTACACTGGCCATTTAAAGAGATTTGCTTGTTTCCTTCGAAGAGAGAGAGAGAGATGGAGAATGCGAGAGGCAAATGAGATCTATTTATTTGTATCTAGTTGAAAACACAAATTGAAAGCATCTGTTGAAAGTTTAATTATGGAAATATTTTATCAAAAGAAAAGGAAATTTCAATAATAGGAAGAAATTTTTGATAAATGGGACTGATAAGTTTAGCGAGAATGATTGCGTTGCCGTTAATTCTTTAATTACCCTTACTCCCAGTCAAGGAGTTGTCCATTGTCAAGGCCAATGGTTTCAGCAGGGCATTAAAACAAATGGTTCACATCACATCATACATCAACACAGTTTGATAGACAAATATTTTCAATGTCCTGGACCCGGTCTATTTGAAAAAAAAAAAAACAAGTTCACGCTCGAGCAAAAATCCGATTGTAGTTGGGCTATTTTCGATCTGATGGCTCTCGGGAGCCTAGTTTCTTCAGGCATAATATGTATAGCCCGGAAGCACTGAATTAACTATTTCCAGAATTAATTTTTTCTCTTTTAACACGCAATTAGTAGCAATTTACTGAGTCCGGAAAAACTATTTATATGTTTTGCGAAAACTTACGTCAACAAAAACTAATTTACCGTTACAAAATATTGGTTTAATTTTCGTACTAAAAGTAGATTTTTACATTTTGGCCGGACTCGAGCGATTGCAGCTGAGAAGAGACATAGGTCTTCAAAATTTGATTTGATTAGAAATTTTATATAAGTTTCAGAATATGATGCAAGTTTTTGGTTTTAGTAAGTCCAAAGCTAGAAAGTAAAGTTTTTAAGACGAAGTCATTGTTTTTAACAAGCCTCGTAAAAAAAACCCAATTTCCCCGTAAGGATTAAAGAAAGAGGCGAAATTCGGGCAGCATTTATCCAGCAACAAACTATAGAATCTACAATAGGTCTATAGCGAACCAGTTACGGGACACCCTGTATAGATTTAGATACAATTACATATTTCGCTTCCCAGTGGATCGGATGAAATCAATGTCCAATTGTTTTCGTATCACGACGACAAATAGCCGGACACGTAGGAATTTCAGATGGGGAAGGTGCCAAACTTGCCGAGATGAGAACGGGGAATAACACTATGTACACATGTAAACCATGGACAGAGAACGTATAAAAACCCCTTGGGATCGATGTCGAGCAGAGAGAAAACGACCATGCGATTATTTGATCTTTGCTGTTCCCATTGCCCCTTCCCAACAGTCAAAAACGAAAAATAGCATAATTTATATTGTAGTCTAGCGCAGGGGCGTACACAGAAAAATATTTCGGGAGGGAAGTTGATCCAGCGAAATGGGCAACTGTTGGGAGTCTACTCGCGGCCAAAAAAAACTGAGATTATACCAATGCATGAACAAATGATTTAAGAGCTTTAAGAATAATCAAATATTTGTAGGTGCAAAAAAATTAAATCCTCCAATTGCCTTAATTTTCTTTTAAAACGACTTTCAGGTTCCGATTTTCTAGGTTTCCAGATCTAGAATCAAAACTTGGCACCTGTAGTTGTGTTGCTTTCTAAAAAGTACTGCACCGTTTTGGATTGGATCAAAACCCGTCAAAAACTGGATAATACTTTGCCAGTGTTTAGGCTGTTTTTGTTTCTTCCAATTATGGTTAAATGTGCCAAGGACTAAACTGAAAATTTAGTGAGAACCTCACCCCAAACTAAACCTCGTGGATAAATTGTGATACTGAAATGCTTAACCCTTTCGCTCCCAATGATGCCATATGGCATCATGAAATTTAATGATTTTTCATAGAAAATGTAAGAAATCAATTTTAACTTTTTGTGTGATATTAGACTCTCCCAATAGTTTAATACCTAGTTGATTTTTTCCAGCGTGAAATTTTTGGTTTTGGGATGTTATTTTTAATCAAATTTTAGAGAAGGTTTGACGATTGTCGTAAAGCCGAAAAACTGATTTATCCATTTCCCCATATTTTCTGATAATAATCATTTTACGCAAATCATTTTAATGGTTTTATTTTGTAAAGAAGTTGTTGTAAGAGAAAATCAAAAGATTTTTCGATTTTTTTTTTAGGAAAACCCTATAAAGTGGTTTTGCATGAGCATGATGCCATATGGCATCATTGGGCGTGAAAGGCATATCAGTAAGTCCCCTATTCATATAAATGCTAGTTGCTTGCTGTATGGAAGGCACCCTTAGTTTTTATCCGAATGAGCTAATTTTTGGTGGGTGGGGTGATTATGAGCTCCAATTGCAATAAGCCAAAATTTAGCACTCTGCTCTAATTTTGGGGGAGTTATGGACATTTCCTTTCGCCAAATTCAAATGGGGGGATAATGGGGGTCACTGATCGGAGCCACTCAATGCTTCTCCCAAAATAATACTGAACTTATTGTGAATACTTGTACTATATTTTACGGCTGAACTAACATTCTTTCAAGAGTTATGGGGCTTTTAAAAAAGGTATAAAATGAAAAAGTTCTAATTTATTTTTAAGCTAGCGCCGAATCATTGAATAGATCTCTAATGTGTTATATATCATTGCAAAGATAATTTTGTGTAGTTTTTTTCGTTCTCAGACTATTTTTATATATCTTTTGTCGTTTTTTAAATATTCGCAAAAAAACGAAAAATGACCCCCATTTCCCCCTTTCCCCATTTTTTAAGGTTGCGGACCCCCAATCGGCTGGGACTTTTTTTCCCATAATCTGGGGGTCGTCACCAACCATTCTGCAAAAAAAAATCCGATGTAGGATTTTTTCCGACCAAATATCTCATTTTTCACTCGGAACTTGCTAAGTGCCCTTTCAGTCCCAATGATGCCATATGGCATCATGCTCTAATTTGTTAACTATAGCGCAAAAAAATTTTTTTTTCAAGAAAATATAAAAGGTGCCTACTGAACGACATAATGTTGTTAGAAAAATTCTACGCTTAAAATCCATAATTTGGGCATGAAAGGGTTAAAGATCCTATGGATACTACGCTACTGTTAAGAGATAAGCTTTTTATTCTAAAATATTTTGCCAGCACGTTCCCTGTGATGTTGAGTCTCTTCCTCGTTGTCGATTAGTGCAGTGGTATGGAAAATTCGCTTCTTATGTGTTGCTATCCAAATATCATGATGCTTGTAATCACTTTTTTTTAAATATTAATAATGGAAAAAATTTTGAGGGGGTTTCAATTCTCTAAACCCCTGAATTGGATAGCCACTGGAATAGCGCATAGCTTTCCGAAAACATTATTAGGCATTATTGTACATCAACACAAAGCAATCTTATGAAATATCGATCTAAGAAAATTGTTCGGCATCTTTTCTAATCGCAAAAAAATCCATCGGTAAGGACTTTTTTCATATAATATAAGATGGTCCTCCCTCAGAATCCTGCAAAAAATCTGAGATACGTTAATTTTAAATAAACCGAAATAAGGCCATCGTATTTCGGTTTATTTTTCTATGGCTATAAATTTGTTACTGAGAGTCGTAACTACTACTTTTTTTTCTCTTAAAAAATTCCTAAACGAAGTCATGTCAACACAATAGTCAATTAAACCCAAAATATAATTGGAAAATTTCACTTTAAAAAAAGTGAAAAATCACACTACAAAAAAACAACATTCTATCGTCAGATCCCTGTCTCCAAGTAATTTTTGAATTGATTAATTATACTCACATCGTCATTAGCCGAACGAATGCCAGTTGCAGCCTAAGCATCCATAAAAATATGACCTTCGAATTATGCTTCTATTTTCAGCAGCACCACCACCATCACTGCCCGAGGTATATGAATTCAAACGTCTCCATTCAACGAATCCTTTTCGACATCATAAAATCGCCACCACGAACACTTAATTATATTTTTGCATGACATTTAGTAGGGGTTAAAATGATGCCTTCAACGACGTTAGGCATACTTGTCATTCAAAAAATATTGTTTGTTCATTCCCTTCCTTCTTGTAGTTGTAATGTAATGACGTCCGGGACCAACGGTTGTTGGCCAAAAGTGAAAGCTCTGGCAGCGCAAATGCGATTTTTCACTGTGACATTTTGAAAAGTCTAGACATTGAATTATGTTAATTTAAAATCAGGGGCTAAGTATATTTGGTAACCTTTTTACGGTTAAAGGCGTACCTCTATAGAACACAAAACGATAGTGACGAACGAGACACGAGATGATGGTTGGGTCATGTTTGTATGATGTATGAATAATTTAATTGACACATCCCCCAAGATGGGTGAATCTAAAGGATTCATTGTTGGTTAATGAGCAATGGTTGCGACTCAATATAATAACAGAAAATTGGATACAATGAAGCAAGTATGTATTTAGAAGTACAGGAATGAAAAGAGGAAACCCTCTTTTCTGGGTTTTGTTGAATTTAAAATATGACAAAATTTCTGTAAGGAAAATTGAAAAACGGAAGCCCCATTGTTTTAATCCGTTTGTACCCTCCGGGTCGTATATAGTAAAACTTGACAATCACAAATTGACATACTTCCTGAACTTGCTCTCTCTCTCTCTCTCTGCGAAAATATGCATACCGCACTAAAAACGTTTGAAACTTGAAAATGTGGTTGGCCAACGGCACAGCACACATCGTACAGTTGACAATAATGGCTCATGAAGAATTTGCTGCTGACCACTTGACCTCCTTTTTATCTTAGTGTACTCCTGTCATGCATATATGCATATATCCATACTCGTAAGGTTCAGTTTGCTGGAAGCCCGCACACAAATCGTCCTGCTAAAATTTACTATGTTCACTTGATTCCGCAGCAACGAAGAGGAATATACGACGCTATATTACAGTAGGTGCGGTGTGTACATGAGACATAGGAATCTCAAAATGAATTCTACCATGAAAGTTTCATTAATTTCAATTGATATTAGATGGGTGACGATAAAATTCAGATTTTAAAATTGAATGGAATTGAATAGGAGCAAGTGCTGCTTTGGTTGAACGTCCAAACAGGCAAACTTCAATTTGAATACATGAATGAATTTAATCGTGACTGGAATGTCATTGGGCTATTTTCAAGGCATTGTTCTCCATATAGAGTGATTAATGTGCACTTGTCTCGGCAGGACATAGGAAGTAAATAGTAGCAGTTACTTCAAAAATGTTCCAATTAGACGAAATATCCCTTTCCTCCATAATACAGTTGGTCCCTATGTAAGTACACTTTGTCTACGATAGTCACGAACAAAGGATCACTATGCTTTCCTGTTTTTTTTTTTGGCTCCCGTGCACTCTTTTCCACTCTTTTCCATTATGGTGTATTTTCTTTTACTTAGCCCCGAGAAGTCATCACATAAGTGGAATCTACTTAACTCGGTCTTGCTCAAGGAAAACACTAAAACGAAAAAAAAACTAAAAATGCTTGCGCAATATTTCCTTGAAGCTGTTTAAAGGATTAACCACAATAGGAGGCACGTTGTGTTGCTTTGTTCTCTCTTGCTTTTCTGAATGTATGTATGAATGTATACACGAAATGACTTTAGGCTACTGCTGCCGCTGCTACTGGCGGAATAAATTAGGACAATGAGATTGAAGTGGCACTTAGTACATACATACATACAAACAGAGTCCAGGGTAAACATAAAACAGAACACAAAGTTTTCCTGAAAAAAAAAATAAAACTGAAGAAAACATACAAAATATTGGGTTTTTCAATTAGGAAAAATAAGCTCAGGTCGCGCTATTCTGCTTTTTTTCGTGGAATTCATTTTATATGGTAAATCCCTACAAGGACACAGCAATGAGTCGGGTGGCTATAAGTTTTCAGCGACCCAGTTAAACATTTTTGTTTAAAAAAAAACTTGGCGTAAACTTGAAATGATAAACCTCATTGTTCGCTTGAGAATTATTGATGAAATGGATTATGTTTTACATTGGAATTCCTCGAAATGATTATATTTTTATCCAGGGTAGATAGGTGAATAAAACCACGATTGTGGATCGCTGAAACATAAATTAAGCTATCTATTATGTTTTAATAGGCGATAGGAGACTTTCATTTCATTCCTATACCACATATTTACCAACCTTTTTTATTTAGAATTTTTTGTAAATTTTATAAAATTTCATTCAAATTTTACTAATTAAATACATATTTTAAATTCATAATTGAAAAATACAAAAAAATACATACTTTAAAATTCTCCAAATAATTATACCCGTCACTATGTGAAAGGGTTATTAATTTTGTCATGAAGTTTGCAACGCACAGAAGGAAGCACCTCCGACTATATCAAGTATTGATCAGTGTGCCGAGAGAAATCGATTGAGCGATGTCCGTCTGTCTGTCTGGCCGTCTGTTTCAATACAAACTAGTCCCTCAGTTTTGAAGCTATCGGGCTGAAATTTTGCATACAAGTTTGTTTTAAGTGTACGTTGTATTTATGTAGGAACGAATGGAATCGGGCAATGGCGTTATAGGGCTGCCATAGAAACCCAAAATCCAAAATTGGGTTCTTCGTCATAGGGGTGTCATACAATCCAACCCTAAAAATTAGGTTCTTGTAAGAACAACTATATTCCATTTAGAATCTTAACCAAAATTTATCCAGGAACCAGGAGCAGATGGAATCGGAACACGTCATAGGGCTGCGGTAAAAATTGTTAACATAAAAGAAGCTTAAGTTTCATTCATATGTATTACGGGTATTCAAATTTCGGCCGCGCCCATAATTCTGACAATTTGTGAGTTTTTTAAATTGTGTAAAAATATAAATTACCATTTATCCGCTTAATATTGATAACATTCTACCCCTGCATTTTTATAAACATGCTTCAACTAATACCATTGAACAAATTCTGAACTTTTAATTGGAATCAATTTGCTAGAAACGAATGGAATTTTAACAGGGCTTAATTATTGTCCGTAATGAGCGCCATTAACTTATTAATTTCGCCAATTTTCCTGGAAATATACATTACATTTTCTGATCATTAATTAAATGTTTTGTGGTGGGCCTTTAAATAGTCCCGCAATACTACTCCAGTGCAATATCGGTCGTTGGTTGAAATTTCGCTATTGTGTATTCGACACAACCAATTTACAAGCTTTCACTGTTGTGCTGTGCTATTAATAACAACACGTCCCACACTTCCAGTGCTGCGAATTTTGAAATTCAATTGAACATTTGACAGTAGAGAAATTTTCACATTGACTTTTGAATATTGTTTTAATTGTGGAAATTAGATTGGTTGTTAACGACAGAATATTAAATATCAGATGGAATATTTTGGAGGGCAAACGCCTTCTTCCATAGTTCTCCCTGTGGGCGTAATACTGTGTAATTTAATTCAAGCTTTTTTCTTTCGCTTTTTGAAAAACTTATTTGTTGGAGTAGCGTTTCTATGTGAGGTTTGATTAAGATTGGCTCATAAATAAAACTGTTTTTAGAAGAGATTTGATTGTATGCAAAATTTCAGCTCCACAGCTTTTGAGCTGGATGTGTACAACATCCACATGTGACCAGCTGCTCTTGCTGGAGGAGTACCATCTTTATTCCCTACCCTACCTAGACTACAGGTCCCGACAACACGAAATAGCGAAAATTATCTATTTGGTGGCGATGAAAGATGGGCATCCATTGCTACTTTCCATGGAGAATGACCGCCACAACCACAGCATGAAGAATGACCACCGGTTTATGTCAAACAATCAGCAACTGAAAACACATGATTATCATGACAGATTATCCGAAAAATTGCATGGGAATATGTTCGTCGTTTAATCTCAAAATTGAATTGGATGGTCACATACACCTTCCAATTTATATCGCAATAAAAAAATCTCTTCAATCGATCAGAGGGTCAGTGGTGCCCATTAAATATTAATCATTTTTACTTGAATTATACTAGCACTAGAGTTTAGTCAATTTAATAATATACATATGTGTTGATGATGATTGATGAAATATTTATCCGAACCGTACTAATAATCCCTCTCAAAGATATGTTTGAAAATAACTGACGATGCCCCTTTGTTAAGCATAATGCTTGAAATACATATCGCACAGCAGCAGAAACATCAGCTGAATTTCATAGCTGACAAATATGCTGAATGCCGAGCTTTCTGCTCAGCATTTTTGTCAGCAATGTAAGATGCATTGCACTTGACATTTCGCGATGCTGATGCTTCTGCGTGAAATGTATTTCAAGCAGAACAGTGACACACGAAAAAAGGCAGATCTCTTGGTCTATTTATTTTAAATCATAAATAATAGGGGTTTCCAATAAGAGCATGTAGATGTTGAAATGGAATAAAACAAGCTGTGTGCGAGGTATAAACAATTTTTTTTTTATTTTATTAGAAAGACCCATTTATGGCATTATGTATGAAATGCATAACATCATTCAAATGTCCGCCGCGGCTTGTCACGGTGGCAGTGGTTCAATTTTCAATGATTGTGCCGTATAGCATCGGAATAAAATAAGCCGAGTTCGCTGTAATTCATTTCTTATTAGCCAAAATCTACAAGATGAAATTAAAATTTGTGCATAAATACCGTCAGTTAAAACACTCACTTGTCATATAAATGTCATAGGTCATACTAAAATAATATTCACCTTTCGAATAATTTACACATTATCCTTCCGCATATAATATCACATTCATACATACATATATCGTCATTGCAAATAAATTTTTAATGATATGCATCTCTCTAAAGAGGTAAAAGCTTCCTTTTTGCAATCAATATATCACCATGTTCCTGACGTCTCTTCAAAATCTTTCAACGGCTACATTTTCGACTGTCTCTCACTACGTTAACGGGGCTCTTCACTGTGGCTCCATATATGCAAATATGACGGGACTATACACTCTTCTGTACTGACGAGACGACCTCAAATGGCTGAAAATTTAATGGTAGCTTCAATTGAAAAATAGCATAGTAAAATTTTAATGTTGCATTAGCATTTAAATGTTGGAGGTTTCAGGAGCGAATCGTTCAAACTATCTATGGGTACAAATGCGAGTGTGGTCGAAATTGCCGCCCTGCTGCTATACTATACGATGGCCACATACAAAGTTACGAGTATGTTTGAAAGATAACTTTGGAAAACCTTTCGGACTCGCATTGTAAATTGTCTACGCCGCAATCAGAATTCCATAGGAACAGATAGAAAGAGCAGAGGAGTCATAGTAAATCCTCACTATTCCTAAAAGAGAGAGAGAACAAAAATTTGGAAAATGAAGCGTTCCACAAGTTTATTTATAGAATAAATGGTCTAATAATATGTCAAATTTGAAAAGGATTTTTGTATAGGTATTAGGTTTTCATGAAAAAATAGAGAAATGGAAGTAAATTTCAAGTCAGAGAAATACGAAGAAATGTCCGCCGTATCAAAAGTCAGTGAATATAGACTTTAATAATATCACGCCACATGAAACTATATGAAATAGTCAAAACAAAGAGAAAACGAGACCCAGGCTAATTTCGGGCGCGACCGAAATTTGGATACCCTTCGCTCTCCTCGGGCTGAAAGTTTTTTCGGGCGTATCTACGACTTGTATTTAATTCCCCCCCCCCCCCCTATTCTTTTCCTTCTGTCTTCACAAATGTTCCGTTTCGTCGACAAAACAATATTTGTGTGGGGTCTGGTTACTCTAAAAATTTTATTAGGGGAAGCGGGAGCATGGCCCCATAGTACGATTCCATTTGTTTTGACCTTTTTGTTGCTTTGATAAAGAGACATTTCAAGGTTTTGTGAAATCGGTGTAAAAAATGTTTCTTAGGAGAACCCAAATGGAGGGATTGGGTTTGCATGGCACATGGGAAATTGGTGTAAAAAATGTTTCTTATGAGAACCCAAATGGATGCATGGCACAACCCCAACCCCATCGTCCGATTTGATCCGTTCTTGCATATGTTTTGTGTCATCAATAGGAACACGATTGCTTGAAATTTGGTTGAAATTGGTGCACAAATAAAAAAGTTTTTCTTAAAAGAACCTAATTTTGGGAGTTGGGTTTGTATGGGAGCCCAATTTACCCCATTGTCCGATTTTACCTATTCAAACAGACAAACTGCCTGCAGCAAAAAGAAGCATTTCTGCAAAATTTCAGCTTCATAGCTTTTAAATTGGCCGAGTAAAACGCGTCGCAACAGACGGACAGACAGAGAGACGGGCAGACGGACAGACGGACATCGACCAATCGACTTTCCAAGTCATGCTGACCATATATGTATACTTTTTTGGTCGGAGATGCTTCGTTCAATGCGTAACAAACTTCATGACAAAGTTAATACATATACTCTTTCATTCTATGAACGAAGGGTATAAAAAACACATTGTATTTACAAATAAAAAAATTGATTTATTAGCATTTTCAAACAATTTATTTGCGTACTTTTCTATTTTGAAACCATGAAAACCATTTATAAGAAAAAGTCAGAATCAATTATGAGGATAACTTACGTTTCTAAAATAAAAGCCCTCAAAATACTTTTTGAATTGCTGGTAGTCTAGCAATTTCAGTGCATATTTCACTCATGCCTACACATTTCTTCGTAACTTTCTGGACTCTGGAAAATTTCCAAATTTTTGCCAATTTCGTGCACGTTCTTTGTACAACACACTTTTCTCATTTATTACTCATGAAATGGAAGATTATGATTTATATCAAGGACCATTGTCATGACTATATGACAAGGCTTCAATATATCGCTTAGTATGATATTGTTGCTCGAATTTTCGCAAATTCGCAAGAATTCGGAATATTATATTTGTGACATGGTGATATATTGTGCCCGGGGCCTATCAAATCAAATGCTATGCTAAGAATAAAATTCCAGTAGGTACCTGGAAATGGAGAGTGCTTCTAACCGCTAACTAGCTTAGAAGCAATGAAATCACAAGAATACTAATGAATTCCCTAAACGAATTGTGAATGGTATGCTATAGCATCCGTGAAATGGGAGAATTGTATTTGTGAGAAGAGAGCCGACTCCGTAGGAACAGAAATGTTCCAGTGGTTGTGAACCGCACATTTATATTTAACGTGTCATTTATGGGTATACATTATCCCGGATCGAAAACGTCGCGTATAGGGTTTGGAGTGACAATTCTTTTAATTATATAGAGTCGAACACATATTTCTTTGACAAACGCAGGGCACAAACCTATGAAATGAATAATAGAACACCACTTCCTTTTACTTTGCCGCGAGACTATGTAAATCACTTTATTTTGTTAGAGCATACCTAAAATGATTAAGTGGCAAATGAATGTGAATAATTTCTGAGCACAAGTTAGTGCCATTTGCGTACACCTGAAATAACCTAACCTATACCAATTGTAGTACTAAGAACAGCATGCTATTGCCAACTTTTTCGCTCGAGGGATATATTAGTCGAAGTCATATAAATTGATGAATTTTCATGTTTCTGGAAGCAAAATGGCAGATTTCACGAACAACACGTACCGCAAGGAATCATTTCTCATTTCTTATTCCTGACAGAAGAAAACCGAGAACTGAGCCTAAGAGAAATTAGAATAATGCCTAGAACCGCTATAGTGTATTGCGTTTAGGGGTGAAAGACAAAGAACTGCTTGTTCATGCTTTGCATAAATATTGCTAGAGAAGAATATTGTCACGCACACTTCAGTATGCTATACACACACAATACAGAGTCCGTCCTAGCTCTCGTACAATCCCTTTCTTGAACGACGACGTCAGCACAAAAAGCCGCTTTTTTCCTAAAACCGAACTCAACACTAGACGACACGATATTTATACGTTTACCCACTACTAGTTGGCATTCCAAACAGCATACAACCTCAAAATATAAGATTTTCTTTTCTTAATGAATGAATTCGTGGAATCCTTGAAATTGTTGTCATATATAGTCTTTCATTTGAATTAGTCCTTCAAGTCGAATGTACATATATACATTTCTGGAAAATGTCGTCTCTATATGCCTTTTGGTTGAACTGAACTGCGAGACTTTTCTCTGGAATGCGCTCTTATAGGTACACGAGAGTGTCAGAAAGAAAAGCGAAATTTACGGGCTAACGAAAAGATCCCGGCATGGAACGCAAAATACGAAAAACGCGCAAAAAGAATGGCCCTAAGGAGTTCGTGATTTCTTGGCATACGTTTTGCACACGATTCCTTCGTGCCGAGCCACAATTATTGTTCATGTAGTATGCTCATTCGTATAAGCGAAGAAATAAAATGCAAAAAGGTCCCAGATGCTTTGTACTCTCAACGTACAAAAGGGAGATATGTCCTTGTGCCGTTTTTTCTTTCTTGTATGCGAAAACGACGACACTAAGTGATAATGATAGTTGAGGTGGGTATCATAGATAAATTTTTTACCCTCATTATCGTAATGAATTGTGGTTTGCACTTTAAAATTCATAAGAATGGAAAGGGATGTTGAAATTTGTTTGAATTTATTTCATGCGGGAATTCATGAACATATTGAAAATAAAAAAGAATTGCTGAAGTGGGCGGAGCCGAGTCCTTTGAAAACCTATTCTAACTGGAAGTAATCTCGCTTCTTGAAATCCCGTTAGAATGTCTACATGTACCCATGAGGCACTTATTTTTAAAACTCGCTTCTTGCATTTTGGAAAAATGTCAAGGGAGTTTTTGTTTTTAGCAAATATTTAAAGTCTGACTTAGCTTTTTCCCTAAAAATGAAAATATGCACTCTTTGGAAATTGATAGAAAATAACCGTTATTTCGCAAGAAATTTTATGTTCGGGACAACATTCTTTTGAGTAGTTGAGTATTTCGTGCGATAGTGCTTTTGTGCGGATATTTTCTATTTCGTTCCCAGTTTAAGTGGTTTAGCACAAATATTGAATAAATATTTTCAAAGAAAACTACGAGTATTTGTTGAGGTAAGAATAGGAAACAATATTTAAATAGGGTTTAAGAAAACTGTTTAAAAAAAAAACGATAAAATTATGATCCCCAAAGTCCAAAAAGTTTTATATATTTTAAAATAATTTCAAAACACCTTAAATGACTTTGCTTATAAATTTTTATTTGGATACATTTCGACTTTTATGTCATCCTCAGCGAGTCGAAATGCATCCAAATAAAAATTTATAAGCAAAGTCAGCCTTTTACTTTGCCTCGCTAAACAGACAATGGATGCATCCCTGCCTCCAAAGGCTCCATGTCCCCCAACACGTGCAGTTACAAACGAACTCAGTTAAACTAACTATGGAAGGTTTTCAGGTTTGATTTTGTATTGCCGGAATCGTTGCATTCAATGAAAGGTGCACTGTTGTGTTGCCTCTATAGCGATTCACCATTATTTTAAATAAAAGTTATTATTTTCGTGCTAAACCAATATATTTCGGGCTAAAGTGCCCATCATCAGGGTTTCTAAAATATACACAATAAATAAATAACTTTAATACAATTACGTTTTACATGAAAATAAATATAGACAATTACCTATTTTCTATTTTTGAAAAACTAAGCCACACAAAGACTTTTGAAACAAATAATGACTAATTGGCGGAAAAAATATATAAAATTGACAGAATTCGTTGTTTTTGGACAATATGTGACATATGTAAGTACTAGGTTTTATAAATAGTATGGTACAATTACTCAAAATTTATAATTACTGTTTAGTCCAAATTGAATTAAATTGTAATAAGTATTTGAGTAGTCTTTTTTGTCAGTTTTGTCATTACACGCATTTTCCTCGAATTTTATTATTTGATTAACCTCCTTAATTTGTAACTTGGTTTTGTTCTTTTCGCTGGATAAAATGTTTGCCTCTTTGAAGTCGAATCGATGATTGTTTTTAATGGCATGTTTGGCTAGAGCCGACAAATTATTATTAATAGACTTTTTCGTGTCGTTCTCATGTTGAGATATACGAGTCCCTAGTTTCTGGATTGTCTGGCACCAATTTTTGTCGAACGAGTGCTGGATGATCTGGTGAAAGAAACTTTGTTTAAACTGGATTTCATACCACTGTTCTGGTATTCATATGTGGACGATCATATTACGGCCGTTCCAGAGGATAAAATACATAAAGTCCTCGACACACTGCATGAGTATGATTCGAATATTAAATTTACGTATGAAAGCGAGAAAGATGGTAAACTTGATTATTTGGATCTAACATTACACCGCCACAATAATTGTCGTGTCATTACGAACTGGTTTCACAAACCGATTGCATCGAATAGGCTGCTTAGCTATTATTCGAACCACCCGATGAAGATGAAGACTAATGTAGCTAAGTCATTTATTCGTACAGTTTTCAAAATCAGCCACCGAAAATTTTGGAATCAAAACTTGGTACGAATAAAGGAGATTCTCGCCAAAAATAACTATCCGATGGCATTAATTGAGAAAATGATTGGCGAAGTAAGACAAAGTCGGAATGCCAATAAGACTAGTTACGCCTTCTTGTCAGCAGAGGAAAGCTCAAAAGCTCAACCTGTTGACTCGGATAAAACGTTCGCATCTCTCGTCTATGTACCAAAACTAAGTGAGTCGATATCTCGCCGATGTAAATACTTAGTTCCGAACGTGCATTTAGCCATGCGTCCACACCAGAAAAATACGACTATGTTTTCCAACTTAAGCGCAGTATAGACCTCGGGCGGAATGAAAATGAAATTTTTGTCCGCTGCGATTTTTTAAATGAAAATGCATGCTTACTGTCGTGGAACATGTCGGAAATGATGGGGAATTCCATAAGCTACAATCCGAATATGGTTCCAACATTTTTCTCGGCCATTTTATGTATTATTTTTCGATTCCCCGGTCATTTCACCGTGGAAAATATCTAATGACGGGGGAATCGAAAAATAATACATAAAATGGCCGAGAAAAATTTTGGAACCATATTCGGATTGTAGCTTATGGAATTCCCCATCATTACCGACATGTTCCACGACAGTAAGCATGCATTTTCATTGAGAAAATCGCAGCGGACAAAAATTTCATTTTCATTCCGCCCGAGGTCTATTCAGGCCTTTAAAGTCGAAAATTCCCAAAGAAGAGAAATCAGGTGTAGTCTACAAGATTGATTGCCTAGACTGCGAAGCAACTTACATCGGTGAGACAATCCAGAAACTAGGGACTCGTATATCTCAACATGAGAACGACACGAAAAAGTCTATTAATAATAATTTGTCGGCTCTAGCCAAACATGCCATTAAAAACAATCATCGATTCGACTTCAAAGAGGCAAAAATTTTATCCAGCGAAAAGAACAAAACCAAGTTACAAATTAAGGAGGTTAATCAAATAATAAAATTCGAGGAAAATGCGTGTAATGACAAAACTGACAAAAAAGACTACTCAAATACTTACTACAATTTAATTCAATTTGGACTAAACAGTAATTATAAATTTTGAGTAATTGTACCATACTATTTATAAAACCTAGTACTTACATATGTCACATATTGTCCAAAATAACGTAACAACGAATTCTGTCAATTTTATATATTTTTTCCGCCAATTAGTCATTATTTGTTTCAAAAGTCTTTGTGTGGCTTAGTTTTTCAAAAATAGAAAATAGGTAATTGTCTATATTTATTTTCATGTAAAACGTAATTGTATTAAAGTTATTTATTTATTGTGTATATTTTAGAAACCCTGATGATGGGCACTTTAGCCCGAAATATATTGGTTTAGCACGAAAATAATAACTTTCAAAGTAATCGTGAATCGCTATAGAGGCAACACAACATTGCACCTTTCTTTTTATGGAATGTTTTTGGTATAAAACGGTTTCAATTATGTTTCAAACTTAGGGCTTAAAGCGTCTTTGTAGCATTATTACGAAGCAACGACGCTATAAACTCCTTTCAAGTATGGTGCTAATTTGAACTATCTCAAGGTTTACAGATAGGGAAAATATCAACGCATCTAATTCCATTCAGTTTTCACAAATCCAAGATTCATAGAACCAATCTGTTATCGATCAAAATGGGAATTTCATATATGGACTCTTGGGTAAACGGCTATTCGTAATTTCATGGACAAAGACATTTATCAAAATTTTTAAAAGCTCGCATTTATAACTTGAAATAACTCCACTCAAACTTTATTGATAGATTAGAACTTGTTCTATAAATTTGATATTTTATTTATTTATAGTAGGTACACGGTCAACATAAAAAATGCCGCCACGTGTGCGGATTTAGCAAAAGAGTTCGAGGTTTCACCTTCGATCATATCCACCATATAAAAAAAAAAAACCGTGGGAAAATAAGGGACAATTTTGAGTCAACGTCCTTAAAAATTCCGTTGAACCTCCATTCAATCTCGGAATGGACAGCGTTTGCAACAAAAAGTGAAAGATTCTTCAAAGCTGCTTGAAAAACCCGATTTTCGCTGCTCCGAAAGTTGGATATTTCGTTTCGACAGCGGGATGATATCGTCGTCGGAAAGATTTCTGGAGAGGCTGCTGCTGCACCAGATAGAACTGGCTTTAAAACTTTTCCCCGAAATCAGGAAAGATTATAGCAATTCCGAAATTTTTAATGCCGACGAAACCGGCCTTTTCTTCAAATTATTGCCTGATAAAACTCTAAAATTCAAAGTAGAGAAATGTGTTGGTGGCAACCTTTCGAAGGAATGTATAGTGGTCCTTCTTGCCACCAACATGAATGGAAGTGTAAAGAGAAAGCCACTAGTTATTGGGAAATATTATAGCCCCAGGTGCTTTAAGAATGTTAAAAAACTCCTCGTAGCTTACGAAGCTAACGCAGCGTGCAGCGATTGGCCAACGTTTGTTAAAGTCAATAACGAAATCGTCACATCTGGTGATGACATCGGCGCAAACCAACAACGATGATTCATAGTCCAGTACAATTGGTTCAAAATAGCCCCAAACCTAAACATCCAAAAAGAAAAGAAATTTTTGATGCCAAATTGTTGAATACACTGCCTAATATACGCAGTAAAAAGTTACACTAATTTGCGCCATGGGTTAAGGGGGAGGGGGTGGCAAAGGGGTGAAAATTCAGTTTCTTGCAAATATCTGGAAAACTATGAGTCTGACCTTAAAATGTCCTGAGGACGAAACAAATTACATAAAATTACCTTTGCAATGATATATAACAGTCTAGAGATTTTCTCAGAAAATAATACTCTAGACCCAAAAGTATTTTAGTCAATTTACATTTTTTTAGTTTTACATTTTGCATTGTAACTCTTGATAAAATAGATTTAGGATCATAGGATCTTGTCCATATTTTGTTAACAAAACTTGTTTGATTTGTACCAAAAATTGAAGTGCTCCGCCCATTGACGCCCCCCTCACTCCTCCTAGCATTTTTCAAAAAGGCATGCCTGTAGCTCCATTTCAAATTAAGCTAGGCAGATCAAATTTGGTGTGGTGCCTAGTCTAAGCCCCATTATGCTCCTTACTAAAAATTATTAGCATCCGATCAAAACTAAGGGTACCCCCCATACAAAGTGACCCAAATTTCTAACAAATTTTACATTTTTTCATTTCTAAATTCTACCTAAAATAGAAAAAAAAATGTTTATCTCTTAGAACGTCCTTATAACAGTTAATTGTAGTCTTCTGAATGTATATCCGAAAGTTTGTAAAAGAGCGTGCCTTAGAAGTACGAAAAATCGAGTTTGAAGGTTGCTAGTACACGTTACTCGAAATATTCGCAAATAGTCTTAGAACTGGTATCACTGACCTTCAAACCCAATTTTTTGATACTTGTAGCGTACGCCTTGGTACAACCTTTTGAATATACATTCACAAGACTACAATTAACTGTTATAATGACGTTCTAAGAGATAACTTTTTTCTTGTATTTTACATAGAATTTAGAAGTGAAAAAACGTGAAATTTCTTAGAATTTTCGTTCACTTTGTATGGGGGGTACCCTTAGTTTTGATCCGATGGTATAATTTTTTGGTAGGGAGGATAATGGAGCTTAGAATAGGCATCCCACCAAATTTGATCAGCCTGGCTCAATTTACAAAGAAGCTACAGGCATGCCTTTTTGAAAAATGTTAGGAGGAGTGAGGGGGGCGTTAATGATCGGAGCACTCCAATTTTTGGTACAAATCAAATACATTTTGTTATCAATATATGGACAAGATCTTATGACGATAGGTATATTCTATCAAGAGTTACAGTGCGAAATGTAAAACTAAAAAAATTTAAATTCACTATAAGACTTTTGGGTCTAAGGTATAATTTTCTGAGAAAATCTCTAGACTGTTACATATCAATACAAAGGTAATTTTATGTAGTTTGTTTCGTCCTTAGGACATTTTAAGGTCGGACTCATAGTTTTCCAGATATTTTCAAGAAACTGAATTTTCACCCCTTTGCTACCCCCTCCCCACTTAACATATGGCGCAAATTATTGTAACTTTTTACTGCGTATATTAGGCAGTGTATTCAACAATTTGGCATCAAAAATTCCTTTTTCTTTTGGATGTTTGGGTTTTGAGCTATCTGTACTAGACTATCAAGTGATGACGAAGAAATCGCAATCGATTTATCAGAGTCTCAACAAATGCCGTCAACGAAAGATGCAATGCAAGCTGTAATATGCCTAAAAAGATTTTGTCTGTTTCGCGACGGCAAAGATGAAGTGTCCACTGACACCATTGAAAAAATAGGAAAATAAATCAATATTTTAACTGTCGGTAGAAAAGAAATTAAATCAATCAAATATCACAGATTATTTTACGAAACTTTAATTTAGTCACATATAATATTCGTACTAAAGAACAAGACTTTAATTTGTTGATATATGTATGTACATGCATGTATTAATGTTTTCACTATCATTAAAAAACTTTAGACAATCGCTATTCGTTTTAATTGTTTTTCTACCTTATCTATTGTCCGGATATAACGACTTCTTCCCCAGAGTTCTCGTTGAATTGAAAAAATGTGAAGAACTCCATACATTTACATACATTATGTACTCTCGATAAATAAAAACGAAAATCGACTGTTCATTGCTTTGTATGTAATTTGAAATGAGTTGACTTCAATGTTCGTTAAATTGAAATGCAAGATTTTTCCTTCGTTCCATAAATTTAAGCGTATTATGCTTCCAGCTCTATAATTTGAAATTCAGAAATTTTAAGTCTGAGTTTAGACGGAATGCAATAAACTTGTTTGTACAGGTGGACCAGGTGCGCCGAAATGTACCGTATTCTTGCCAGAACAAAATTTATTAATAGGTGGCTGTAATCTTATAGTGCAGTCAAAATATCCCATTTCAGGCCTCCAAATAGAAAAAAATAGAGTAAGGCAATTTTTTGTGGTTTTTTAAATCAGCGAGCTCCCAGGAATCTAAAACTCATTTTGCTCAAAAAAAAAATTTAATCGGAAAGGTCCTAAAAAGGTCAAAAAAGATACTCTTTAATCCTTGACCGGAGGTCAGCATGTGGGGTATCAAATCAAAGGGGACGTCGAGTACATTACATATCCGGTGTTTGTTTCCTGTTTCAAGGACCCTCAACGAAAAAAATCGAGCTTAAATGGAAAATTATTGTGTTTTCCGTGTATCATTCCAAAGCCATAACTACGAGAATAATTCAAGTTGTCACTACGTTTCTCCTTTTCCGAATCTATAAATTTACCATTAAATTTGCTAAGAAAAAAATTATCGGAAAGCTCTGAAAAAGGACATTAAAAGAGACTAATTACAAACCTTGATCGAACGTGAGCATGCGGGGTGTCATATCAAAGAGGACGTCTAGTGCATTGCATATCCGGTGTTTGTTTCCTGTTTCAAGGACACTAAATGGAATAATTCGGGCTGAAACGAAAAATTACGGCTTTGAAAAGATATATATACGGGAAACACGAAAATTTGCCATTGGATCCCAATTTTCTCCAGTAAGGGTTCTTGAAACAAGTAATAAACGCCGGATATGGAATGTACTCGACGTCCTCTTTGATATGACACCCCGCATGCCCACGTTCGATCATGTCCTTTTTGAGAGCTTTCCGATCATTTTTTTTCTTAGCAAATTTAATGGTAGAGTCTTTAGCTATTATAGATTCGGAAAAGTGATTAAAGAGTCAAGGATTAAAGAGTATCCTTTTCTGTCCTTTTTGGGACCTTTCCGATCAAAATTTTTTTTAGCAAAATGAGTTTTAGATTCCTGGGAGCCCACTGATTCAAAAACCACAAGAATTAGCCTTACTCTATTTTTTTCTATTTGAAATGCTAATATGACTGCACACTATTTTCGAACCTATTCCTAAAAAAACAGATTCCTAAAACTCGATCATAAATTTTAGGGTCTCTTTCAATTATCGAGAGTCGACTGTCTCAGTATGTTTCAAAACGATAGTCTGCACGTGTTTGTTCCCACACTACAATAGTAATAATAATTGTTACTTGCTATAAATTTCTTATATTCTCAGCGAGATGTAGTCTAAATTGTCGATTGTACAATGTTACGAAATTCCAAAATAAAACGTCTACACTGAATATATATTTTCAGTGAAAAGTTTGTGTTCAATAAATAATGAAAATTATTGTCGAAATGTATGCAATTAGGGGCGGCTGCATGGGAACGTTTTAGTTCTTGGAAAACGTTCATACACGAAACTCTAACATTAAGGTGTATCGATTAGTTAGACTAGTAATTCTTTAGTTAGACAACTAGTAGCCTACGCCGACGACATCAACATCATGTCTCGAAGGTTGGGTGATGCAGAAAGCCTTCTGCATAATCTCAATAACGCCGCCAAAGAAGTTGGGCTACATATCAACGAATCTAAAACTAAGGTCATGATGCAATCAAAAACTAGAATGCCAGTAAATTCAAGCATCACAACTTCTAGACAACTTCACTTACCTGGGTTGCAATTTGTCAAAGGACGCCAATGAAACAGATGAGATAAAGCAACGGATACAACTAGCTAAGTGTTATTTTGCGGTCCTCCAAATTATGAATTCGAAGCTGGGAACCCGAAGCTCCACGTGTATAAAACCATTATCCGACCTGTGCTATGCTATGGCTGCGAGGCATGGACCCTAACCCAAAACTCTGAACACCTGTTGGACACATTCGAGCGAAAGGTTCTCCGCAGAATCTTCGGGGCCGTTCGTGAACGAGGTGAATGACGCATCCGGTACAACCTTGAGTTGTATCAGCTGTATGATGAGCTACAGGTGTCGAAGATCGTGGAATTGCAGCGACTGCAATGGGCGGGACATGTACAAAGGATGAACGACGATCGCATGCCCAAAAATGTGATGAACGCGCAACGAGTGGACGGAGCCAGATTGCGTGGACAACCGAGAGCCCGATGGGAGCATTCTGTATGTGAGGACGCCCACCAGATGCTAGGCTTTCAGAACTGGAGGACAAGGTCGCGTGACCGCGACAATTGGAGGTTTTCAATCCAGGCGGCCAAGGCCCGACGTCGGGCTATCGTGCCATAAAGAAGAAGATTAGTTAGACATTTTCATAAATTCTGTATGCATTATTTCGAAATAAATCTTGATATAGCCACATAAATAGGTAGAGCCCCGATATTCTGGATTGATTGGGACCGGACCCTATCCGTATTATCGAATTGTCCAAATTTTCGAAATGAACTAATTTACACCTTGGTGGACAGTATTTATACTCAAATCATATAAAGTATAACCATTCTAACGATAATCAATAATTTCGTATTCGAAATGTTCCTTATCTTAAGTTTATACATAGCAGTAAGCTTGAACAAACTTTATAAAATTGTCAAATTCATTAAACAAAATTTGGCACAAACGGGAATCCGGATTATCGAACTTCCGGATTTTCGGGGTCCTATTGTAAAATGAAGACTAACTTAAATGGCCTTGGTTGTGCAAATACACTTTAAAGTTTCTGAACAAATCTATTTCTCTTAAACAGGACGTCACCATTGCCTTCGTGCAATGTCGGGACTCTGCAAAAACTAACTAAATCGAACGTTCAACTTTTCTAATCAAGAAAATTAGAAAATTCGATTCGAAGGAGATGAGAGACGACTGACTTAGAAGAGGAAATTCTATGTCTCAGCTTTTGTACCATTTTAAGCTAGATTCACACTACTGACAAGATTTACTAAAACCACTGAATTAATCGAGTTGAAACCTGCCTACTAGATTAAATCGTATATCATTAAAGTTAAAATACATCGTATAATGTACTTGAATTTATTTATATATATTATTGCAGTACAATATGGTACAACTGTTAACTAAATCTTAGTCAATCTTGTTGATAGTCTGCATCCCCTTTAAATCTACTCGTATCTTTGAACCAAAATTGAAAAATTATTAGAAACTTATTTATTTTAATTCTTATTTAATTAGTCTTGAAAATTTGAACTGAACCAAATGACAATTCACTAAAACTTTAATAATTATTAAAAATGAAGGTCGTGGTTAAGCTTATTTATTAAAATCTTAGATATATTATCCAAGGACCTGCGACAGTCTTCTGATTACTTGCGTAGGAATTTGTCTGAACAAAGTCGGGTTTCTTATTTAATATCTAACTTTGAAGCACTTTTCTATATTAGATTTAAAATTTTGCTTGTCTTCATTCCTATAGGAAATGCACAACTCAATGCAATTTATATTTATGCTAATTCGCAATCCCTTTCCCAACTTCCTAGTCATCTACTATCTGGTTGAACATTGTGAATTGAATTGATTTGATGACGCTATGAATCTGTCCTCGTGACCAATTTCTTCAATTATGTATTTCTTGAGAATAATAATTGGAATCTCATCAAAGTGCCAAGATGTTAGCAAAAGCTTACGATGATGGGCAATAAATCAGGAGGGCAATGTAGTCGTCAGTGGATAAATACAGACCACTTGCCAAGTGATCTTTAACATAATTGCACGTTTCGCTATATGAATGAGAACAATAGTAAAGTAATCCTCCTCATCGTCGTCTCGAAGGCAAAGTAAATAGCCAATGGAATGGCGGTTAGATCTGAAGCTGTATAGCTGATCATCATGAATTGGTCTTTGATTATAGAGTCGAGTAAGGTAGGCTGGGTGCCCTGGACTACAGTAGAGCGTCGATTATCCGAACGCCGATTATCCGAACACTAGATTAACCGAACCGGGGACTCAGCTTTTTTCATATGAAATATATCGAAACAAATGAAAAAATCAAGTGTCTGAAGAAAGCAAACTCTCATCATCAGCACTCAATTGCTTAGAATTTTTTATTTTTGTTCAGTGTTCGTTTGGCACATTTCCAGGTTCTCGCTTATACTAACTTTTAGACAATCCTCCAAGTTTTCTATGGAAACGATTAACCGAACTTTCGGTTATCCGAACCACCCCTTGTCGACATTAGTTCGGATAATCGACGCTCTACTGTATATAAATTGCAATATTTGTAACTGATTTATTTGTTCAAGAACGTTGGACGAGGGCTTCTTATTTTATTTTTTATTTTATTTATTTTTATTATTTTTTTTGTAAAGCGAAATTATGCTTTTGCAAGTTAAGTATTTCAAAATGTTTTGATATATTTTATAGGTGGGTCTTGCTGATAAAATGCCAAGTTCTTGACCCCCTATCCTTTGGGCATTCCTTTTGCCACCCCTAAAACCAATGGGTAATAGCCATTTTGTCAGTTTTTCTTGGTTATTTGTAAAATCCTAAAAGCTACAGAAAATTCCTCCAAATATGAATTAAATCACATAAAAATACATTTAAAATGATATATTATACACTAGAGACTAGAACTTTTTTTTTACAAATTATACCTTAGACGAAAAAATATTGCAATTTTTTGCATTTACATTCCTATTTTTTATAACTCTAAGAAATTATTATTCAGCCTAGATATTTTCCAAAAATATTTTTAATTAAATCAAGTTGACTTTTGCCGAAAGTAAAGTCGTTACGACTAAGAACACGCCCGTCTCCCCTATTAAAACTTTTCAAAACTAAAATCATACATAATCACAAAAAATATATATCCCTCTGTATCTAGGTATACCATTATCCGATTAAACTAATTTTTGGTTTACAGGGTCCTCCTTTCATATCTAGCCAAGGTAAATTTTGAAAAGTTCGCATAGAAGGGACTTGCGTGCCCTTTGTCAGAGCGTTTCCGTTTTAAGTTAAAGTCAGCTTGCGCACCAAGATCACTGATTCCTGGCTTGATAGAATTTTTACCCATTGCAAAATCAATGGAATTAACTCTACGTGGGTATTATATATGATCCTTGTATAACAAAATAGTATGGTAATCATTCAAGATGAGATATTTGCAGCTATTCAAGAGGTAAGCCTTATCAAATGTCCTGGTCTTGACTCAATTCTTTCCTGTTTTGTGAAGCGAAGTGTAAACCAATTATACTTACTCCTCTACACACTCTTTGTGCTGTGTTCCAATTTTCTTGTGAACTTTCACATCTGAAAGTAGTATTACACAATCAAATAATGTTTGTTTTCTATTAGTAATTTGGCATTGATTCATCATAGCTTTGCCGAATTCGCAAAGGTTTAGTTCACTGTTTCCCAACAGGTGGTCCGCGGACCGAAAGTGGTCCGTGAGAGAGCCGTAAGTGGTCCGGGAGATACTATGGGGGCTACTTCTAAAAAAGGAGTATTTAATTGGGATTAATTAAAATAATAGGCATGAGCTTTGAAAAATATTATAGTATAGATAAAGTACTGAATACTTTCGTTACTAGGTATATGGTCCATCTGAAGATGTGATATGTGCACCTTAAGTTATGTTGCACAAAGGTCGGTGGTATCAGTCTATATTGTACGCATGATTTTCGTGAAGCAAATTTTCCATAATGTAACACTATTGTCTATATTAATTGTCACAATGGGAGCACAGTGTTCAAATTTGTCACAGTACTTAATAAGAAAGAATTAGAATCAATCAATATCATTCGAAGACAAGGTTTGGTGCCTTTAACTCTCAAAGTTAGGGAGTGTCTGTCCTGTTCTAAAGAACCCAAAAAAATGCCGACGTTACTGTCTGTGTCTATACTTTAATTTTGGTAACTACTACGGTAAACTCTTCCACATTTTGTGGAAGGTATATGTGTGGCAATCAAGAATGGACAAAAGTTCACTCGATGAAATGTTTCTAAAGCCGGCCCAACTTAGCGCGGTGTTCACGCAAAAGAAAACAGGGAAATTTAATTTTAACGTCATTTGCGTGGTTCAGTGAATTCAATCCGCTGACGGTTCGTTGATCGTTCTTTCTTTCGTTCGACTGAAATCTTGCGCGTGTTTTGGCCGAATTTATTTGGGTGTTTGGACTAAGCCTATGTAAAGGCTTAACATTATTTCAAGACGAGGCGGTCACAGATGTGGTGTGTGGTGCCTCCATCTGATGCGAGTTGGGAACCACTGGTTTAGTTGAATAAATTTTTGTTCTAAGAAAATCGGTATTATTTTGCTTAGCAATTTTGACTCTCGCTATAAAAAAACGAGGCTAATTTCGGGCGCGGCCGAAATTTGGATACCCTTCGCTCTTCTCAGGCTAAAAGTTTTTTCGGGCGTACCTACGACTTGTAATTAATCCCCCCCCCCCATTCTTTCCTTCCGTCTTCACAAAAGTTCCGAGTAAAACGTGTCGCAACAAACGGACAGACAGACATCGCCCAATCGACTCCCCAAGTCATGCTGATCATATACATACATATGTATACTTTTTATATGGTCGGAGATGCTTCCTTCAATGCGTTACAAACTTCATGACAAAGTTAATATATCCTTTCACTCAATGAGCGAAGGGTATAAAAAGGAAGGGCCTGCGCGGCGAGAGATTGAAAAGAAAAGTGTTGGTTCGTGAATGGTTTCTAAAACAAGAACAAAAAGAGCGTACTACAGAGAACTTAGTGAAAATAAGAGCAGCAGTTAGCTCTTTTTACAAATTTGCTGTGTGTTTCAAGTCATAATTTTATTGGGGTTGTAGAGTCCATTCGTCCATTTAAAAAAAGCTACCATCCTGGACGAAGTAATTACAGCACGGGTACGATTTTTTGTGACTTTAAGATTTCCCGCGACAGCGATAGTTTCAAATCTCCGATCTCTATTAGTTTCGTATATCGCGCAACAAACAAAAATAACAAAATTGTCCTCGAAACGCAAAGGCAACTACGAAGTTTCTAATTTACGTCGATAAATGAAAACTATAGTGATAAAAGCTATACACCTTTCGCTCGATCCGCTCGCTTTAACACCCCCTTACGCCAGAAGGCTTTACCTCCCGTATAACGATCTCTGCAGCAACTGCGGGGAAGTGAACGCAGTATGGAGAGTAACATTTGGGTACTTGTTTAACATCTGAATGTGATCATAGTCCGTCACATGGGCGTAGCCAGAGGGGGGCAGGGAGGGGCGCTTGCCCCCCTGATCGATGATTATGGTAAAAAAAATCTTGCCGATGTAGTAAAAAAAACTGCTGCCGTTTACAATGCTAGAAGGCGTAAAAATGCGAGTTTGATTCCAGGCACTACGCAAAATTTTCTGCTGCTGAGACTGTAGTTTGGAAAACTGAAATACTTGTACTTTTCTGGTCCTTGATATCTGGAACTGGGATACCTACGTGTGAGCATCATGAATCGATAACATAATTAGATCAGAATTGAATCCCTCCCTTAGGGAGACTCTTTTTTCTTTTGCGAAAATCCCATATTTGCAGAACACAATTTTAACTGTCACATAAGGGTCTCTCCAGGAAAGTAGTGGAATTGAACTTCATTCAATCTGAAAGTGATTTTATTGACAAATGGTAAACAGCTTTGCCTAGTTAGGGACCTTGTAAAGAAATTCATTTTGTAGCTGAATCATACCAGCAATGAAATTTAGCCACAGTTAATAATGTTAAATGCGGAGGAAATCTTATCAAAATCGACCGTATTTCTATAAAAAAAAAAATTATAAATTTTTCTCAGAAGAAAAACAGCGACAAACGACAGAAACTGATCTCTTGGCCTATTTCTTTTCAATCGCAAGTGGAATATGCAGTCCGAGAGACAAAAATAGCACTTTTGGAGGCCATTTGAATGTAATCAGAATCATACACTGATTTTCGAATGACGGAAATGCGCCATTTTTACACAAATTTACCATCATATGCACGAATTCCTTAATGATAGGAGACGCCATCTGTTGTAAAATTGAAGAAAAGATTTTTTGCAAAAATATTTAATTTGTTATCAATTTCAACTCCTAAGAAAATCATGATGTTGAAAAAATTTCGGGCTTGTATGTATCCCTAAATCTCTCCAGCCGACTGTCGGATAATGTTTCTTTCTATGGATTCTGTGGATGTAAGACAAGAGGCTTCTCGGTGTGTTTCGGCAGGAGATGCGCACCTCTAGAACCAAGCAAAACCAGAATTTAAAACGGACATTGATCTCGTAAGTGGAATATGCAAGTCCAAAAGCCAAAAATAGCACTGAATATAGATGAGCTACGGACTGAAAAGCAGAATCGGAGGCCAGTTGAATGTAATCAGAATCACCAGTTAAATTCTAAACACGTTCAGGGGCCATTTTCCGTTAAATGGTGTAGAAAATCATTTTCGAATGTCCTTTCGTAAAATTTAGCTCTAAAATTAAAAAACAGGCGCGAGAGTTAAACATTGGACTAAGGCCGCAGATGTGTTAGTGACATCCAATTCCCAAGATCCTAACTGCTTTTTAGTTGAGGTGTTGAGATCAACAGCACGCTCAACAATGTTATGTATCCCCATAAATGAGTACTCGTTTAACATCTGAGTGAGATCAAAGCTCGTCACAAGGGGCGTGAGCTCGAAAAACACCATAAACTGAATTCGTTGACGGTGAGTCTCGAACCAATGACCCAGTGCACCGAAGTGCGCGCACTAACCATTACACCAGCCAGATTACTCTAAATTTTGCCTAACAATATTTTCGCGACCAACAATTTAAACTCCTAAGAAAATCTTGATGTTGAAAAAATTTCGGGCTTGCCCCCCCCTGACCGAAATCCTGGCTACGCCCATGGTCCGTCACATCATAAACTGAATTGGTTTACGGTGAGACTCCCACACACGACCCTGTGCCCCGAAGGTGAGCATACTAACCACTCCACTCACCAGGACACGGAGTAACCTATTTCGTCTAGGAAATTTTAACATTTAGCGCAATAATTATTTGGTAGCAACTATAATTTGCTAACCACGGTGCTATTTTGTGTGTTCTTTTTCTTGAATTTGGATTGAACTTATTTTGCATGAATTCAAACTACTTTGCCGTGATAGATATTTGTCTGGGCTGGTGTTGCTTTGACATATCCTCAATGTAAATGAAAAAATCTGCAGTCATATAGATATATATTTTAAAACTCATCCTGTCTCCAGCGTTTTATCCAACAAAGTAATTTCTAATTAACATTCATAATAATCATAACTTAATTACCGATAACTTTTCCACATGTCAATCATTATCAAAGAGAAAAATGACTTATCCACCAACAAGCGCGGCAATAACCTGATTCCAATATGAGTGTAATTTAATCGAATTCGTGTATCTTTCATAAAGTAAAAAGTAATAAGTACCCCATGGATGGACATGCGGACATGAACTTTTGCAATGGGTGGCGACTGGCTTAATCCGTATCCGTAGATTCAACCACTATCTATACATCATTTTAGCCTCAAGTGGCTAAAAATTGTATGCTCCAAATGAGCCATCCATTCAAGAAGTATTTACGTAGAACGATCGTTTGATCACTGCTGCTGGCTTTACGTTATTATTTATTTTTTGTTAGATTGCCGTGATTTGAGTCACCCGTAAGTACGAGCAAAAGAATTATTATCGGTTGCAGATACAGATTTATGTAGAGTGTTAGTGTACAACAGCTGATTTCTATGGACTCTATTATAATGGACGTATACCTACATACATTCAAACATACACTTCCAACATTTTAGCAACAGTATGCGGAATCAATTGAATTTATTTGCAATTTCTGCGTGTTGTGTAGTTCCTTCGTTTTCATCTTAGACTTATCTAGCCAAGATACTCTGAATTTTCCCTGGGATTTTACAAAACAGTCGCAAAGATGATCTTTCAAGTGATGCGTCTTCTAGTTGGCATCTTTGCGATCTTGTAGTGTGCCTTTGATCTACGGTGTTGTCTGTACATATCTGTACTACTTTTTATCGCCGCCGCGGTCGATCCGATACCAAGTTCAATGAAATTACTAAAAATGTCTTTTTGTGTCATTTGAAAATTGACACTTCTACTTCTTGTATATCGTGTGCGGTTATCCAACTCGTGTGGAGAAAGAGATCGGTTGTGAATGAATGGAATAATAACAAATATGATATTTGCGGTTTGCTCCAGATAGTATAGTTATCCATCGAATGTTTAGTGGTGCAGTGGTTTAACCTTTTTTTCTTATAAAAGTATATTCATGTATAGTGTATAATAGTGCGTAAATATGCACATATTTGAACTAAGTAAAGAAATCTTAACAACCAAAATATGTTTAACACATATTTACGTTAAAAGTGATGTGAGCCGTGATCATCTTCGAATTCCATGTAATTGTATACGTATTTGGTGAAAATTATGTTCGCAGCAAGGATATAATTGGAAGTGTACACAATATCCACTGTTTCAGACTGTTGAATGACAGTTAAAGGTGTGACTAGTGATTTGGTGTATTTTTTTTTTCGTCATGAGTGTTTTTCAAGTGGCCACATAAACACAAAAATGTATAGTACTACTGTTAAATGAAATTCAAAAAATTGTTTGTCATTCATAAATAAATTCACAAATTTGGTAGATTATAAGAATGACAAATCCTTCCTTCCTATAACGACATTATACATACATCAAAAGTAATCCAAACTTGAAGTCGTTCACTTTCATTCTATATTCTATAAATACGAGATATCTATATTCCAATCACTTTAAGAAATGTTCATAGGTCGGGATCGGAACATTTTCGCGAGTTTCGATTTGTTAATACGGTATGTTTAAAATGTTTAAAAGTTCTCTTATGCTGAATCCAAGTTTTTGACCTTGAGAACGATATGCGCGCGCAGCTGTAATCAAACATACTTTTCACAAATATATGGGAAACTATGAGTCTGATCACAACATTTTCTGGGGCTAAATAAACTATGTACATACAATGTCCTTTCATAGGAAAATTATACCTTAGAACTGTTCTAGATAGAATCCACCTAGATCATAAAGTTTTAAAAAATGTGTTTGTAGAGACGACTCATGTGATGATCGCTCAGCGATCGCAGTTAAACCACTGGTTTTAAGTCATGTTCCCTTTTATAGTTATAGTCGAGATAAGTAATGTAGTCACGTTCAAAAAATATGCAAATATAGCTTGGAATTGGATGCAAAACTACGGCCGCTGAGCGATCATCACATGGGTGTACGAACACTTTCCTTTAAGATTTTATACCATTGTTGGCAATAAAATATATTTTTTTTATAATGAAAATGGTCCTGCTTTCAGTGTTTAAATGGGGTCACCGCGTACCTACGGGACTAAGTTTTGGTGTGGTGCTCCTCGATCTGTAGCATCTTCGTAAGAAGAGCATTCGAAGGTTTGAAAATTCATGGCAATGAGTGATGTTTTTCTTTCATCTCAGTCAACCTGTTAGCATTTACACTGTTCTGAATTTTTTTTTGGATAAACTCCCTGTTTTGAGCACTTTATGCGTAAGTTTTCTATACAGCCATGTTCCTTTAGTTCATAGTCGATTACTAGAAAAGTACCACCATTAACAAAATATGCAAATATGGCTCGAAATTGGATTCAAAACTACGATCGCTGAGCGATCATCACATGAATTGTCTGTACGAACACGTACCTTTAGGCTTCGTTCAAACGACGAGCTGTACGTCTCGGAAGTTCGAGATATATCCAGTTTGATATTTCGAGCTTGACGGCTCGTCGTTTGAACGAAGCCTTAGGAGCCACAAACCAAAAGATATGGACTAGACCGGGTCTTTCAAATGGTGCCCTGCAAAACAGTATTGTTCGCGAGCGCCATTCATGTAGAACAACATTAAAGGTACATTTTCCTCGACACGACTGCACGACAGCGACTCTCTCATTCCATATAAAAACTCGTTTTTAAAATGTTTTTATATGGAATGAGCGAGTCGCTGGACAACGGACCTTAATTCTACTCAACTGCCAAGTTCCGAGAGGGAGGTGTAACTCTGGGTTTTCTCCTTTTTGTGTGAGTAAAACGAAAATTGTACTCGATCGATATTTGGAAATTACTCAGTTAAATGATTCGTGCCTTGCAATATGCACGAAAAGTCATAGCTGAGCTGAAAGAATTTTACTAGGGCCAGGCGTCCCTCCTCTCATACCTAATTGAAATGTTTTGTATGATTTTTTTTAGATAGTAAACATACTGATTATACGTCAGGCATAGTTTAGTTATCGTTCTGCATCAGTTCTGCAAATACTTGCTTGGCAAATAGCGACCTTTACTTTATACATATATGGAATGATCCAATCTATACGGCCAGGCCTGCTAAAATCCCCTCTACGAAAGGAGAAATTATTTAGCCGACAACAATAATCCAAAATCGTCTAAAAAAATTATTTCTGTTACTTTAGACCAGTTCTTGCATTTTAAAATCAAAGTCAAAGGTCGTATTCTTCATCACTGTATCATCAAATTACTTTTCAAGGGGGTTTGACTACCAAAATCTCTACATATAAGATCCCCACTGTAAGTGGCAATTGCTTTCGAACTACGGTCGTTAGCATAATTCGAATAAAAGAGTTGACATTTGGTCTTTGTTTCTAAATTCCCGGGGCTACTTCCATGGGTTGAACCAATGGGGGTAGGGAGGGCCGCTTCCCCTCTGACTCAGGATAACGGAACATTTTTTTTCTTACTGCCGTGCTACGCCATAAGCGAATCAATGCGGGTTTGACACCTAGCACTTCACGAAAATTACCGTAGTCGCGCGGCTCTTGACTTGTTGTATATAACGCATGCACGAATGGTGAACGTGGTGCACTTGCTTGTTTGTAGGCTTCGGGCGACGGCTGCTTGGGGTAGGGTAGTTGTTTCGCATAGTCATAAATAAGGATTCGGCTGACACACGAATCTGTCTATATAGAAAGCAGTCGCGGGACTCTTGTTGTACATAATGCATGCGCTAATGGTGAAGGTGGTGCATTTGCTTGTTTGTGGGCTTCGGGCGACGGCTACTTGGAGTAGGGAACTTGCTCTAGAGCCGCTAGTTTTTATATGGAATGAGCAAGTCGCTGGGGTCGTGCCGAGGAAAATGTACCTTTAGACGGAATTTGGTCATTTACTGGACCAATGCATTTGTATTCAAATCTATTACGGTTTTGGCAACAGTAAAAAAAGGAAATTTTTCAGTCACTCCTGTTTCCCTGTAATAAAGTAAACTACATATCTGATATATGTATATGTATATACGTTCTTGTTCAGCCTTCTTAAAGGTCCATTTTCCTCGACACGACTGCACGACACGCCTCGTTCATTACATATAAAAACTCATTTTTCTCTCATTATATAAACGAGTTTTTATATGGAATGAGCGAGTTGCTGTCGTGCAGTCGTGTCGAGGAAAATGTACCTTAAAGGCAAATTTACCCAGCCCTCTATTTCAACAAATGTTTAGTTTTACTAATTAAGTTTTATTGGGTTCGATAGTATAAAGGTGGTATTACACTATCAAATAAAGTTTGTCCAGTGGGTCACACAAAATTTGTCCAACTTTTGCAATGACCAAAAGTGTTTTTCGAAACCTATTACACTATATAACAAACAAATGACCAATTAGTTTGGCCAACGACGTAGTCAGTCGGGTTTTGGGTCATATGTTTGACCAAGGCAAATTTCCCTATCACACTAGTATGACCGTTTTAAAAAAATGGCCAAAGCTAACTTAGATTCAATATGCATTTAGTGGTTATTATGGTATTGTTTCATTCCTTTGTGGAATTTGCAAAGGTTTAGTTTAATAAATTGTTGTTATATAGTAAATCAGTTTAATTTTGCTTGAAGGCGTAATCTTGAAATCTTGTTATTTAAAAGGACTCGTGTTATTTCATCAATCAACAATGTGGCACCTCGACCTCGGGCTTTGGCCGACGAAAAGTGGCCGCCGGGAGAGTAAAAAGAAGAGTTTGAGTTCGTGAATGTTAGAAACAGATTAGAAAAGCAGCCAGCTCTTTTCACAAATTTTCTGTATGTTTCATGCAGAGGCGTACGCAAGAAAATATTTCGAAAGAGGTCTTAGGAATAAGGTTGACGGTGCTCATATTTTATAACTGTTCTGTGCATACAAATCACTGAGCTTATACTAAAGAGCGCTGGAAAATGATCTTGAGAGTTATATGGATCATCTGATCCTTACACCTTCAAAAAATGTTCTCCGCCTTCTCGTTTGTAGCTTGAAAAATATAGTCCTCTTTTATTTCTAAAAAAAAGTATTTGTTTTTGGGCAATACAACGAACGTTTTACTAAACTTACAGACTAGCAACTAATATGGGTAAAGGTCCAACTCAAGTGTTTCGTGTTCCGAGATCCTCGATAGATAGAAGAAGTATTCGATTTTCTTTTAGTATAATTTGCATTGGAGATTTTCTTCACCACTCTATACGGTAGTAAAGAAAACGTTAAAAGTGCTGCAAAGGTTCATAGTACATAATTGGACGACCCTTGGAGCTTCTAGTTACTAGTCAGGTTCTTTCTCTCCATCCATCTAAAATTACCGAAAGACAAAATTCGAAATTAACTGCGGATCTTAGCCTCAAGCTAGGAAAAAAATTGAAAAACACCGGGGAGTAGTTTCAGTTGTCCTATTTCGAACCTGAGAGACCCTACAATCAATCTTTGTCCAGTTTTTTATAATAAAATTTGGAATTTAATTCCGTGATAATTTTTGTGAAAGAAGAAGCACCTCTGAAACAGCAAAAACATCTTAATATCATCTATGTAATGTTGTATCCCTTGCTCTTGCTCACTGCCAGTTAGGTTGCTACAGATTACATACTTGTATGCCGGGCTCGAAATTTGGACGTTGTTCTTTTGAAGGTGCGATTTATATTAATCCGATTTCTCATCCAAACGTCATCATCAAATTTCGGAGGGGTTTGGAACCCCCAAACCCATATACATACATATATGTTGAATCGCGTCTAGTTTCAAGTCAATATTTTATTGTGAGTCCGTTCGACCATTAAAAAAAAGCTACCATCCTGAGCGAAATAATTAGAGCACGGGAACGAGTTTATCGTGACATTAAGAGTGCCAATGACAACGATAGTTTCATATCTCCGTTCTCGAATATCTGGTAGTATATTTACAATATCTAACAGTTATCTAAAGGTAAAACCAGATTTACAAATAAATCAATATTTTTCATTATTCATCCAATTTTTCAACATTTTTAATGGGAAATATGCACTTTCTGCCCTCTGGAAAAAAAATATTGATTCATTTATAAATCGTGAATTACTAATTGTAATTGAACTTATTATTGACGAGGTTCTAAGTTGTTGAGAAAAAAAAAAGAACTTTTAGAAACGGAAAAAGTCGAGAAAATTATTGAAGCGTGTCGTGCGTCTACCAACATTTTTTGATAGAGATGAAATCGCCAAACTAGAGTTGTGCACTGAACTTGCAGATGCTCTACTTCGAAGCTATTACCGAGAGTTCAATTCAACATTTTCTTCGATGTAATTCCATGGATTAATTTAAATTTTCAATTTTCCAATATCCCACAGTTTACAAAAAAGTATAAAATTGTCGTTATTTTTTATATTGATCAAAATGCACCCAATCGAATCATTTCGTTTGACCACCATGGGCCACACAATAAATTGGTAATTTTTGAATGACCGAATGACCGAAAACGGCAAAATAAATTTGACCAAAGATGTGTTTTGTTATTACACTAAGGTCATATGTTTGACAAGAAATGAATGACCACGATGGTCATTCATTTTTGGTCAAACACATTTTTGGTCATTTATTTTGCTATTACACTAGTGGGACAAACTTTTTTCGTCATTGGTCAAGTTTTATTTGATAGTGTAATACCTCCTTAAGTCACCCAAATAAAATGCATTTGCTCTAGATCTCATTTTTAATGCATCCATCAAATTAAGTATTAAAAAAATCTAAATGCTTAAAGTCAGGGCTGGTCTTAGTATTCTGGTGACCCTGGGATAAATCGATGATGGCGGGCTCTACCAACAAAACAATGGATGGGGTTGGTATAGTAGTATTTCAAGACAACGATTTTAATTAATGCCCTTTCTTGAAGGAGAAAGGATCTAAAAGAGCTTCGAGCAGTCAGACAGACAGACGTCTGTCCGTTTTATTTACAAATGCTTCTTCTTACTGCAGGCAGCTTGTATGTTTGAATCGGTAAAATCGGACAATGGGGTCATGGGGCTGCCATACAAACCCAACCCCTCAAATTAGGTTCTTCTAAGAAAATCTTTTTTATTTGTGCACCAATTTGAATAAAATTTCACACAAATGTGTTTCTCGCGATGACACAAAACATATGTAAGAATGGATCAAATCGGACTATGGAGTCATGAAGCTGCCATACAAACCCAACCCCCCAAATTAGGTTCGTCTAAAAAATAACAAGTCGTAGGTACGCTCGAAAAGATTTTAATTTGTTTCGCAAAATCTACATGTTGAGAAGATTTCTCGGGATTGAAACTGGTCCTTCCAATAAATACTTTCTAACTGGAAACATGAAGCCTAATGAAACACTGAAAATGCAAAATTAATCCAGAATTTCTCTCCCCTGCTTTCGAATACATGCGACTATGTTACGAGTGCAATTCAATTCAATTTCTGTCATACGAAAAGAATTGGACTGTTCCGCGCAAATATTGTTGCCGTGGGTGTATCAGAACAAAAAAAGAAACCAAATACACATTTCTTCGGATTTAATTTACATTCATACTCATACACGTCGTATTTTTCCATTAGACTTAAGAGCATTCAGATAAATGTACATACTCTCTTTTATCTTTATTTTTTTTTTTTTTTTGAAAAAGGCATATGGCAAAAAATTATATTTGTTCCTCGGAGGCATAAATGTTCAAGATAAACAACCGTTCCTAACATTTGCGTTTATGCGTGTTTTTTGAAGAAGTATAATAACGTTTTAAAAATTTGTAAGAAAGATAAATTTATGATAATTGAATTATGTTGAATGTGTATTATGTACATATATATTCCTTTTTGTTCTGAATAAGGGGAGAATTGATTTTGCGACAATACAGCGTGTAAGTCGTAAATGTATTAGTAACATAAAAACTTCAATGTCTCCGCGGGCAATATTGACCATTTCATACTACTATACAATTTTATCTATTCTGAAACCCATAGTATCGAATGTCACTACCGAATCCAATAATCGTAAAATCGTTGAAAACTTTTACTTTTCGAATTAAATCCCCCGCGCACCAGAAAACACTAGAATTCGTATAGATATAGTTCTTGTGTATCCTGGTACTAAATCATGACGGATTTGTTGTAAACTGAATCGTTAAATTCAGGACAAATAATAGTTGAACATTGTAAAACATACGACGACGCTTCAGTACAGTGCAGACATTTTTAGAGCTTTTCGTAAAAGGCTTGTGAAACAAACGAACGATTTGCAATTGTCCTCAAGCAGAATCCACAAAATAAATATATAGATTGTCCTTGTTGGCTATATTGGACAACGGATTTGAAAACATGGCAACTCTATCACTTCGTTTCCTCATTCTTCAGGGTGCATTGGCACAGTTGATGATCTATGGAAATCCCGATGTTATACCAATGTTGTGTAGTGCTAATCCCACGGTAAGTTTTATAACAAACTTTTTTTATGTATCCGTTTTTAGTTTAAGGGCCGATTACTCGTACATCTTGTCTAGTGGTAAGTCTTATCATATAGATAAAACGCACGTCATTTTCTGAAAACCTTTACATTATTTGCAGTGAATATTTGTTTGCTTTGCATAATTACGCCATAGTTTGTTTGGTTACACCATCATTTGAAATTGAAAAAATCATTACGCAATTTAATACAATGGCATAACCAAGCAAAATGTGGTGTAACTATGGAAAGAAAACAAAAATTCAATGCAATATAAAGTAAAAGCCTGCAGAAAATGGTCTGTGTCTTGTCTATACGATAAGACTAATCACTAGATATGATGTACGAGTAATCGGCCTTATGAGTGTTTAGATATTAAGTTTTATTTTAAGGTAGAATTTTATTTGTCGTCGTGCAGAAGTTGTAAAAAGAAGTCCGATTGCGGGTAGTAAAAAGTTGTTGCATAAGCTACCAACATACATATATTTACTTTCATAATGGGACAATAATCGGAATAGTAAAATTTAATGAAAGATCTTAGAATATAACTCTTACCTTTCATTTAAGATTTTTGTTAAATTCTTCTTCACAGAATTTTTTTTAACCATTGAGGTAGACAAAGAAATTGAATTTTTATTGCATAATCTACATACATATTTCGCTTAGTACTTGTTTACACAGAAAAAAAAACTTTCTGTCGGTTTTATTCTTTTTTTGTCATTTTTATTATTTTTTCGTCTAATAATGTTCAATTTTCGCACAAGCCTATACCCGTCGTAATAAATATAATATATCCAAGGCGAACATGTGCCCCTTTAAATGTACAGGTCATGTCCTTTACGATAAGATGAATATATCCGGAATACGAATGCGAAGGAAACTCAAAGCATTCATATATCATTGTATCTGTTGCTATATAAATGTACATACTTGTATGACTTTATGCTAGCCCTTTTTCTTATTTTATCACCGACGACATACGAAATTGGCATCGTTGTGTCCCAGGAATTTTCTCATTTCCTGTCAAAATCATTGGGATGTGCGAGTGTGTCCTTTTTATAGAGCATTATTCCTATGGACAAGATGTCACGAGCTGGTTGGTTTCATTGATCATTTTAGATGAAAGATATTGTATGATATGGAGGCATGAATGGATACATACTTACGACTGCTAGTATGTTCATATACTTGAAATTTCAAGGTTCGTTAGATATAGTGTAGTGTATTTATAGTGGACAAGATAAGTTGATTACGAAGAAAGAAGGGGATATTATTAAATTTCGTATTAAGTTATTATGTTTATCTGAAAAAAGGAATAATTGGTAGTCCAACACAACGAACTCATGCAATTAACATATTTGTCACTTACAAATTTCACTTCAACATATTTGTCACTTACAGTTCCACCCTGTTAAAGGGATTAGATTTAGGTAACAGTTGTACCAAATTGTACTGCAATTTTAATAATGCAAGTACATTCTACGATGCATTTAGAATTTATTGACATACTATTTAATCTAGTAGGCGGGTTTCGATTCGATAAATTTAGAGGGGATTCACATTATGGACAGGATTTACTAAAACCACTAAATTAATCGAGTCAACACCCGGCTACTAGATTAAATCGTGTGTCATTAAATTCAAAATACATCGTAGAATGTACTTGCAATAGTCAAATTGCAGTACCTACAATATGGTACAACTGTCAACTAAATCTACGATTTAGTAAATCCTGTCGGTAGTCTGAATAGCCCCATAGTGGTTTTAATAAATCCTGTCAGTAGTGTGAATCCCCTCTTACTTTTCGATTTAAAAATCCGCCTTAAAGAAAATGTGTTTAATTAATTGTCACAGATGCTTTGAATTATAAGACAAAAATCGCACACCTCCTCGTCATTCAAACCTTACCCTAAAAACTCGAATTCTAAGTATTTATCCAAAACCAACATTTATTTATACGGAGAGAAAAATGTGCAATGAATTCAACAAAATCATACAATGAAATTCACAACATACAAATTCACTAAATTTGTAGTGAAAATTATTAAAATGTAGTGAAATTAATTACAATTCAGTTGTTTTGACTGGTGTTGGCTTATTGTAAAAATGATTGCAGTGTAATGACAAAAATCATTCATGATATTTTATGGATGGTTACGTTTATTGCGTTTGAGGTAATTTTCACCACAGCCTGAATAATTATTATTGCATGGTGTAATAGCTTTCATCCTTTCGTACATGAAATTAACAAGAGTTCGTAATAATTTTGAAACTGACAAAAAATAAAACGACTAATTTATTCGCATGACTTGTAATCTTAGATAGCTTAGGTGTAGGACGTAGGACTACGAAACGATAGGTCCCCGGTTCAATTCCCAGTAGAAGCAAATTGTAAAAAGGTAAAGTTAAAATAGGGAAAAAGAAAGTTAAGGATAAAATAGAAGTAAAAAATAAAAAAAGGTAAAAATAGAAGAAGGAAAAAATAAAAAAAATCACTTTTTTGTATTTTTTCGATTGTCGCCAAATTATCTTCCTGGCAAATTTTATTATCAAAATTGTTAATTTCATTACAACACAATGACATTTTTCATTAGAGATGTAATAACTTTTACATCAGTTACAGTAGGGTAAAAAATCATTACAAATGCAATGGTTTTTATTACAGTTTTATTGCTTTTCACTACATTTTTTTCTCTCCGTGTAGTGAATCTTCGCAAGGTTTGATTAAAATATTCGTGCTTTCAAAATATGTATCGCCCTGCTTAAAACAAAACTACCCCAAGGTTCAATTCAATCACTATAAAGTATTTACATTAAAGGCTGTAATTTTACGAATAATTCTAAAACCAAATACATATGTATATTCCAACTTTATACAAATTTTTTGCGCCACTCCTTCCCATTAAAACTACCCCTGCAAATTTAGGCAGAGGCGTGCGAAGGAATTGTGGCGCCCGGGGCGAATGATGGATGGGGTGCCCCCTCCTCCACTCTTTTCAAAATGGACTCTTCCAGTTTAAGAAATATAAAATTTTAGCTTTATCGTGTCAAACTCTCAGAATTCGGGCGTGCGACCCATTTCATCATTTTATGCGGCCCGAGTCAAAGAATTGCGATATTTATCACCTTATGTAAAAAAAAATCATACAAACAAAGGGAAATTTGAATAAATCTTGATACTCCAAAATCAATGGCTATTAGCTTGTCCCATTATTTCAGAATTAAAAGAGGTAAAGAAAGCTTTAGACGGAACGAAACATACGATATTTTTGGCGCTTCTCTGTAGTTTCCACATCAACTGAAATTTTTGTTATTTATGAAGATAACACCCGAATAATAAAATTATATCCATCCGACCACGATATATTTTCGAATTTATCCCGAGTAACATTTTGAAAAAAATCAATGCGATTTCACAATATCTGTTGTAAACCACTTTGCAGCACTTTTTACAGATCTGCAATAAATATGGCACAATAGCCTATATTGTTGAGCTCCAATTGTAGCGATCTGTTCTTGTTTCCAAAGACAAGTACCTCTTTGGTGTCCTAAATAACTTAGTGATCTCAGATGTAGGTCGACCGCGCATTCCGCATTGTAGGATCCTCATCAGTAAGTCGTTAAAATGACGCCAAATCTTCCGCTGTCTACCATGGCCCTGCCATGAATTCAGTATACATTATAGTAGTGCGGACTGCGGAGTGACTGCGAAAACACATTATTTTCGAGTTCGAAATTCAAATTTGCAGTTTGTAAAGCATTTGATGGAGACTTAGTCAGATAAGCGGTTAAGACCTCTTATTTTACTATATATAAATTGAATGACAATAGATACAGAAGCGGAAAAAACATTATTTCCACCTTACGATTTTCTTCACAAAGCATTTTAAATATTCAAGTAAATTTGTCCTAAAATCCTCATCTCAAAGTTTGCAGCTTTGCCAGGCACACTCAAGTCTGTATAAAAAACGAAATTGGGAATAACAATATGTTCAGGAAAAAATCCTTTCCAAAATCTTCAAAACAAAGAAGGATTTTGAGCAGTGCTCGCAAAGTTTATCGATCACGTCACTTTCAAGGAGACGAGCTGAACAAGGTTTTATTGCTGTTTTATACGAAAAATGTACTCGAAACCCGAGCTCGTCTACTTTCTGGGGACGAAATCGATGAGGGTTTTATTGGTACTTGCCACTATAAAATCTAATCGATTTCGTCACCTGCGTGGGGACGAACTGAATTAGGGTTCCTAAATACGCCCTCTTTCTTTCTTTATGGCACGATAGCCCAACGTCGGGCCTTGGCCGCCTGGATTGAAAACCTCCAATTGTCGCGGTCACGCGACCTTGTCCTCCAATTCCGAAAGCCTAGCATCTGGTGGGCGTCCTCACATACAGAATGCTCCCATCGGGCTCTCGGTCGTCCACGCAATCTGGCTCCGTCCACTCGTTGCGCGTTCATCACCTTTTTGGGCATGCGATCGTCGTTCATCCTTTGTATATGACCCGCCCATTGCAATCGCTGCAATTTCACGATCTTCGACACCTGTATCTCATCATACAGCTGATACAACTCAAGGTTGTACCGGATACACCTCGTTCACGAACGGCCCCGAAGATTCTTCGGAGAACTTTTCGCTCGACTGTGTCCAACAGGTGCTCAGAGTTTTGGGTTAGGGTCCATGCCTCGCAGCCATAGCATAGCACAGGTCGGATTATGGTTTTATACACGTGGAGCTTCGTGTTCCTGTGCACCAGCTTCGAATTCATAATTTGGAGGACCGCAAAATAACACTTATTAGCTAGTTGTATCCGTCGCTTTATCTCATCTGTTTCGTTGGCGTCTTTTGACAAATTGCAACCCAGGTAAGTGAAGTTGTCTACATATTCTATATTGAGGTCCCCCACTGTGATGCTTGAATTTACTGCACGGCTGAAAATTTTGGTGTAATTTTTATATAAACATATATTCATACATTTCCATATAAAAACTTTATCAAATCTACACCAACGGACCTTATAAAAAGTATAAGTGAACTATATTAAAAATATAAGTATTCTGGGTAAAAATTTTACTCTTCAATATTATAAAATTGATAAGCAAATTTATACAAACCGTTCGAAAAAATAAAAAATGTAATACGAGTGCAGTCGGCTTCGAATCCACAATCCTGTGATTTGTAGCCAAGCGCGCTGCTCGCTGAACCAGACAGACTATAAATCAATAGACTTCTAGGTTGAATGGGTTTCTTGCGTTGATAGTGTAGATTTGATAACATAGTAGGATTGATTCTACCCTTTTATGTTATAACAACATTCAAAAAAATTTATTCTATCCCGAATGGTGTAAAATGTATAATATGAAAAGGGTATTTGGATAGTTTTATTCTGTAGCGGATATAATTAATATAATTTTCGAATAAACTAAAATTATAAGTTGAAGAGGGTCAAATTTTATTCAAATTTTGGAATAGATAGGAGTTATATTATTTTATTTATAAAATTTACACCCGGTTTACACCAAAATTTACAACCGTGTGGCGTTCTAGTTTTTGATTGCATCATGACCTTGGTTTTAGACTCGTTGATATGTAGCCCAACTTCTTTGGTGGCGTTATTGAGATTATGCAGAAGGCTTTCTGCATCACCCAATCTTCGAGACATGATGTTGATGTCGTCGGCGTAGGCTACTAGTTGAGTCGATTTAATGAGTAGCGTTCCGCTGCTGTCCAAATTCTTGGCTCGAATCACATACTCCAGAGCCAGGTTGAAGAGCGTGGGCGCCAGCCCGTCGCCTTGCTTGAGTCCAGTACGAGTTTCAAATAGGTCAGTGAGTCTGTTCTGAACTCTGACCTGCGAGACGGTATTAGTCATCGTCATCCTTATGAGTCGCACTAGCTTAGCCGGTATTTCAAAATGCAGCAAAATGTTGTACAGTACGCTTCGATCGATACTGTCGCGTATGCCTGCTTGAAGTCAACAAATATTTGGTATACGTCGATGTTGTATTCCCAGCACTTCTGGAGTAAAAGCTTCACTGTAAAAAGCTGATCTGTCGTCGAACGACCAGGTCTAAAGCCGCCTTGGTACTCGCCAAAGATTTCTTCTGTGTACGGATTAATTCTATTTTCCAGAATCTTAGATAAAATCTTTTAAGTCGTACAAACTAATGAGATGCCTCTGTAGTTCTCACATTTCAACTTATCCCCTTTTTTGTAGATTGGGCAAAAGATACTTTTACACCAATCTTCCGAGATTATTTCGTCGTTCCATACTTTAACGATAAGTGTGTGTATAGCCTTAACAAGGCTCTCCCCACCATGCTTCAGCAGTTCAGCTGGAATCTCGTCAGCGCCCGGGGCTTTATTATGTTTTAGTGCTTGCATGGCGAGATCAACTTCTTCTACTGTTGGGGGTTGAACGGGATGGCCTGGTTCAGCCATCAGCTCCGGAGCTTCTTGTGTGGGGTTGTTCGGTTGAACATTGAGGAGTTCTTCAAAATGTGAGGCCCAGCGTTTATCAACGCTATCGGTGTCGCTAATGATATTGCCATCCTTATCATTACAGAGGCAGGTCCTGGGTTGGTATCCACTTTTAATTGAATTAATTAGCTTGTACGCTTGTCTACTGTTCCTACTAGCTAGTCTTTGGTTTATTTGCATCAACTGCTCGTCAAGATGCTTACGTTTCTTACGTCTAATTAACCTATTCGAAAATCGTCGAAGCTCGTCATAATTTGTTTTTTTGGCTCTAGTTGCGCGTTCGGTCCATTGGCGGTATGCCTCGTTTTTCGCATCTACCGCATTTTGACATTCCTCATCAAAACAATCATTTCGGGCTCGCCGGGCTTTGTATCCCACAACCTCCTCTGCGACCCCCTTGATGGTGTCTTTGAGTGTATCCCAGATCTCAAGGGCGCCTTTGTTGCTGATGTTATTTAGCAAGGGCGTCAGCTTCTCCTCAAGGGCAGTCGTATAAGTGACCACCGTGGCATCATCCAACAATTTGTCAACCGCAATAATTTTTGCCGGGTTGAACCTCGAATGATGCACCGAAGAAATTCTGCACCTATAAGTCGCCTTCACCATATAGTGGTCAGATTCAATATTTGCTTCACGATAGGATCGAACATCCATTATGCTCGAAGCCCATCTCTTGCAGACAAGGACGTGGTCAATTTGGTTGACGGTATGTTGATCTGGAGATCTCCAGGTCTGCCTGTGAATGCGATGATGCGGAAAACGGGTAGAGCTAATGACCATATTTCTGCTGGTCGCGAAGTCTATTAGTCGTTGGCCATTGTCGTTACAGTCTTCATGGAGGCTGTACCCTTCAGTGATCCCCCTATGCCAACTTTTGTTTCCGACTTTCGAGTTAAAATCTCCTAGCAGCAATTTGACATCATTTGATTGAAGTGAATCGAAGAGATTTTCTAGGCGGTGATAGAACTCGTCTTTAACCGCGTCTTCACTGACTTCGGTGGGAGCGTACGCGTTTATGAGCCAGAGATTGAAGAATCGGGTTTTAATGCGAATTGCACACAGCCGCTCGTTTATGGGTTTGAAGTCAATAACATGCGGCTTAGGTTGATTGTTTACAATGAACGCCACTCCAAACTCCCTGTGGCCCGAAGGTTTTCCATTTGTGAAAATTGTGTACGAATTTCGGTCATCAATCTCGCTATTAAGCCATTTAGTTTCCTGGAGTGCAACAATGCTCAGCTTATATTTTTCGACCTGATCCAAGAGGGCCCTTAAGGCCCCTGGCCTATTCAGGGAGCGTACATTCCAGGTTCCGAAAGAGTAATCAGTTGTTCGTTTGCGATGTCGTCGTTGGGTTGTATCCGTCCAATCCGAGGCTTTCATTCCAGGTTTCTTGACGTAGAATTTTTTCCAAGGATGGTTTGTCGGCCCATCGCTTAACCATGATAGTATTCGTAAAACGAAAGAGGTCCATCATGGAGAGGCCTCGGAGGTGCTGCTTCGGTGATTGACTGTTCGGTTTTTGTCACCCTATTACGTTTAGTAACCTGAGACGCTGAAGTTGTTAATACAGCACTCAGGCGCAGCGGTTACTCGGATAATGCGGGGAAGTAACGCCCCGTAGAGAAACATAGGAATTGGCTGGAGCCGTTCACACTATGAAGCTCCTCCTGCATAGCTTAGGGTCCGCAGTTATGCCAAAAACTGAAGAGGATATAGGAATCGGCCGGAGCCTTCCAACCTTTATCCTCCCCCTACGGAAGGTGCTGCTTCGGTGATTGACTATTCGGTTTATGTCACCCTATTACGTTTAGTAACCTGAGACGCTGAAGTTGTTAATATAGCACTCAGGCGCAGCGGTTACTCGGATAATGCGGGAAAGTAACGCCCCGTAGAGAAACATAGGAATTGGCCGGAGCCGTTCACCCTATGAAACTCCTCCTGCATAGCTAAGGGTCCGCAGTTATGCCACAACTGAAAAGGATATAGGAATCGGCCGGAGCCTTTCAACCTTTATCCTCCCCCTTACGCCCCCTGGGCAGTAATTAAAATGCCGCACTCCGTCGCTATTTAATCCGGCAAGAAAACCATAGTCGCAATCAAATGAAAAACTTAACGAGGGAATGTGTAATGTTAAAATATAAAAAAAAATATAAATGCAGTTTCACCACATTTTTTTTTTAAATAGTCAGTTTGTGGCCCGTTTAAGGTAAAATGGTATCACAAGTCACAACATTCTAATGATTCGTTTTCCTAGCTGATTCCTCCACAACCATTATAAATATGGATATTTTCACAGCTTTTTCATACCTCAATATCGACCTACCGTTACAGGGAAGCTTTATGTGTTTAACTTGATACTTTTCGTAATATTTTATCCCAGGCCCCTTTTTTGATGTTTGAAAGTAGAAGAGTGAAAATTGCCGTCGATTTACTTCTTAGGAAGGTGTTTCGATTGAACTACCAAATTATGTTAATGTTCGAGTATACTCCATTGAAGGTCCGATTCTATGGTTCTGGAGCAGACAAGTTTTAGGCCTTACAAAACAATATCTGAAATAGTGCTGAATTTAAGCATTAGATGCTTAAGCAACACCTATAACTGTCCCGTTTTGAGCACGTACTTTTGGGTTCTTAAGGAAGGAAGGTTATTACAAAAAACTTATTTAAAATACAGTAGAGCCCCGATAATCCGGATTAATTGGGACCGGATCCCATCCGGATTAACAAATTAGTAGGATTTTCGAAATGCACCTAATAACACTCCGGTACACGATAGTAATGCTGAAATTGCTCAAAATTCAATTATTTTAAACTAAAATAATTAATTTTATGGTCGAAACAGCGGCTTCTTTCTTTTTCTACAATAAAAAAGAATCACAAAATTCTCAGCTTTTTAAAAACAAAGAAAAATGCCACGCTCTGTGGCTCACATGGTTGAGTCGCACTCTACGATGCTAGTAATCTAGAGGTCCGGAGATCGAATCTCGGCGTGGTCCAGGAAATATACAGGGTGTCCCGCAACTGGTTAGCCATAGACTAATGGTAAACTCTACAGGATGTTTTAGGAAAAATGTCGCCAAAATTATTTCTCTAGCTTTTACCGTTAAGGAGTATTGCCTCTTTTGTGATTCTTGTAAAAAACACGACTTTTTTCGAATCCTATTTTATAGCTTCCACTTTAGCCAAATCAATGTTTTTCATATTCTTCTGAAAATAAGTAAAATTTCCAATAAAAGGACATATCGAACGTTTCGAACGGTTTCGTATCTTCCGAGATAGGACGTTTTGAATTTTGCAGAAATGTCAATTTCAACTTTAAATGTCAAAATTAAACCCTAATTTCGTAACGATATATTGAAGTGGCAAATCTGCAAAGTTTACAAAAGGTGGCCCAATTCCTAGGCTTTCGAACGGCATATAAGAATAAAGCACAGAATCATCCAGTTTGTGAATAATATGTGTAAAAGGGAAAAACACATAGTCCGTTAGTGGAAGAAATCTTGCTTTTACGTGGAAATAGTTCAGTCATATAAGCATTTCCAATAGAAAAAAATACAGTAAGGCATTTTTTTTTTCTTGGTCTTGAATCAGTGGGGTCCCAGGAGTCTAAAACTCATTTTGCTAAAATAAATTTGATCGGAAAATGTTTGATTCCTATTTCAAGGACCCTCAACGGAATAAATCGCGTTTGAATGGAAAATTTTCGTGTTTCCTGTAACTTATCATCTGTATCTTTCCAAAGCCATAACTACGCGAATAATTCAAGTTGCCACTTCCTTTTCATTTTTTAGAATCTAAGATTCTATCATTAAATTTGCTAAGGAAAAATTGGATCGGAACACTCTGAAAAAGTACATAAAAGGACACTAATTAATACCTGACAAATTTAAAGGCTTATTCTTTAGACGATGAAAATGAAAAATACTCTCACAATATTAATGTGTACACAGCGAACCTTCGTACAAATAATTCAACACATAAAACAAATTTGTTTATACTTACCGTTATACAGTAAAACTTCGTTATAACGCTCCCGGATATAACGTTTTCCCGGCTATAACGCTCTTTTTTCTCGGTCCCGGTCCCATTAGCATTTATTATAGGGAATTTCGATTCGTTATAACGTTTCTATTTCCCGGTTATAACGCTCTTTTCCCAGTCTCAATTTCTTAAAAAAAATATATATTGACAAATTCATTGAGCACGTAGTCTATCTTTACATTGTAATAATCACAAACAAAACCATGATGCACAAGTTGTTCCGTTAATTCACATGAAGGTAAATTTTCCTGAAAAAGGGAAAGACATAACAACAATTGAAAGTATAATTGAAAATCTCGTAATTGCATCAGCATCCGTCCACACCGAAGAGAACAAGAAAGAGGCGTCAAGGACGCCAAAAACATTTGCAGTCTTAGTTGCAATAAAGAAGATTCGAGCAATTTTTGCCTATAGCATGGACATAGAGGAAGGCTTTTTCAATAAATTGAAAACCTTAGTATTACTGCAGTCTGTTACTAGTCTAAAACAAAAACAAATATTTGTTTTTTTTTTTTAACCTGTATCTGTTTTTTTTAACCAGTAATCATTTGATTGCCATTTCCTTACTATTTCATTCCATGTATATATCAATCGAATAATAAATTTTGCCACCTATAAAAGGTGTATGCGTCTATGAAGTGTATTTCTTGGACTTCCCGGCTATAGCGTTTTCCCGGTTATAGCGCTTTTTTGGCTTGGACCCCAGAAGAGCGTTATAACGAAGTTTTACTGTAATTAGTAAAGTAGCATCTACAACAGTAGCGAAAAGTATTTTTCCATAATGCATAACAACCAAGTCTATGCTTGATGTAAAAATTTTACTTCCTTTTCAAGATTGAAGTCGGTTTGGTACATTTGCAGACTATTTTTTTTTTATTTATACGTATTATTCAGAAACTGGATGCATGGACATTTTTGGACCACGCCGAGATTCGATCTCTGGACCTCTAGATTACCAGCATCGTAGAGTGCGACTCAAACAAGTGAGCCATAGAGCGTGACCACACGATCGCATTTACTGACTGTGAACAAAAAGTGTAATTGTGTAACCACTTTGAGCAAGTATTTATACAAATTCATGATCTAATTAAAAAGCAACCCAACCAATGCAAGTATTTATACAAATTCAGGATCTAATTGAAAAGCAACCCAACCAATGCACTGGGATGGCAGATCGACTAAAAAACATTGTTCGCATAGAAAGGGAAAACGGCAGAAAAGCTGAACTTTTCGATAGTCCATTTTTACGGTAGTTTCACCACTTGCAGGCCCATAAAATAGCTCACTCCTTACAATAATTCTCTGCGCCACTATAACACTAATGACAATGAATTGAACTATTTCCGAGAAAACCACTCCATTTAATCTGCAAATCGATAAATAAACCTTTTCAAGTTTAAATGTAAAACCCAATTTAATGTATCCTTGAACACATTCAAACCAATCGAATATTCTCCTCTCAAACAAAAATAAAAAAAACGAACCGAAAACCGAAAAATATTTTCAATTCAGATCATTTTCCGTCCTCAAAGAAAAAACAAAAACTTGTTTTCCCAAGAAAATAATAAATAAAAAAACCACACCACTACGAAAAAATTACGCTGGCATTCCTTCATACATACCTATATAGCACAGACAAAAAGGATTCTGTCATATTGTAGTGTCCTAGTTTCAAGCAAGCCACAACCAACAACTCTAAAGAATCTTTTGATGACGATGAATTATAAATAAATATCCTTAGAGAAAATTGGACAGAAAAAAATGATTTCGATCTACACTCCTCGGTGTCGGCACTATCTTATGCTGTGGACCGTTCATATCCGGAACAGTGATAAGAGGATGAGTTGAAAACAGGAAGATGGAAAAACTGGGAGCTACGGTATGCCTCCTCGTTTGTTCAGTGACATTTTGTTGTGTCCACTAGAAGACTGAGTTCAATGTATAGTGTTGCATTCGTCCTATATAGGGATGCGGTATTGATTCTTCACCAATAATAATAATTGTTGCAATTGTCCTGACGGTACAAATTTTTGAGCATGAAAAACTATATTTAACCTTCGGGCGGGCGCAATGCATCTGACAGATTAAGTGACCAGTTTTTGTTGCGCCATTTAGCGATATGAAAAGGGAGAGATCTGAAACTCACAGTAGCTTAATCTTTATCGATCAGCTACCCAAAGCAGTTTTCAGTTTCTATCTACCATATGTCTGAGGGGCGGGAGGGGGTGAAATAATCTCTCAGATGTATTGCGCCCGATTGTGTTATTTTTTTCTTTTCTATGAAAATTTCCACTCGTTATACTCTTCACATTGCGTAATAATGTTGTGTTGACTTTTGGGCTCACCAAATCGTTCAATAGTGTGTTTTTAGTAAAATAACGTCACATTTTTAAGCGGTCGAGTTGTTAGAGGTTTTTCAAATACTGAAAGCGGAATTTTCTTAGAAAATTGAAAATGTGAAGGGTATCAAACTTTGTGAGCCAGTTTTTGTTTCTAAAATGTCGTAGAACTGTTTCAAAAGGACAACGCAACAATAAATAAGAGTCTAAAATATACTAAAACTTAGTTTCAACCTATTTTCTGCACTTAATCTGTCAGATGCATTGCGCCCGATCGTGTTAGGATCAGTATTGCGCCCGCCGGAAGGTTAAAACTTGCTGCTTTCAGCAGAAAATCATACACAGGTCACATAGAATTAACAGATGAGAAATTCATTACGACAAGGAAGGTGTAGTTGCAGTAGGTTGCAATCTATTTATATCGAAATGAGGTCGATTCACACAACTGCTGATGAAATCCCGAAAGGTATTTTAACCGCAGAGGATCATCCGTACGGAACTTCTTCAACTGTGGCTCGTGACGTTACAAATATTTACATATCTTCTGAAAACGACAGCCATCAGACAAACACTTTTAGCACACAGCACAGTCGGGTGTCCTTTACACTTTTTTTTTAAATAAATAAGGCCAAAACATGAAGTTGCTCTGCGTGGAAACAAATTCAAATAAAGCATTTGACTTTTTTCGTCTTCTTCTTGTTCAGCAAGAGGTTGACTGAGGCAAAGTAGGCACAAGGCTTTTATAGACAGCATTCTGACAAAATTTCTAACATCAAAGTCGTCTTCGTTGCATACATAGAAGCATTCTTCTTCTTCTTCTTTTAGCGGTGCAGAAAGGTGTGCAACCGCTGTGCATCTGTGTGGATTCGAGTTATGGTTCGTCGATGCTTTCGTCCGTTATGTCAAGGGACAAAAACATAGCTGCTGCGATAGGGTTTTCCCACAGTGAGATAGGGGTTAAGTCAGTGGGCGCAGCTGGGCATTGAAACAAGTGACCCACATCGTGTGGAGCGCCAGCGCAGTTTGGACAGATGTTTTGAATGTCCGGGTTAATGCGAGAAAGGTACGAATTGAGGCGTGAACAAAAGCCCGACCGAAGTTGAGCTAATGTCACTCTGGTGGCTCTCGGGAGCCTAATATCCTCAGGCGAAATGGGTGGAGGGCGCACTGAGAGGACTCTGTTCGCACCTAATCTCGCAATAGACCGACTCACTTCTGCAGTGTGAATCTCAGCGATGGCAGCTCGGTATGCATCATCGTCGTAAGGGTCCCTCTTGTATCCCTGGACCTCTCTCTCTAGGTCTCGCAAATCACGCCTGACATGTCGTGGTGGAGGAATTCGGTCCATGAGACTGTTGTTGGGATGATTCTCACGGTAGCAACCAACAAGATATTGTTTGGACAGTAGGAGATTGTGGTCACGTATTGGCATCAATTTTGTCTCTTGATGTAAGTGATCCTGGGCAGACATCAAGAGGCAACCTGTGGCTGTGCGTAGAGCAGCATTTTGGCAGACCTGAATTTTGGTCCAGTTTGTATCACATAAACTATGTGACCAAACTGGGGCTGCATAATCAGCAACTGCTCGACCCACCGCTTTGTATGTGACTAGCATGGTTTCTTTATCCTTGCCCCAGGTGCTACCAGCTAGTGCTTTTAGGATTTTATTCCTACTGCGCATCTTTTCACAAACGGATGCTGCGTGATGAGCTGACGTCATCATGTTCTCTAAATGGAGCCCGAGAATTTTAGGATTTGCAACAGTAGGAATTGGATTGTTGCCAATACGTACATCAACCTCCCACCGACAATCCACCGACCAGGTGGTAAGAAATGTCGCAGAAGATTTAGACGCGGAGATGGTGAGGTTTCGGCTTTGGAAGAAAGCCTGTAATCGTCCGAGATAGCGATTAATTTGGAGGCGCATTTCATCCTTATCCTCCCCGGTGGCGAGTACGGTGCAATCGTCTGCGTAGGAAATCACCTCGATTCCTTCCGGTGGTGTAGGAAGGCCGGACATGTAGATGTTGAACAGAGTGGGGGAGAGTACCCCACCCTGTGGAACACCTAATTTGATTTTCCTAAGCTTAGAACGTTTGCCACGAAACTCAGTGAAGGAATGCCAACCAGCTAGATAGTTTGCAATCCAACGGATCTCTTGAGCAGGGATATGCATATTCAGTAAGTTAGCGAGAAGCATCGAGTGATTGACATTGTCAAAAGCACTCGTTAGGTCAATTGCCACAAGAATCGTTCTGTGGCAAGGACGACTGTGGTTTAGCCCATTACGGATGCGTGTAGTGATCGCATCGAGGGCTGTGGTGGTACTATGCATTTTCCTGAAGCCGTGCTGGTGAGGTTCTAGCTTAGCATGCTTAACAAGAGTGGGGTGAATAAGGGCCTCTAGCGTCTTTGCGACAGGTGAAAGTATTGTTATGGGTCGGTAGGATTCACCGAGACCAGCGCTTTTACCCGGTTTGAGACAGGGGACAATCCGTCCTGTTTTCCAGATTTCAGGGATGGCAAGCGTGGACATCGACAAGTTAAAGGCTGCCGTGAGATACTCAATGGCTGGAAGGTCGAGATGTTTCAACATGGCCATCGAAATGCCATCGGGTCCGAGGGCCTTTGAATTTTTAGCATTCTCAATGACTTTTTTAACCTGGTCCGCAGTATACGATGGTATAGTGTCAACATTTCTACTGCGAATCCGTCTTCTAATTTTACGCTTTAAGCCATCGGACTTGGGATGTTCAATAAATTGCTTATTGAACAGGCTTGCGCACTGAAGGGGTTCGCTGGTGCTCTTATGGCCAAATTTGATGGCATTATTGCCCTTTCCTTTCCTAGGATTGGATAGGGCGCGGACAGTAGACCATAGTTTACTGACACCTTCATTGAGGTTGCAGTCATTTAGGTGCTCGTTCCATTTCGCCTTCCGATAGTCTTTTACTTGTCGGTTGATTTCGGAGTTAAGCTCCTGAATTCTGGGATCACCTGGGTGAGCGCGTCTGATGTCATCTCGTTCATCGGCTAATCTGGCGGCACTGGTAGGGAAATTAGGTCGAACTTTCGGGATACGTCCAGCAGGAATAAAACGTGCCGCTGCTTTGGCAATGACGTTCCTAATATTTCTTTCGGCCTTATGAACGTTAGTTGGTGTGGGTAGCTCGGTGAACTTCGCCGACGAGTATGCTTTGAAACCCTCCCAATCGGCTTTCTTGTGATTGACAAACGTTCGCTTCTCAGACTTAGTCAGGTTTGCTGGTTTGTCAACTCTTATTATGATTGGGAGGTGATCGGACGAGAGAGCAGTGTGCGTCTCCCATCGAGTAGCACTGATTAGGCTGGCACTTACAATAGTTAAGTCAGGAGAGCTACTGCAAGTGCCTGTGACTCGAGTCGGCGAGTCTTCATTGAGTGGACAGAAATTTGAGGCGTCTAGAGATTCGGCAATAGCTATACCCCTGGCATCGTTGTTGAGGTCAGAATGCCAGAGCTCATGGTGCGCGTTAAAGTCACCAAGAATGATCCTGTGCTCTCCAGATAGTAGAGGACCAATATCGAAACGATAGCCAGAAGGGCAACTAGAGTGTGGTGGAACATATACATTAAAAATTTCGATATTAGTACTCCCTGATGAAACTGAGATGGCTTGCATTTCCGCCGTACCGTCGACATCTACATCTAATACACAGTAATGTACGGACTTGTGTATTAGGAAGGCAAGTCCACCTCCAGGGTGAGAATCATTCCTGGCGGCTGGTCTATCTTTGCGCAGTATAACGTAATTGCCATGGACGCTAAGAGACGAGTTCGAATGGAGCAAAGTCTCCTGGATAGCAGAAATCAGAATTCTGTTTACACTCATGAAGTGAGTGATCTCGGTGATTTTTTGGTGAATGCCGTTGCAGTTAAACTGCAATAAGGACAGTGGAGTGAAAACCGCTGGAGGAGGAGCAGGGGTTAAACTAGGCCTAGCATTCCTGATCATATTGTTTGGGGGTGCTGGGGGCTGAGGAGGAGGTGGAGGGCTAGGAGCAGCCCTTGGTCGCCCTGTATTTATGCATCCCGGTGCAACATATGCTGTGGAGTGCTGACCAACCCTTCTCAGGCCAGAGCACCTGAGATGTACCCATTCCAAGCAACAATTACACTGTACTGACCTGGCATTCGTACCAATTCGTTGGCCGCAAACACTACAAAACCATACCTCTGGGCCTGGATTTGTTTCAATGCCGGCGCGAATTAATAAAATTGAGAGCAGCCGCGCCGAGATGTAATGCTCCCAATATGACGAAAAAACACATAACTCGAATCCACACATATACACAGACAAACACAACCTTCCTGCATCGAACCTTCAGGGCTCTTGCCAGGGAGGTATATTGGAAACTTTTGGCCGTTTCCATGTAGAAAACGGGTGTAATCCGCCCCGTAGAGGCAGTTTCCGTAGGACCACTACATAGAAGCATATTCTGGATCCATGTTCGCAAAACGGACAAAGTGGAAAACATGAAGAAGAGAAAATGTTTTGATTTCAGTGGAGATGCGAATTTTCCCACCATACATGAAGGATTATATAAACGGTTCCATCTTTTTGGCAGTCTTATTCGCCTCCTTGCTCTTTGGTTGAAGCTGAGATTTTTGTTTTTTGCTTTGAAGGATAATACGGAAAAATTAGTACAGTAATTCCGTTTGGGATATGCTTTAACATGCATTTTCCGCGTAGTTAGGCTCTTGATGGTCTACGTACGAAAAGAAGAACCTTTTTGTTCTCCATATAACGAAAGTATATATTTAGAGATACATAAGTACATAATATGCCTTATGGGCGTGGGCGTATACTCGTTGTAATACTTTAAATTACAAAACCACTCTTTTTCCGTACGTAATTTTAATTATTTCCAAAAATTCAATCAAAGTATAAATTCAGTTTACGAAATGGTCTGTGAAAATAAGCGCAAAAGCACGGAAAACAAAAAATGAAATATAAATTATAAATTGAGTGGAAAAAGTACATCGTCAAAGGAATGTATGAGTGTATGTATGCGCAATGGAAAATTATAACAGCGCTTGACTCTTATCTTTCGCATTATGTTCATATATACGAGTGCCGATGCCGAACATCCCCGCCTTCCTCTCTGAGCCTGTTGCGGCGATATGCTCCACATTTATCAACGGCGATCTGAACAAACCCCACTTGAGTTTCGTCCTAAAAGAAAAGTCAGCAAAAATTTCCAAATTTGCAGGCAATGCTGTTTCGTTCTTGCTTGCTACAGAAACACGAGAGTACATATCTGGTGAAAAGCCGAGGAGGCTAAGCGAAATAAGCGCAGAGATACAAAATGAAAAATTGTTAAAGAAGGACATGTGAGTAGGTATGTGTATTTTGTGACCTATATCGCAACGTTATGAATGTGTACATATGAAACCAGGATAAATCGCGAAAAGGGATTTCTGCTTTTTTTATTATTCAGCCGAGGTAGGTATTTCGATATTATGCCGTCCTCGACGGTGTTGTGCGGTGTCGAAAAATCGACCGACCACAGATATAGGCTCGCTGGTCGTTCTCACAAGCCCAAGATAAAGCTTCGTTTTCATTGTCTCACGAACGGCTTACATACTGTGATAAATGAGGTTTTAAATTACGTACAGTGCATCGTACTCGTAGGTATGTACATTCACTTTATGGTCGAAGCTATCATGTGAAATGGCGTAGTCGCGTTGCTTTTTCTTTGGGTTTAACTGCCGTGTAATTGTATGGTACACACACACGCCCCTATAGTGCATACAAAAGAAATTCACCGTGTGTCAAAGTGTTTTTACATGGTTTGTTTGAGTACGGCAGCGTATGCGGACTTAGCGAAATAGGAAGAGTATCCGTAGAAAAAAATACAGTGGACTGTAGTGGTTAGCAGGGTTAACTCCTTGCAAGGAGATAGCCATCGGCATGGGTCTGATATAAAATAGAGACGTTCAGCGCGTAAATGTTTAAATATATCTAATAAAATATTTTATTTTGACGTTAGAACTTTATGAATGGCATTAGTTAATTCGATTCTCGCAGTTCGAAATCTTTAGACAGATTATTTTGGAAATAGCTTTTCCTTTGCTTATTTATTTTAGTTATATGCAGCGTTTCACAAATCTGAGTCGTCTCGATATAGCGTACAAATTATTTAAAACGAACCGAAGGCTTTGAGAATGCAAATGCAGCCATATGAAATACCTTATGCAACATATTAGAGTGTGAGGAAAGCTACCTCTTACAATGGAAGTGTTACTCTTTTATGAAATGACAATATTTAATGAAAAACTAGCCTTTCGGAATAGGATGAATTTGGGAGGTTGAATTTAAACAAAAAGAACAATGTGAACTTGCTTTGGACAGACTCCAGGTCACCAGAGAAAATGTGTAAAAGAAGACTAAACAACTGAGACGTATTCAAGTATATACACTACGGTTTAGCCTCTAGCGAGATTAATAAGTTCGTACACGTATGCAATAAACGAAAATTTACAGAATATCACAAGACAAATACAGAAAACTTTCCAGCCTTTCTTATGATAAAGGTATGTATGATAGGTGAATCCAAGTTTCGTATCGAAATCAACACCAAGATCTGTCGCGAAAGATGAGCACATTCCAGTAGAATGCAAATGAAAATTTTCGAAAATGGGTTTTGAAACAGGTGATGTAGAGCGCATTTAGAGCTAAGAATGTCATTATTTAATGACCGCACAATGCTTATGTGTACCTATTCTGGTTTTTCATCAAAAATTCAAAGAATAAAATCGTATATAATTTTAAAATTTCTTTAAAATTTGAACGGGTGTATCTCGGAAGATACGAGCAACTTCGTAACGGGCGAGGTGGAAATTTTATGTAGTTTCGGAAAATGAAGTCATATCTCGGATTAAATGTTTATTGGTGTGGCAAATTTTGATTTAGTTTAGCAAGTCGGGCAATTTGACAAAAAATGGTACCTATTACATTTTAACGGTTAACAATAGAGGGGTCCCCATGTACATTAATTTTCCCCAAATGAGCCACACTACCTACCATTAAAATTCCATCATGAATGGGACACCCTGTATATATTCCAGAAAATTTATTCGTTTACACGTTTGGCCAAGAGCAGGCCTCAGTGGGATCAACGCTATACGAAAACTTTTCACATTTGGTTTCAGTGGCATAATGTACGTTGCTCTACGAATTAATTTATTTTTGAAGAGTCGACTGATCAATTTCAGATCAATCAAATTTGTCTTACTATACTGAAACGAAAACAAAGTAGCGACTATCTCGCATTTTCAAAACGCAACTTCGAACTTCTATTTCAGGCAAGGTGGAACAAAGAATTGGAGAGTTGAAAATCTGATATATGGGATATAGGGTTTGTAATATTATCCGAAATCAATTCAAGCACACTTGTCAGTCAGTGTTCTTTTATACAATTTTTAAACCCTTAACCTTCCGGCGGGCGCAACACTAATCCTAACACGATCGGGCGCAATGCATCTGACAGATTAAGTTCAGAAAATAGGATGAAACTAAGTGTCTGTATATTCTACACTCTTATTTATTGTTGCATTGTCTTTTTGAAACAGTTCTACGAAATTTCGGAAACAAATACTGGCTTACAAATTTTGATACACTTCCCATTTTCAATTTTCTAAGAATATTCCGTTTTCAATAGCCTCAATATTTAAAAAACTTCCAACAACTCGACCGCTTAAAAAATGTGAGCTTATTTTACTAAAAACACACTATTGAACGATTAGGTGACCCTACAAGTCAACTCAACGTTATTACGCAATGTGAAGAGTATAACAAGTGGAAATTTTCATAGAAAAGGAAAAATAACACAATCGGGCGCAATACATCTGAGAGATTATTTCACCCCCTGCCGCCCCTCAGACATATGGTACATAGAAACTGAAAACGGCTTTGGGTAGTTGATCGATAAAGATTAAGCTACTGTGAGTTTCAGATCTCTCCATTTTCATATCGCTGATTGGCGCAACAAAAACTGGTCACTTAATCTGTCAGATGCATTGCGCCCGCCCGAAGGTTAAATTTCCAGTCGATGCAAAGCATCAACATCGATTACCTATTACCGAGAATGGTCACAGAGGTTTACAATTTTAATGAAGAAAGCTTCCTTGTTTTCTTCTTGTGATTGATTTTTGATGATACGCTTGCCAAACGTCAACAAAAAAAAAATAGGTATACTATGTGGCTATTTCTGGCTGAAACTATAAACCTCTTTCAATCGCTATTACAGGCAAAAACGCAGGTATTCATTATAAATGGAAGTAAAATTCAATCTCGGAGGACATACACCTACTCATTCCAGGGAGAGTTCCATTAGGAATCGCTTCCAATACACGCAAAAAATGTTGGCCGATGGATATCGTATCGACTTATTTAAATATATAACAGACACGACAGTCCAACATTAGACAAAGGCCGCAGGTTTGTTAGTGACATCCAATTTCCAAGATCTTAAATGCTTTTTTGTTGAGGCGTTAAGATCAGCAGCACGCTCAGCAGTGTTATTTATCCCCATAAATGAGTACTCGTTTAGCATCTGAGTGAGATCATAGTCCGTCCCATGGGTCGTGTGTTCGAAAAACACCATGAACTGAATTGGTTCACGGTGAGACTTGAACCCACGAGCCTGTGCACTGAAGGTGTGCGCACTAATCCCAACGCCAACTAGACTACAAACTTTCGATTTATGAACCCATTACCTGCGGGAGACTTTTTTTTTCGAATTTTCGTGTGAAACTTCATAGATATAGTAAATAAGGCCTCCTTAGCCCAAATCTGCTGTCCGTTTTTTAATCTGCTTTTTAGTTTAGCTGTATTTAAGTGATGCCATATGGCATCAGCGCAGGTTCAGGTTGTGAAGTCATTATTTTGAAATATTACAGAAATACACATTTTTTTTTGCTTTAACAAAGACAAATTGGCTGAAGTATATGATTTCATATTAAAAATAACAATTCAATGATGTTTTGAAAAGTTAACGAAAATATTTCCCATGATTTTATTATTTGTCGATAATTCTTTAGGATTGTGTGTGATATTTTAAAAAGCAATCGCTATTAATGTAAAGTTGTAGGTTTTAATATCATTTGGACGACGTTCCCAAATGGTGCGCCAGAGTCATTGTAACCCAACCTCTTTAAGATAATCTAGTACTGGAACACCAGTAAAATTTTTCAAAATAATTACAATAATCATATTCCCAGGAAACTCGTGTATCATCTGAATTAGGGGGGCAATGTATTTTTCATAATTCCTTTGCAAGTCAGGATTAATTTTTTGATTAGTTCCTTGATAGATATAAAATGACAATAAATAACCCTCGGGTGTATTTAAACACCCAACTTTGTAGCCGAAGCAGACAGGCTTACCCAATTTCCACATTCTATCGTGAGGATTTAGAGCTGTCTTCTGGGCTCGATTCGAAGGATTAACAAGCAAATCATTATCTCGTGATCAATCGTCTAAATAGTTAAATGTTTAATGCAATTTCACCCTACAAATACGAAAAAATAACTAATAAATTTCAATTGCCATTAAAATTTCCTTTGTAGTCTGTACCAACGATGATGCGATATGGCATCAACCAATTTCGAACCAAAATTTCAGATACTAAACTTAATTTCTTTTTTCTAATTTAACATGAATGGAGTCACTTTTCAGTACACTTTTCGTATTAGATATAGTTCTAGAAAAAAAAAAACAAGTTTGAAACCTAAAAAATCAACTTAAATTTTGCGGTACAACATTTCTTCTTTTTTTTTTCAAATTCCGAAAATTTGTTCACCTTTGCGATCGGATATCTGTGGCTCCTAGAAGAATACTGACACAATTTACGTTAGGCATGAAAGATAAACTTGTCTACTATAGATATCAGTGGAATTTGCACAAGAATGCATTCGTATTCAATATTTAGAGGCCATGTAACAGAATACTTGAAAACGATGCCATATGGCACACTAGCAGTGAACGGGTTAAGTTAGTTTATATACATAAAATGGGTAACTGCTTCCCCTGAAGTTAGGTATTTTTCCAACGAGACACCAACCAGGTACTTGTCATAATTTCAACATGCCTCAAATTATTGGAAAACCTTAATAAGCCAAAGAGCCGCATCGGGCTGGTGAGCTGCACGGACTACCCTATGCGATTTCCAAAAGTATGTATGGGTATTGTCTAGTCTTCTTTTAAGTTATATGAAAACTTCATTTTTTATGATTATACAAAAATTAAATTTATTAACATTGTGTAAATGACGTTTATTTACGTTTTTAATATATTTTTAACATTTTAGTTCATAGTACTCGTTGCTTTATGTTTTAATTAAGTTTCTGTTTTTTGTCTATTTTTGTTTTAATTTTTAATTTACTTAGGAGCCCGAAGGATCTGGATTCGTGGAAGAATTATCCGAAGATCCATTTGAAAATTCGGACGATCTTTGGGTAAGTTTCACTGTTTTGTTTTATTTGCTTTTCTGTATGTGCTTATAAAATTAGATAATTATGTATATGAAATTTTGTAGAAATTTGTAGATATTTTTTTTAAGTGCTCACAATAATATGTGCTTTATTTGCGTTTATTACATATGTATGTTTAAACTTTTTGTTTAGATCAGTATAACTATTGAGATCACCAATACCAACTCAATGTATGCATAAACTAATTAAAAGTTAAAACAACCATAAATATCCATCTATCTATTTATTACCCAATATTCTATTTCCCTCACAAAGTTTGTAATAAAACACTCACTGGGGTGCCCTATAATACCGCACATTCCACCCAAATACTCCCAGTTCAAAAACCCTGAAAACAAACTTCTCTTTACAACCAATCTCATCAATTAAATTGAATGGCATCCGATATACAAACAAGCCGCCCTTTCATTCGTATATCCTTTCCGGAGTTGGCTCCCGCACAGAAATATACTATTCAACGCAAAAGCATTTGAAATCTCGAAAACAGATCCATCTTCCGCAGTAGTACATGATGAAATAATAAACATGTAGATGCAAATACCCGAAGGCGCTTAATAGTCATATCGTTCAGGACATTCACAACAAATCTTCTCGCCACCACTAAATTTTCGCTTAAACTGAATGATATTCGTATAAAGCATGAAGATGAGTCGTGCGAGAGCTGGGAGAGAGCCTATACAAGACTGCATGAAATTTATAACCGTCGGACGTCATGTTACCACTGTCTTTTGCTACTTATTCCGTGCGCCACATAAAGGCGGTGACAGGCCCGCGCCGGCCGCGCCGCCCGGCTCACTCCGAACAAGATACCATTTTCAGATCCTGTGGCATAGCCGACCGATTCGTTTGGGCATCACGAGGGCTTGCTAGAACGCAGTATTTGCCACACTAGGATGACACTATGTTGTGTTATGGGCGAGCATTTAAACGGACCAGAACTAACTATGGCACAAAACCAAATAATGTCATGGCAGTTCATAAATTTCCATGACAAGTTACTTGTCCTTTTCGCCTGACATTTTCTTTTCTCCGTTTGCAGCTATTTATCAGGCAATGCGAGGAAAAAAAAACGGCGAACATGTCGCCAGGATCCTTGTCCATTCGGAATATTATTCTCGATGCTTTTGACTGAATTTTTATATATGTATATACGTAGGCTATGTTTGTGTGCACACCCTCATCAGTGATTTGCCCATTTTTATACATTTTTAATAGAAATTTATGGAGGTTTTCGATTCATAAGGGTAACAACACGAGAGGACACACAGAAAAGACATATTCGTTGTGCGAATGAGTTATTCATCCAGCGTAAGACACGCGGTACTGATATATGGGACATGGGTTTATTTTCCCATAATTTAATGGGTTCTGTGAAGCGAATGTATAATACTGTTTTGAATGTGCAATTTACGATGAACATAATATTTATGTCAAGTTTCGATTTTTTTCCGTTCTTTGATGAATATTGAAAATATCGCCCAGAGGCAGTTACATTTTGTTTTGGATCGTGCACTCCCCCTAATGAAAATTTCGGTTCTAATAATAAAAATGTTTTTATATTTATATGGAATACGCACGCGAAGGAAATATATTGGAATGTATTGTGTTCCGTCCTGTCAAATGCATATAACAAGCTTCAGAATAAAGCCCGTAGGTTGATTTTATCTTTCGATTCATAATATGAAATTTTCATTAAAAAAAAATAAAAGAAAAAAGGAAAGAATGATATTTTATTTATATTGGCAAAATAGTATTTGAAGATTTTGATAAGTCGCAGAATAGGTTGACGGGAAACCAACTTTTATCTCTATTTCAGTAATCAGATAGAAGTTTAGGTACATATATCACTCCATTTCGAAAAACCTTCCTTTCCAGTTGGCCTAAAGCCGGCCGCACACTGTCCGGAGTGTGCCAAACTCCGCGCAAAAGATCGGTCCAAAAATTATACCTTATATTCGCCCAAGCACACTGCTTGCAGTTTGCCAAATACCGAACAAACAACAAAATTTAATTCCCTTCCATCTCCCCTGTCCCTCGCACGCGTGTGTTTTAACGATTTTTATTGAAATATGTATGTAATGCTACATTGAGCACTAGGGATACCAGCAGCACAGAAATTGCGCTGTCGTGTGTTGAGGTTTTTCAAGTTGCGTTTATATGTTTGATTGAGCGACGGATTACTTTGCATTTGGAAAAAGAGTTTGGGGCAATTTTATTTTTATTTCATGGTTGTGGCGTTGAGCAATATGGTAAAGGGGCCGATCCGATCTATGGGATTTCACAACAAGCAACCATGTTCCCATACGCGTATATAACAATGAGGAAGCTGTTTACTTTTCCACGGGGCGGAGTCTGAGCTGAACTAAACAGATGGGTACAGTGAGCCGCAAAACTATTCGTATGCTATGATCGATATATTATCTATAGTACATACACATCAACAATAAGGATTAAATTAAATGAACGACTGAAACAATTGTCCCCATCCCAATCAATGTACCGTGGATATCGTTTATAACGACATCGGTTATAACAAAGCATCGGCTAGATCGACGGAACTTTATTTAGCGGTTGCACATCAATTCTGTACCAACGATCGTCCAAGATAAGGGAGCAGTTATTATTCCACACTGTTAGCGCCTCTAAGTTAGTTTTCTCCAATTTGCTTTGCGACAGGGACATATCGAGATACAAATATTCGACGACGTCCCTGTTGGCTTCCTGAAGTACCAGATCTGGTTTTTTTCTTTTAAGCCTTTGGAGTCAAGCATTTATGAAAAGAATCCATGTTGAAAAAATAAAGGAGTCAACCGAAGAATTTAAGTTTATCTGCTGTGAAAAGTGAACTTCAGCACAAAAGCTGAAGGGGGTAACTTGCCCCGGGAATATATACACACTTAAATCTAAATTTTGTAGTTTACTGGGCAAGCTACTTGCACAACGATGAAGTTGAACACTACAAAGTTCCGGCGATAGTATCAACGTTTCTTCATTCATTATTCTACATTGTCTGACTTTATTTGTCATAAGAAGTGTCTATAAAATTTCACATGCACCATTCGGACGAACTCCGCCCGAATAAAGTAAGTATAGATTGATTGATATTGATGCAAAACATACGCGCATATAAACATGATCACCTATAACAAGGCTTTTGTAATGTTGTATGAAAATACACTTTTTCCGCTTACAGACAAAAAACGATATTAAATGCATTGACGTTTTGGCCAATGTTCAGGCCGAGCTTGAGTGATCTTTTTATCGATCTTTTGTATAATTCTTTTGCGCGGGGTTTGGCACACTCCGGATCCGGACAGTGTGGGGCCGGCTTAAAAGGGACACATTTGTCGCTTGTTTACTTGTATAGTACTATGTAGCAAGCTGAAGCTTTACACTCATGGTTCCTTCTGTTGCAGGCTGTTTGTGTATTTGAATCTCCGAAATCGGATGATGGGGTCATGTGACTGCCATAGAAACCTTACCCTCAAATTGGGTTCTTATACAAAAATGTCTGTGTGTACACCAATTCCAACTAAACACTATATACACAAATATTTTTCTATCGCTGTCACCAAATATTATGTAGAAATAGAGGACATCGAATGAGGGGTTTAAGAGGTTGCCATAGAAACCCCACTTCCAGAAACCACTTTAAATGAAAAGGGATTGTATTATTATTATTATTACATCAGGCTAAGTAGCCCCAAGATATAGGCAATGCAACACTAAGATACAGCAGCCCATATCAGCGGATATGCCACTTTTTTGATGATATGTACTTTACGCAGGTGTTCCCTGAGGTAACTATCTAAAATAGCCTTAAGTATCCTCTATTAAAGGAGCTGCTAACTTTTATGCCAAAGTGGTAAATCAGATCTTTTGTATTGTTGCAATTGCAACCCTGGTGTGTCCTATTTCCTAACCAACGCCTTATAGTAGGCGCCTAAATTTGAATTTAGGGGAGGGAACTTGTTGACGAGCCGTGTCTAGCAATTTCATCTGCAGCTTCTTTCACCATTCTTGATGAGAGTATTCATGCTGATTACTACCTGCCTGGCTGTCGGTATAAAGATAGGAGCAGTAGCCTCAGCGGTTTTTATACCCTATACCCATAAGATGGTATAGGGTATATTGTTTTTGTTACGCCGATATTATGTAACACCTCAAAGGAGTCACCGGAGGTATGGCAAAGTACACAGCAAAAAATCCGGTGTGAATTTAACTCCGAAAATTGTCGAATAGGGTCCCTCCGTTTGGATAAAATATTGTTTTATCCAAATGGATGAGCACAAAAGTGTACTTCCAATTACACCAAAAGGAGTAATACTCGATATTTTTGGGATAAAAATAAAACACAAGTTTCACAGAACATTTAACTCATAAATGAGTTTTGTATAACTAGCATTTACCTCTCTATAGGTGTTGGCGACATTTCATTTACCTCTTTATGCTCTAAAAATGCATAATAAATTACCTGCCTACAGTGGGATTCGATCCAGCGACCCTATGATTTGAAGACTAACGCCTCACCTACTACACCACACAGACTATACGGGATGACGTTCGTAATTTGCACCATATATTACGTGCGGAATTAACTCCATTTTAAGTAAATTTTAACACCATATAAACAAAAACTGATATAATTTCGAATAAAAGTTATTATTTATCCAAATGAATTTTATTTTGAGTGTTTTATCCTAATAGATAAAAGGAAAATGTTATACTCGGGACGGAGTGAAATAAATGTATTTAACTCCATAGGTATAAAAAAATTAAACCTTTTTGGATAAATTTTAGTTCACACCGCCTGATTTTTTGCTGTGTATATATACAGGGTGTCCCGCAACCGGTGGTACATAGGATAATGGGAGATAGTGCAGCTCATTTGAGGACAATAAATGTTCTACACGACCCCTCTATCTTTAACCGTTAGAAAGTTATAGCATTTTTTGATAAAAGTGTCAGAAACCCCGACTTGCCGAGCAAAATCACTATTTGCCACGCTCCCAAATATTGGATCCGAAATTTGACTTCACTTTCTGAAACTGCACAAAATTCTACATAAAATAACGGTTTTGCCAATTAAATTATTTAAAAACCTACCCAGATACAACCACTCAAACTTTAAAGAAATTTGGAAATTGATATTTTCTTGTAAATTCAAATTGCAAAATCGTAACGGTACTTTGAACTGACAAATGTGCAAAGTTTACAAAAGTTGCATCATTATGTCAGCTTTCGAACGACATATAAAAAATAGGGTCTTAAGGACTGAAAAATTGAAAATATTACGTGTAAAAGAAAAAAAAACGCGAAACTAAAGCAGAACAAATCTAATTAAAATACATACATACTTCAATTATTATTAATGGTTTTCAAAAAATAGTGAAATTAAGGTGTCAACGAACTTTGCCTTGAAGATGTTTCATTCTGGAAAAATGTGAAAATGTACTTGTTGAGAAAACGGTAATATTAACGGTTAATCCTTGTTATTTTAAAGTCATTTGCTTCAGTTCGTTATTCCACCAGCTTAATTCAACTGATTAGCATTGATTATCACTAGAGACCGGATTATATGCAAATGCATAACTGCATATGCATTTGCATATATTGCCCATTTTACTGGGTTTTTGGATATTATATTGATAATGCATTGATGGTGCATATTTTCTAGTATAATTCTCGATTTGTACATTTGAAAATAGAGAAAAAGAAAGCATTACCATCAACAGCGAGCACTCAATTCTATGCCAACCTTGAGAATGTAGCATCTCCTAGTTAAAGGACTCCATCCAACTAATGAGAAGTGTACAAAGATTGACCGCTGAGCTACCCGCTATATTCGCAGAAAAACTCAAGGAAAAGTTTCACAAAATCCTTGATAACAACCCTGGAAACGAAGAAATATGTGAAATTGACAATTATATCAACGGTACCGGCAAAAATTTACCTGGCAAAAAATCTGCTTATATGGCGCCTAAATTTTAATATTGTCCAGTGACATCGGCTGATGTTGAACGTTCCTTTTCAAATTATAAGACAATTAAATGACAGGAGACATTTTGTCTTTTGTCTTACTACGGAGCATTTCCCAAGTAACAATTTCATTCCTATAATACTTCGTAAAATACTCTCTTCTAACAATAATAGGGGCGTTTTACAATACCCACTGAATAATAGTCCAATAATGGCGTTTGGCGCCATTTTTTAATCCAATAGTACCTTATTGTAGCACTAAATTATGCTTCAAAAAAGGCGTACGCCATTTACTTTATATCATCATTTTCTGTCATTAAACGAATTCGCAAAAAAAAAATGAAAAACAAAATTTCCGCAGCTAGCATCGAACCCGTGTCTGTTGATTGCCCGTCCTACAGGCTACCACTCACCCAACCTCACATATAGTCAGCATTGCTCGTAAATGCTACAAATGGTTAGTTGATTCTATAGAAATGCTTGACTATTCTTTATCGAATCTTCTGCAATGCACCCTATATCAATCAGGTGACGTTGAATAAATCCACACATTTCTCAATAAAATGCAGTCAATTACTCCGCAGAGATCACCTTAATTGGTTCCGAAGACAACAATGAGTAAGTGTTTCATGCAAGATTTCAAGGATTTCTATTGGAGAAATTATGTATTTCAGAGCACTTCAAAAGTGTCAATTCATTAAAAAATCAGAAAGTCCATCCTTCTATAAAACTACTGTGAAAAATTTATTGGATGACCATTCGACCATTCACACTATAAAAATGAAACCGACTGTGCTATAGAAGAATATATGCATGTGTGTGAGTTAACTTAGAGAGACTGTTGCATGTGTGTGCTGTATCATCCAATAAACACAAGAGTGGAGTATTTAAAGGAGTATCTTTTTAGGTTACCGTTTAGAGACAGTTTTATCGAAGTCTTATACCACCATCTAAATTTATTCCATAATGATGATAGAAGCTTTCCGGAAAATGCTTTAAGGATGTTTTATGGGATCAACATATTTATTTAAGCGATGTCACACCATTCTTTGGCTGGAACCAACTAAAATGTGTTTTCCGTGCTCTAGAGTGCTAATAAAGACTGAGTAATAAGTCTTTTCTTTCATTTTATATTGCATATTTTGTCATTTTAGTTGCATATTTCAAAGGTTTATTATGCATATTTGCATGCTTATTTCAGCCTTTTTAAGTTGCATATAATCCGGTCCCTAATTATCACACAATTGATCTGTTGCTAGAACGTTAATATTAAAACAGGTATTATTTTTAGTAGTATTTATTAAAATCGTTATTAGTGTGATGTTTTATTAGATGGCGACAAAATATTCGGATATCGAGTACGCTGATATGGTGTTGGTGTATGGTATAGCTGGATGTAACGGACGCGAAGCAGTTCGCGAGTATGGTCGTCGCTTCCCCCAAAGACAGGTTCCGGACAGCCGAACGTTTGTTAGGGCGTTTAACACACTGCGACAAACTGGTAGAACACCGAACCATTACACGTTAGAGCGAAGTCAACGTACTACGGCACGGCTGCAAGAAGAAATTCTTCGTCACTTCAGGACGAACTCGGATTCAAGCACGAGAAGGGCGGCTATTCAAATGGGTGTGCCTCGTATGACAATTCACCGAACACTACAAGAGGATAGTCAATATCCATATCATTTAACGGAAGTGCAAGATCTACTGCCTTCCGACTTTGAAAGAAGAAGGACTTTCTGTAGTTGGTTCATACAAAGATTGGCAGCGGATCGGCACTTCCAAAGAAAAATAATATGGACAGATGAGGCTACTTTTACTCGGAGTGGTGTATTCAATACCCGCAACACCCATTTCTGGTCTCATCAGAACCCCCGCGAAACTCGTACTTCGAGATACCAGCACGAGTTTAGTGCAAATATCTGGATCGGTGTTCTTGGAGATGAACTACTACCTGAAATTATTCTTCCTCAAAGACTCAATTCATCCGCGTTCCACCAGATTCTCGAAACAGAAGTCGTGCCGAAGGTCGTAGATGAAATTCCATTAGCTAGATTATCAGAAATATGGTGGCAAATGGACGGATGTCCGGCTCACAGCGGAAGAATTGTTTCGGAATTTTTGAATAGTGAGTTCCATGAAAAATGGATTGGACGATACGGGCCTGTCGCTTGGCCTCCTAGAAGTCCCGACTTAACGCCGCTTGATTTCCATGTATGGGGTAGACTCAAAAATGAAGTTTACGATGAGCCAATAGTGTCCCGGGAACATCTTTTGCAAAAAATTAAAATGGCTTGAAATAATTTGCGCGAAAAAAGGGAAGAGATGCTTAAGGCGGTCTCTTCTGTTGGTAGAAGGTGCCGAATTTGTGTCCGATATGGAGGAGGACACTTTGAACAGCATTTATAATATAAAAGTTCCTATTCTCAATAATCTTTCTTTTTAGTTTTTATAAAAAAAATATTGTTTACTTAATAAAATGTATACTTTGAATTTCTCTTGAGACCATGTTTTTTTCTGTTAAACACGTAATATTTTCAATTTTTCAGTCCTTAAGACCCTATTTTTTATATGTCGTTCGAAAGCTGACATAATGATGCAACTTTTGTAAACTTTGCACATTTGTCAGTTCAAAGTACCGTTACGATTTTGCAATTTGAATTTACAAGAAAATATAAATTTCCAAATTTCTTTAAAGTTTGAGTGGTTGTATCTGGGTAGGTTTTTAAATAATTTAATTGGCAAAACCGTTATTTTATGTAGAATTTTGTGCAGTTTCAGAAAGTGAAGTCAAATTTCGGATCCAATATTTGGGAGCGTGGCAAATAGTGATTTTGCTCGGCAAGTCGGGGTTTCTGACACTTTTATCAAAAAATGCTATAACTTTCTAACGGTTAAATATAGAGGGGTCGTGTAGAACATTTATTGTCCTCAAATGAGCTGTACTATCTCCCATTATCCTATGTACCACCGGTTGCGGGACACCCTGTATAAATGATCAGGGTCGGTCCCTGAATCGAATAAGCCATGTCTGTCTGTCCGTGTGTCTGTCTGCTAGCACGATAACTCCCGAAATACTGATGCTAGCGGTTTGAAATTTTGGTCAAATGTTTGTTTTGCTAAAATCTTGGACGGTATTGAAAATGGGCAAAATCGGATCACGGGTTCCCCTACCTCCCATACAAACTACCCCTCCTTGATATTTTAATTCGGCCATAACTTTCGGTAGAATATCGCTATCGACTTGACTACCCCTACCCCTACTTCCCCTACAAAGTTATATTCAGCCATATCCTTTGATAGAATGTCACGAAAAACTTAAAATTAGTATCAAATGGTAGCCGTTGGATGTCTTGACAAGGTAATAAAGATGTGTCTGGTCCGACCCATCTTCCCCTCCCTGCCCCACAAAAAATATGAAATTGAATATTTTGGGTTTTGCGTGCCTTCTAGGTCTGTACATAGGGTATACACTCATCGTGCTATTCGCACGATTAGAACTCGGTCTCGTTTTTTTGTAAAATCTCTTTAGTGCAAACCTCAGTACAGCGACTAATATTTTAGTGGCAGTCGAAATACCCCAACATCGACTCCTTGCTGGTATTTAATCCATTGATAAATTACATGGAGCTTCTAAGGTCAGGAGCTAAACTACCATCATTTCATTTCTCGCACCAAGGGATGAAAACTGAAAATTTCTTACCAAAGCAGAGTTCGTTTGCCATGTAGGATGATCCCGAACGAATTTCTGAGTTGAGGATTCTAGAATACATTTTCGACGTACGTGCTTCAGCTGTGCCGCTTGTCTGACATAACACTTATAAAAATTTTAGCTCAGTAGAAAAATCAATCACTGGGTTGTCCAAACAGATAGGGCTGAACAGTTGTTCAACCCAAATGCTATACATATCTGAGGCAAATTTAATAAAAAACAGCTCTAAGCGGGCGGTACATGTTATCGTTACGGGGCTGCTATAGAAACCACACCCCTCAAAAATAGGTTTTCCTATGAAAAATCAAGGCGTTCATTGTATACTGCTTCTCCTCTATTTTTAAACATCCGAAAAAGGTGGAGTATGACATTTATTACCTAACGAACTCATAAAAATTTACTATAAAGTAGTCATAGTCAGATCGCATGAATTTGCGTCCCTTCGAAGCTATTTAAAGCGTATGTATTCTCTTCTACTGTGAAATGTTTACAACAAAAATACATACAATTTCCAATTTTCAAATCACGTCCTCTTTAGTTTGTCTCTGATCATGCAAAACTGACATGTACGAGTACTCCATTCACTCCTATACACGTACAAATGCTGCGTCTACCTATATGTATTTCAAAAGGCAAACATTTATACGACAAGATAGGCCTTTTATCCTGTCGGTTTGCTCCATAGTCAATACCAATAACGAACCATTTCGATACCACTTTTTCTTCTAAATTCCATGTTGCCTCTATATACGCTTCAGTCTATACGGTCGGCCCTCATATCGTCAAAATGTGTCCCCGGAAAACTTTTACTGAAAACTCATCGGCATGAAAATGGGCACGTTGTTGATATACCAGCAACGGGTAAAAGAAACCATATCCATATCCAGCGAGTCGAGTCAAAGGAAATCTCAGTCGGTTGATTTGCTTATTTTATATGTTTACTGTATTCAGTACATGTTATCGATACGGCTAGCGGGGGCGTATATAAAAAAGAATACGCACATATAACGATTATTCCGTTGAGCATCTCTGACAAAAAAAAAAAGAAAACAGGAAAGCAATATCCATATAGTAGTATCCACTTGGCAGAACGACGGATATCACCGATGAAAACCATCTCAGCATTCGTGAAGCAGCGTCACCGACCGACAAGAGAGAGATAGAGACCATACATACAAAAAATCATCCCAGTAACAAGTCGAATCCTTTGCAATTTTTTATTCCGGGCTTCCTCCCGTCAGTCAGTTGTATATATTGAGCACTTTTTCGAGTACGTGTTTAGCATGAATATAATGCCGAAGTTGCGAGGATATGTGCCGAAGCCTGAAGCCTGGCTGATGCCAATGTCATGCTATACATACAGACTTTGCACAAAGTTTTCATTAAGGGCCACTAAGCCCACTTTAATCTGACATATTTTCAACGAAAGATAGACATTTGAAATAAATTGCCTGTGATGTATTGCATATTTCAAAAATTTGCTCGTAACATAATATTGAGGCAATATTATATGCCGGAAAGGACTCTGTTCTGGCGTTTATCGATGATGTCGTTGCAAAGTCTTTCGGTAAATTATGTTTGGCTCAATTGAAGATTCGACTCATGTGCCGGCCTATAGTTTTTAACAAAGGAAAATATTATGTTTTCCCACCGGAAACGATTGGTCGCATTTTTCTATTCAGATTTACTTGTATGGTTGAGGATTATACTTTTGAGAGCCCCTGGGAATTAACATGCGAGATTGCTACCAGTTGAGACTAAAATATGGACCGTAAATATTGAAAACAACCCGTTCCGGAGCAATTCGTAAGGTCATTTTGTGGGACTATTTATCCGTTATATAGCTTACAATTTCGCCTTAATAGAATGATAAGCATGAAATTCCCGGCAAATCTTTGTAAACTGATGTTGGCTTGATTTCTAGTTTTATAGATTTGAAATGTTTTCCATCAGAAAAAAAAAAAGATTTAGTTGTCGTAATTAAGTAGTTCGTCAGCTGTAGTAGAAAGCTGATTGTAGCATTCGAACCAAAAACGACACCGAGGCTAATTTCGGGCGCGGCCGAAATTTGGATACCCTTCGCTCTCCTCGGGCTACAAGTTTTTTCGGGCGTACCTACGACTTGTATTTAATCTCTCCCCCCATCGACAAAACAATATTTGTATGGGGTTTGGTTGAAATAAATGGGCAAATAAAAATATTTAATCAGAAAATTTTATTGAGGTTGCGGGAGCTTGACCCCACAGTACGATTCCATTTTTTTTTTTAACTTTTTTGTTGCTTTGGTTAAGACACATTAATTGATGGTTTTTTGAAATTGGTGCAAAAAAATGTTTCTTAGAAGAACCCAAGTGGGGGGTTGGGTTTGTATGGCCACCCCATGACCCCATGGTCAGATTTGATCTTCGATATGTTGTGTGCCATCAAGAGAAACACGTTTGTGTGTAATTTGGTTGAAATTGGTGCACAAATAAAAAAGTTTTTCTTAGAAGAACCTAAATTGGGGGGTTAGTTTGTACGGCAGCCGATTTGATCCATTCTTAGATATGTTTTGTATCATAAAGAGAAACACATTTGTGTGAAATTTGGTTGAAATTGGTGCACAATTAAAAAGTTTTTCTTAAAAGAACCTAATTGGGTTTGTATGGCAGCCCCATGACCCCATGGTCGGATTTGATCAATTCTTAGATATGTTTTGTGTCATCACGAGAAACACGTTTGTGTGTGATTTGGTTGAAATTGCTGCACAAATAAAAAAGTTTTTGTTAGAAGAAGTTAAATTGGGGGCTAGGTTTGTATGGCAGCCCCATGACCCAGTGAGCCAATTTCGGTGATTCAAACATACAAATAGCCTCCAATTTCAGCTCCGTAGCTTTTATAGTGGCCGAGAAAAACGCGCTGCAACAGACGGACAGACAGACAGACAGACGGACATCGTCCAATCGCCTCATCTCGTCATGCTGATCATATATGTATACTTTTTATATGGTCGGAGCTGGTTCCTTCAATGCGTTACAAACTTCATGACAAAGTTAATATACCCTTTCACTCTATTAGCGAAGGGTATAAAAAGTCATTTAAGCGAGGTTTCAGATCTGAGGTTAGCACAGGTGATGATCAGGCTGGTCTTTTTTGAGCGAGTGGCGAAGCGTTAACAGTTGATAAAGAGCGAAAAAGACAAATGTTTTCCCTTAAGAATTATTGAGTTCATTAATTCATACTGCACTACAAAAATAGTAACATACAGACATACAGTGGTAGAAACAAATACTTCTCACATACATTGTTCCGATAAAAACGCGAAAACATTTTAAATAGACTTGCTTTTTTTATAAAATTGAGAACGCCAATTTAAAAACATGGGCGCATGGTCCAAATTTAGGTACAAGGTGTGAAAAATTTAGTAGTGAATTTTTCGACTAGAAAATTTCGTTAGATTAAAGTCTAGGAAATACTTTGTAGATTTTTCTTTGTATTTTGTTTAGTTTTTACGGACTTTGTGTAACTATAAGATAAAAGTTGGTTAGGGCACATTTGGTACCAATTCATGGTGACTGAGCGTGGGTTCACTAACCATGAAAAAATCCATTTCAGCCGGGAATTTACCTTCTAGCCGATTTAAATAACGAAAATGCGTCATTATTGCTCAAATGGACTATTAGGCCTTACACAGATAGCAAAATCATTATTATGAAAATGCCTCGTGGGGATGAAAATTGGAAATATGTTTTCGTTATCGAAACTCACTTTCTGACAATAGCGATATTTTAATGAATATGTACTTTGTTCAATAATTTGAAGATACTTTTGTTTTCAAGAATTTAAATAGATGTGTGTAGGTAAAGGTTGATAAGAAAGATAAGAATTGCAGCAGCGCGCCATGTAATACTAGTTCGAAACCGACTCGAAATGCACTCTGTGTGCCGCAACTCGCTGGAGTATGCATACTTGTGCTGTCCCACTATGGGCAAACTGGACGGTGGATAACTCAAATCATTTTTTGAGCATGCTACATCCACCGTCCAACAACAATGTATTTTGTTGCTTTTTGTTTGATAATAAATTACTGCTGAGTTTTGGATTTTGAATGAATGGATGAAATGCCGCACTTTTAGGAAGTTAATGTGCAGTTGTCCAACCCGAATACTATACGTATCCGGGGAAATTTAATAAAAAACGGCTGTAACCATATAAATGGGAGCACGTATGGGAAAATTTAAAAACAGGACAACCCAGTTATAATCCAAAAATCACAACGGCCGCCGAAATTCAATTTTATTAAGTTCGCAACGAATTCGCTTCATCTATAGGTTGTACCGCGTACTTTGAATCTCCGCAAATGTGATTATGTCTTTGAGGCCACCAATCTTTTATTCTAAAATTAAAATTGAAAGTACAGTACAATTCGGTTGTAACATACCCGAATTTAATGGAAAAGATCAGCGGGGGTCGTTTTAATGTACATGATTGTAGAAATCAAATAGATGTATGAAAGATGTCGAATTTCGCCGAAGCTCAAGGTACAGTACAATCCAGTTGTGACGGGCAAATCTAATCAAAAATTATCCCAGTACAACTTTAGACTTTGAATGCCCTGTGGCACGGGTTAAGAATAGTGCTACCGTCTTTCCCGACGTGTCGTAAGAGGCGACTTAAGGGACAGGAGAGAATAAAACTCTCCTGAGTTTCGAACATATCTCCACAATTGTGCGCGCAGCAAATCTGTTTTGCGCTCAAGGGTTTAGATATGTACGAAACTTAACAAAAAATTGACCCCTGTGGTTTTGGGGTTAGAATTATACCACAGCGATCCCGGCTTGTCGTAAAAGGCGACTTGAGGGATAGGGTATGTAGGCTTGTATCCTGCGTACCTGAAATTTACTTTACACTCGAAACATCAAACGAGCCTCGGATACCTCGGACTGATTCAACGGCAACGACTTTTGGCTATAAACAACGGACTACGATCGGTTTTTGGAACGTTCGGACGATGTGGGGTGAGTGTAATAACACAAGGCTCACAGAAGTCGAACAGGAAATGACCGCATACAACATCGCTATACTAGGACTGAGCGAAACAAGATGGCTCGGATCGGGGGCGACTTTATCACCAAGCTCTCGCACTGTATTGCTCTACTCTGGAAGTGAAGACGATAATTCACCTCGGCAAGCGGGCGTCGGAATCCTGTTGACTAGGAATGCACGCCGATCCCTTATCGACTGGAAACCTATCTCCGACCGTATCATCACAGCCAGATTCAAATCCAGAGTACGAAACATCACAATTATTCAGTGCTACGCACCGACTGAACCTGCAGACCAATCCGCAAAGGACGTTTTTTATCAGCGACTAGGCGACACCTTTGATATGGCTCCCAGGGGTGACATCAAAATTATAATGGGGGATCTCAACGCCAAAGTCGGTACTGATAATTTAGGCTTGGAACATCTTATGGGCAATCACGGGCTTAGCGACAGGAACAACAATGGCGAAATGTTCGTGGAGTTTTGTAACTCTCGACAACTAGTCATTGGCGGAACGTTGTTCAAGCATAAACCCTGCCACCTAACAACTTGGATTTCTCCTGATGGCAGAACCGAGAACCAAATTGACCATATTGCTGTTTCTAAGACATGGAGAAACTGCCTCTTAGACGTCAGGTCGAAGCGTGGGGCTGATGTTGGCAGCGACCACCACCTTGTTATCGCGAAATTTCGCTTACGAACGGCAGCGATTCAACGATCTCACAACACGCAAATCTTGCCACGATTTAATGTGCAAAAGCTAAAAAATTCCTCAACTAGACGTGCATATTCGACCGCCTTGCACGAAAAAGCTTGTGCAGCAACATCTCTTCAGAATCCTACAATTGAAGATAGATGGAATTTTGCAAAGGATTCTTTTATTTCATGTGGCGAAGCGACTGTGGGAAGATTGGATCGTGGTAGGAGACCATTTATCAGTGATGCTACTTGGTCTCTTATCTCAGCACGCAAAAGAGTTAAGGAACAGATTAACTCTGCTGCTGATGATTCAGCTAAAAATCAACTTCGTGCTGAATACCGTTCACTACAAAAAGGCGTGCAGAGAAGTGTGAGGCGTGATAAGCGTACTTACATCAACGCTTTAGCGAAGGAGGCAAATGATGCGGCTTACCGTGGTGAAAGCGGTACCCTATTTAAGCTAATTAAACCACTAATTGGCAAGTCGTTCACAACGGACCATCCTGTGAAAGATAAAGAAGGGTTACTGCTTGTTACTGAAGAACAGCAGCTTCAGAGATGGAAAGAGCACTTTTTTGAGGTCCTTAACAACCGTTTCGGGCCTGCAAGTGCATCTTCATCGGCAGAAGAAGACGTCCCTCCAGTAGCCAGTATTAATTCCAGACCACCATCTAAGACGGAATTAAAGCGGGTTATCGAATCTATGGACGCCGGTAAGGCCCCGGGGATAGATGGAATTCCGGTCGAACTATTTAAAGCGGATTCGAATGCTACAGCGGATATTCTGCTTCCCCTCATCAGAGAGTGTTGGGAAACCGAAACTCTTCCAGTAGAATGGAAAAAGGGCGTAATTATTAAAATTCCCAAGAAGGGTAACCTTAAGGATTGTAATAATTGGCGCGGTATTTGCCTACTTCCAGCTGTATCCAAGCTGATGGCTAAAATTATTTTGAACCGGATCAAGGATGAAGTTGATCGCACTTTAAGCAATGAACAGGCTGGCTTTCGTGAGGGTTTTTCATGTAGCGACCATATAAACACTCTCCGAATTATTATTGAGCAATCCGCCGAATGGAGATCCCCATTACACCTCATGTTCATTGATTTCGAGAAGGCGTTCGATAGTGTTGATCGGGAGTATATTTGGAGAGCTCTTCGTAGGAGGGGCATACCAGATAAAATAATTTCCATCATCAAGGAATCTTATCAGGGAGCCCAATGTCACGTTTTGCACAAGGGTAAGCTTTCAGATCCTTTTGAGGTGCACAGTGGAGTGAGACAAGGTTGCATTTTATCACCTATTCTTTTCCTCATAGCCATTAACGATGTACTAGTGAGCGCGCTTCAAAACCAGAGGAAAGGTATCAGATGGAAAATGTTTGATTACCTGCAACACCTGGACTATGCTGACGATATTTGTCTGCTTTCAAATAAAAAGGAGGATGTAGCTCAAATGGCCGATGCTCTGCATTGCGAAAGCCGTAATGCCGGGCTCAAGATAAACGCTGCCAAGACCAAGTACTTGAGCTCCCATCCTGGTGGACAAAGCGGAATTTGTGTTTCGGGCCAGGCAGTCGAAAAAGTTGACGAATTCTGCTACCTCGGAAGCATAGTCACAGCAGATGGCGGCGCGGACGCTGATGTACAATCGCGTATCAATAAGGCTAGGGCAGCCTTCTTCACTTTGACTCCTTTCTGGCAAAATAACAACATTTCCAGGCGCACCAAAATCCGAATCTTCAATTCTATTGTAATATCTGTGCTTCTTTATGGCTGTTCAACTTGGAAGGTGACCAACGAGATAACAACTAAGCTGCAAACTTTCGTAAACCAGTGCCTACGGCGCATCCTACAAATCCGCTGGCCGGAGATTATTTCCAATGATGATCTCCTGAGTATCACAGGCCTGGATTGGATAGGCACTTCTGTCAAAAGGCGAAAGGGGCAATGGATAGGTCATACTCTCCGAAGAGGGCCAACAAATATTGCAAAGCAGGCCCTAGATTGGAACCCTCAGGGAGCCAATGCTAGACGCCGTGTTGGACGGCCAAGAAACACGTGGAGAAGATCGGTTAATAGCGAGGCTGCTTCATTAAACAAACAGTGGTCAGACCTAAAGACGATGGCACAGAACAGAACGAGGTGGAAAGTAGGCGTAGTTGATGCCCTATGCCCCACAAGGGGTTAACAGGAACCAGAGAGAGAGAGACAACTTTAGACTTTGAATAAATTACAAGTATTCTTGTTGGTCCGGGTACGTTTTAGCCGGGTTGAACTATACTTTTTTCCTTGTGTATTCTGTATACTTCTCTCAAATGTGTATTCTTTTGCTAATATTTTGACACCCCTATCACAATTCAATTTCGTTAAATGTACACCGGGCAAATTACAACCGGGGTTGTATTGTACTTTATACTTCCGCAAAATTGCCTATCTTTCGTCTATCCATTAAACACCCTTCGTAGTTTTTTTTATTAAATTTACTACTGGTACGTTACAACTGGGTTTTATTGTTCATTGAATATGCGTAAACGTCCCACTTTGGCCATCCATTTATGCCCAAAACAATTTAATAACATTTTCCTAATAATGATTTATTCGCTTTCTCCGCTCTACGGGGTTAATAGATTCAAAAGCTAGCTTTGCATTTATTGGAAAACTGCTTAAATAAAATTTTAGTTAACCCTCCACCGAGCACGTGTGTTCTTTTGGAACTGCAGAGGGTATTTGTTTGTATATTACTTTTGGCTCATCTGGCACTACTCATCTGGCACTAGAAAGGGTCAGGAGTTTTGTATACCTGAAAGGGTCGCAGCCGTCAATTTGACGGTAAGGTGTTTATACCTGAATGTAAATCAGCATTTTTTTTAGTAAAACATGTAAAAATATATATTTTTTAGGGTGATGACCGATAGCATATTTTCCTCAGTCTTTTGTAGATGGTTCAAAAGTAATAGTTTAATGCTTTCGACCTAAATGCATTGCACCGTTCAGTAGGACTGACATATCGCTGTCTAATCACTATACATTGCAAGCATCACCGGTTTGGTATTGAAACCTACCCATACCAGTAAATATTATGAAACTTTTCACAAACGACTACGTTGCTTAGAAAAAAATCGGAGCTACGAGCATTATACATATGGCAGGACTGATCAAGAGGCTAGTTTCGTGTGTAGTCTAACTGCTTTGCAGGCTACTTTACGACATGTCTTGTAGTTCTCAATGTATTTTAGAGTACCTTAGTATTTGACCTTACTTCTTACTGGCTCCCAGTAATTTCAGCATAAGTGACCTAAAGTTTTCTGGTGTCCGTATCCCCGTTGTCTGTTCTGCCTCAATAATACTCTTAGTCGTTGACGTACACAAATTCGAGGAAATGGCTGAAGGTCGCAGTCTAGGCTAGTTCATGCGAGCGCTTCATAAAAAAGACATTATCACAAAAAGTTCAAGTATAAAACCGCTATAAACGATTGTTTCCTTGACCGTCAATTTGACGGTTCTAACCCTAATATAGGTATAACAAGAAATATCTCATAAACTAAATTTTTTTTTTATTTATGTATATCCAAATATATGATTAAATACATATTTCAGGAAAAGTCAGTAAATATGAAAGCTGAAAAAATTTAAGGTTGAAAAATATAGATGATTGAAAACACAAAACCGTCAAATTAACGGCTCTGACCTTTCTAGTGCTATGTGAATATACTTGAAAAAATCCCAGATATTTTCAGAAAAAAATGTGATAACCAAAAGTACAAATTTACGCGAACGGGCACGCGCGTATGCGCAATTGCTGCGATACTTTCTTCAGATTTCCATTGTTTATTCCAAAGTCGCAGAGGCATCTACAAAGTAGGGATGTTAAAAACCGGACGGTTAGTCCGAAAACCGGTACTTTCAGACCGGTTAACCGGATTATTTTCGGTTTTTTCCTCCTCCCGGTTTTAGCCCGGACGGTTGTTTGTCCATCCGGTTAAAACCGTTAAAAAAATTCTTTCAAAATTCATACAATTTTTTATATTTTCTTGATTTTTCAGTCAGCAGTTCTATTACTTATCTGTTATGAAACATTTCTTTTTCAAATTGGTAAGGAAGTAAGGAATATGTACGAGTGACTTGCGAAATAGATTTTACCAAGAAATTTACGAAAAATTTTGAAATGATTTTCGCGCTTGAAAATTCTCTATTTCTTTCCACCTAATTCCCTAAAACTAAAATCTACCAACCAAATCGACAAATATTTCCCCAAAGATATTGGAATTGGAAAATACGATCAAACTTTGTTCTAGATTTACGCCATGAAAATACGAACGCAAAAAAGGAAGAAAATAAAGGGAAAAACATGTTTGTTTGTACTAATACCACCTCAAAATATGCCTACTTAACCTTCGGGCGGGCGCAATGCATTTGACAGATTAAGTGACCAGTTTTTATTGCGCCCATTAGCGATATAAAAAGGGAGAGATCTGCAACTTACAGTAGCTTAATCTTTATCGATCAACTACCCAAAACAGTTTTCAGTTGTTATCTACCACATGTCTGAGGGGCGGGAGGGGATGAAATAATCTCTCAGATGTATTGCGCCCGATTGTATTATTTTCTCCTTTTCTATGAACATTTCCACTTGTTATACTCTTCACATTGCGCAATAACGTTGATTTGACTTTTAGTCTCACCAAATCGTTCAATACTGTGTTTTTAGTGAAATAAGCTCACATTTCTTAAGCGGTCGAGTTGTTGGAGGGTTTTTACATATTGAAGCGATTGAAAGCGGAATAATCTTAGAAAATTCAAAATGTGTAGGGTATCAAACTTTGTGAGCCAGTTTTTGTTTCTAAAATTTTGTAGAACTGTTTCAAAAAGACAATGCAACAATAAATAAGAGTCTTAAATGTACAGAAACTTAGTTTCATCCTTTTTTCTGCACTTAATCTGTCAGATGCATTGCACCCGATCGTGTTAGGATTAGTATTGCGCCCGCCGGAAGGTTAAAAATGTTCCCAGTATATCTAAAAAAATATATAAATCTTTTATTGTTGGAAAATGTAGTTTAGGGTTAGCAGAATGACTCTACGGATAAAAATTTCACTCTTTCTAAAAAATAAAAAAATAAATTCTCAGTAGGTCCAGTCAGACCTATTCGGAATAGAATATGCATATTGTAGTAGGTGCCGACAGAAGGGTTAAACATATTTTCGAGCACTGTCCTTATTTCTACAGGGTGCGCCCGAGACTCTTACTTATTTGAAAAGTCAATAAAAACAAAAGTACTTCAGATATGGTTTCAATTCTTATTTTATTTGAGAATACAATATCCCAAGTTATACCCTATACCCAGTGGCGGCTCGTGGTGGAAAATACCGGGGGTTCACAAGGAAATATAAAAATGTATTGAATTCGAGAAGAATATGATGTAATTAAATTTTCCATAGTTTGTATTAAAAAAAAACTAGTCTACAAAAAAGCCAAAAATTCAACAGAAATATTTTTTTTTATTACATATTATTTTTCCGCAAACTATTTCCGACTTTCGTCAGCTGTAACGCTCGTTTTCACACAACAGACAGGGAAAACAAAAGAGTTTTCTAAGCCACACACACATGGCGAATCCATGGATTTTATTAAATTTTAAATCTATATGAAAGTCCAAATCGACCTGTGGATAAGGTCATTGGATAGAACGAAAATCCATGTATTCCACATATTCCCATAAATCTACTTGTCTTTTTTTCGCTTAAATTCCGTTATTTTCCGTTAACATGCCCTTGCACTAAAGAAATCACGGGTGTAGGTCTTCGCGAGTTTTGTTTTATTTTAATCTTATTTTCTTTTAAAAAAAAATTTTGAAATTTGCTTTAAAGAAATTGACCGATGCAAGTTGCATTCATCGCGATTTTAACAGAACAGACGAAACAACCTCTCTTCTTTTAGAATTTAGTTCATACGATTTACAAGGCGCTGTGCACAACGATTTTGTGCACAAGCTCTAGTGTAAATTTTGCACTACACCCTTACCCCGGAAACCGCAAAGATATCCAAAATTGGAGCGTGTGCTCATCGTCCCAGATTGTGCACCCATCGTGATTGCAGATTGTTGGTCGCAGTGTCGTGACCATGTCGTATGTGCAGTCGGCAGTGTACATAATGTATATGGGCATAGATTCAGTAGGTGGAATGTGTATCTAGATCTAGGTATATCTAGATCTGTGTATATAAATAGAATAAGGGCGCGATGCGGGCTAGATGTGCGATTTAATATACACATTTTCGATTTGAAGAATTGAATTACGTGCTCTTACGATTTTTTCTCAGGGGGTGCACGTGCACTTGTGCACATATGGGCGAGCCGCCACTGCCTATACCCATAAGATGGTATAGGGTATATTGTTTTTGTTACGCCGATATTATGTAACACCTGTCTGTCTGTCTGTCCGTGTGTCTGTCTGTTAGCACGACAACTCCCGAAATAATGAAGCTAGCGGTTCGAAATTTTGGTCAAATGTTTGTTTTGCTAAAATCCTGGACGGTATTGAAAATGGGCCAAACCGGACCACGGGTTCCCCTACCTCCCATACAAACTACACCTCCTTGATATTTTAATTCGGCCATAACTTTCGGTAGAATATCGCTATCGACTTGAAATTTTGATCAATGTCTCATTCTGACATATACTTTGAGTTGGTGGAATGTGAAGCCGGTCTGACTACCCCTACCCCTATTTCCCCTACAAAGTTATATTCAGCCATATCTTTTGATAGAATGTAACGAAAAACTTTAAATTAGTATCAAATGGTAGCCGTTGCCTTGACAAGTTAATAAAGATGTGTCAGGTCCGACTCATCTACCCCTCCCTCCCCCACAAAAAATATGAAATTGAATATTCTGGGTTTTGCGTGCCTTCTAGGTCTGTACATGGGTATAGGGTATACACTCATCGTGCTATTCGCACGATTAGAACTCGGTCTCGTTTTTTTTTCACATAGCCTTGAAAATGACATCGGTTAAATACCGAGCTCTATTGTGCATACACTGATTAAGTCGATTTTTGAAGTTCGTCTCCACTTTTTGCAGCATATAAATCGGTATGTTGCCACTGCCGTCGATCGACATAAACCAGGGATTTCAAATAACCCCAAATCTGGAGAGCGTGCTGGCCATGGGAAATCGCCTCTGAGAGATATGAGGCGGCCGGGGAAATGGTTTCACAACAAATTCATTGAGCCTCGTGCTGTATGTGCTGTGGCTCGATCTTGCTGAAACCACACGTCCCTAACGTTCATTTCTTCGAGGCTTGGAAGAAAAAAGTCCTAGATCATGTTCCAAGTGAGCGACGGTTGAAGAAGAAGCTCTCGAGGCCCGCTGCTCTCTAGACCAGAGTATGATGGCAACTGACTAGAATGGGAAATAAACTTGGGGACTTCACCCTCCCTACCCACCCAACTCACCGCTCGAGAGTTTTTCAAACAAGTAAGTTTCTCTGGCTCCTGTACGTGCATTTTGATTTGATTTGGCATACAATACGAACAACACCAGCAATACGAGTGTGTATGCATTTTTTTACTAAAATTTAAGCAAATCAACGAAAAGACTCGGTTAACCGGAAAACCGGTATTTTGAGCTCTGTTAAAACCAGATGGTCTAACCGGGTTTGCAAAAAAACCGAAAACAACAGAAAACCGGGTTATGGGCCGGTTTTTGACATCCCTACGACATCCCTACTACAAAGAGTCGAATACAAGCTTACAGGTACTGGGCTATTTCATATTACATAAATCGGTTCTAAAAGTTATCACTCACTGCTCGAGGAACGAATTTTTTCTTTAATCCAAGGCAAATGGTCAAAAAACTAAAAACGTTGATCGCTTTAAATCGTTTGAAATGCGTACAGCTTGCAGTATGAACAACAAATTTTTGAGAATAATTGTAATAAACATATTAATGAACATATCAAATTACTTATATAAATGTGTTTTTACAATTTGATACATGTTCAAGGATATATAAGTTCGATAAACTTTGGGGTCCGAAATAACCCCACGTTCGCGTTGATCTCGGAACGTGTCTGCAAAAACGGTTAAGGCTCTACTGGATATACTGGAATAAAACAGTTGGTATTTAAAAAGTTTTTTTTTTAAGCGGAATTTTACTAGATTTTCTCACATTGCTCCGTTTGAATTAAAGTTATTATTGTTTGACAATCTAATTTGAATTTGATCTTTCTTGATTGGACTAAGCTTAGATATCTTATTCCGCTCCGAAACGAACTTTACGCACAAAAATGCAACTGAAACTGTATGACAGTTCCAAAATACGATTTGAATGTTATTTACTTTCTTATGGTATTTCACCATTTTATTCTTTACCTAATTTTCTTTTTTAACCGTTTTTTAACTAATTTTTGTTACAAATGAACAACCCTGCGCCGAACCTGTCCTGATTTACTGATTGAATCCACTTTAAAATATTACTAATTTGAAGAACTAGGTACTATTCTCGTTAATGTCTTCGTCCCGACAATATAAATTCGTTCCAGGAAAATGTGGATTTTGGTTTGAATTATTTTCGTTTTAAAAATGTTGCTTTGATATCCTTGATATAAAAAAAGGGTCCGGCTAATTGTTTTACAGAAGTTTTATTGTTGTACTTTTTTTTATGTTTTTTTAGTGGTGCTCCCAGGTGATTATGTAGTTCGGTTTCATATGAGTCTTGAATAAAAAAAAAATGTTTTGTATATACAGTTTTTAAGTCCATATCATTATAAGATATTACTTTAACGCAATCGTCGTCATGTTTTTCTATTTGCAAATATCCTTCGGAAATTTAGATACAATTGAACAACTTCACCACCACAAGATACCAGTTTCTTAATATGTATAATTCTAACGCAATGCGGTTCCGGCTGCTCGCAGGAATACATTTATAGTGTGACATACTAGCAAACCATTCGTGTGATTTCTTTCTATGAAATTGTATAGCAGAAATCTTGGATATATGGGCCAGTTGACAGTACTTTTGCTGCCTATTGTTGCGGATATCACTGCTAGACATGCAACAGACTTTCATCATTTGTCTTCGTGTCATGCAGTTACAAAAACTCAGTCAACTTGTTACATTCCGTCCGCTTTATAGTCACGTATTTTCGTATTAAATTTTATTGACATCACAAAGCTTCCATACGGAAAACGTTTAATGTGTATTCATAGTGATTCAATTTATTCTCAGGCATACCTGTCGGCGAATGCATCCTTGACATTGTATAGGTATCTTGATAACCCCAATGTTCAAAACCAACTTGCTTATGCACTACATCTGCTTCACTGCAAAACATCTCTCTATCTCACTTAAAAGGATAATCGTACCTACTCGTCTACTTTAGGTATATGCACACTAAATAGGTAGGTCTTCCAGTCGAGTGGCTTCTAAAAGGCATTGAAGAAATACCTACTTAAATGTCAAAAGCATTCTTCGTGCAACAAATTTTCAACGAAAGAATTTTTGACTTATTCCGTTCTCAGATCAGAGAGAAAGTAGGTGAACGAAAACCACTCGTAAAGCGTATACAAGATATAGATTCAAGAGGGTTTCATGCAACTTTTGGGAGCGCCAGCTCTGTATTGTATGTGGAGTATAGGCATCCGCACTATCCTTGAAGATGAATGCATTTCACCGAGAATTTTTGAATTTTGAGATTTTCAACTTCGAAATGTATGCGAATCTTTTCTGAATCAAGTGCTGCTCGTAGCTCGCGGAAATGTTTCTAATTTCGTAATACGAATACTCTAGGAATTTACAAATCGGAATTTGAGTAGTATTTCAAATCACTAGAAATATATAATTTTCGTAAGAAATAAAGTGTTTCTATCAGGAACATGAATCCTTTCGAGATGCTTTGGAAAATTCAAATCAGTTTTGCGTAACGAATTGAGCTTGTCTTTTGTATAGCACTTTTGAAAAGTTAAGACGTGGAATTCTTTAAGTATTCTGTTTTCATGACTTGGAACGACTAGGCAGTGCCGGATTTACCAAGTGGCAGATGGTGGCAAATGCCACGGGCCCCGCGCCTTAGGGGGCCCCGCGTTTTTCTCAAACAACAAATTATAATAACCAAGTTGTCAACCAAATTCTAAAAGCCAGTTCCTTTTGAATTGTTAAAACACGTTATCGTTGAACAATTTACGCTAGGGTGCCCCAAAATTATAGCAAGGTTAATATTGCATAAAAATATTTGTTTCTAATTCATAATGGCATTACCGTAAACCTACATCCACAGCGTTTCAGATTCACATTTGAGCGGGACATAAGATTTTTGAAATGCATGTTGAAAATTTATTTGCACACATCCATAGAATTGAGAAAAAATTCAATTATCAAGTGGCGTACCGCTTTAAACGTTATGAACAGTGGGGGCAAAATTACCTGTTTAAAAATGCGCAGTGAAATGATTTAAAATTGTTTCACATTTAAGTGTGTAAGATTTTTAAGATTTTTTATTTTAATTAGTAAAACCGAATAAATGCCGAAGGTGTTAACGTAAAATTAGTCTTCTGGTATGCGCTACATGCGTATCATTTGTATAGGCCTTTTTAGCTAGATGTTTGGTTGTAACCTTTTATGAACCTGAGTAAACCTGAAAAAGGACAATTCAATCGAAAGCTATATTAATAGGCAACTCTTATAAAATGAAATGTTTTCCCATATTTTACCACTTTTCGGTAAATGTCGAATTTTTCAATTTTCAAAGGCGTCCAAAAAGAGACTTCTAAAATTAATTCTTCTTTGCCGAATAAATATAATTTGTTTCCAATTGTCTGACAGTTTTACTAATTAAAGTATAAAAAATAAATTTTGACAAACTTACACACGTCAATGAAAAACATTTTTTTGAAACAATTTTGAATCATTTTTAAAACAGATAGTTTTGCCACCATTTTTCATAAAGCTTTGAGAGGCACGCCACTGTGCATGAGAGATCTAATTGTTATTTCTATATTCTATTGATATGTGCAAATTTATTGCCAATCAAAATCATTAGTAATCCCATACTCACTCTCTTGATTTTCTCCCGCGAGAATGTGAATCTGAACAACTGTGCGTCCTGTATCTGTCTCATTGTGTCTTGGCAATACATATGTGTTTGGCTTTCAGTAATACCGATCGCTGTTCCTAATATGTACATTTTTATTAGAGGTACGGAAATAGTTTTACGAAATCGATGCGAGTTTCGACGTAAATGGCTCAGTTTTGCGAATAGGTGCGAAATGTTTTAACTTGTACTTTTCACACGAAAATGTTAATTTTTCACTAAAAATATATGGAAGATAACAATCATCTTCATTGTAATTAATTTTTTTTAAAGTTTCCCATTAATAAAAAAAAAAGGTAAATTGCACTGCACTCTGCATTGCAGAGAGTTCGCAGAATCACCAGCACAATGGCTTACCAAACACCGTACCTCTTAATATTATAAACGCAATTCTTTTATTGTACATTCGTCGTGTATTCCAACGATATAAATTACGTGATAATTGAGAAATTATTAATAAAACCGAAATACGTATCAATTTTAGAACCCCTTCAGTAGTTTTCCTTAATCGAAGTTCCATAGGCCCCGCGCTCAACATTTGCCACGGGCCTCGCGCTTGTTTAATCCCGCACTGCGACTAGGCTGTAGGCGGTAGATGCAATCGTTGCGAGAGATTCAGCGATTTGTATTTACGACCGGTAGCGGCTTTTTGTCAAGAATAAAAACGCCACAGATCGAAAAGGGCACGCAAACAAGTAAGGTTACCGGATGAAACATGGTTTAACAATTGTCAGGGCTACATAACGGCCTTCCAGGCAACACACAATTTTTTTTTTTACTAAAATATGCAGCTACAAAACTTTTCCATCGTTACAATAATGAAAACGATGCAAATAATGCAAAAAAAAATGGCAATTTTATTTTTTTAGAGTGTTGAGCGAGTAATCCGATTTTAGAATGCAGTTTACAGTCGTTGAAAGATTTGCTTCTTCTGCCTCTCCCTGTGCTGGTATTTTTTCGCAATTTGGTACGCATGATCCTAGAATCCTTACCAGACCATTTCCTGAAATAACGGGAAATTAATGTTCAAAGTGAACGAAGTGATGCCTTCATATTGCGTCTCCAGACTCTTCCCGTGGACGAAGTTCTTAGATATTCAGGGTTATAGTTCACTTATCGCTATATTCAAATAGATGTCTCCTGTCATATATTACCGTGAAAGCCAAATGTCCTTTTTTATTCCTGAAATGCGATATATATATATATATATATCGCAACAGAGGTTTCGTTGTGAGGAATTTCCCGTAAGACCCAAATAGGCATTTTCGATACAAAATATAATGTTCAGATGGATATTTTCCTTGGTAAACGACGTATGCGTAATAGGACCTCATTTCAAGGAAGAAAATTCGGATAATATTCGTAAGGACCTTTGACATTTGAAAGAAAAATGGTGAGAGACCATTGAACGGCAAAAATTAAAAATTAAAAAGCAACAAGTAAAAGAATGTTTCTGGGCGACCTAGGAGTCCCATCTTATCTCTATCTTTCCCTGTGACGTGATCGGTGCAATCGTCAGCATAGATGACCAGTACAATTCCATCTAGAGGTTTTGGTATTCTGGCTGAGTCAATATTAAACAAGGTGGAAGAGATTACCCCGCCCTGCGTAGCACATATTTTTTCTTCATAAGCAGATCAATGGCGACCAGTATTGATATTTGACAAGGTTTTGGCTGGTTCAGTTCTTCTGTCATGTGATTCGTAATTAAATCAAGGGCGGTAGCTGGAAGGTCGAGATTTTTCATCATAGTCATCGTAATTGAATTTTTAGCCTTCTCAACGACTGCTACAACTTGGTCGATAGTGTACGTTGATATGATGTCAGCAGTTCAGCAGCAGATCCTTTTTCTAACACTGCACCTAAGCCTATTAGGTTTTGGGTGTTCAATATTTTTTTTTTTAATTAGCTGAAAATATTTTTGTGGTTTGTCTATCTGCTACGGAACTACCGAATTTCATGACTATATCTTTATCCTTGTTGGGTTTGGATAAGACACGGACAGTAGACCATAAGTTACTGTCGCGTTATTAGGCTACGGAATTCGTGGACCGCCTGGATTGGTTTTTCTTATATTATTGCGTTCATTTGCTAAGCTAGCGGCACTAGTTGCATTCCTCGGCTTCGTAAAAAATTGTTCCGGTAGGTATCTCGATGAACTTAGGTGAAGTGTATGCAGTGAATCCATCGCATTCCGTTTTTTTTTTTATGATTGACATACGTTCGCCGTTTTGATTTGGTAAGTTCAGCTATTTTGTCAATTCTTAATATATTGGGGACATGATCTGAGCTCAAACTGGCCTTCAAACAGTTATATCAGGAGAACTGCTGCAATTGTCATTTTCGCGTGTCGACGAATCTTCATTAAGTACGCAAACGTCTGAGGCGTCAAGAGCTTCGGCAATTGACATAAATCTAGCATTATCATGAAGTTCAGAATGCCAAATCTTCCAGGGAGATCCTACGTTCTCCAGTCAGAAGATGACTAATATCGAAACGATAGCATGAAGGGCAGCTGGATGTTGATGGCACATAAATACAGTGTGCGCAAAGAAACTTACTTATTTGAAAAAAATCCCGAGCGGTAAGTTGGGCGGGTAGAGGGGTGGGAGGGGCGCATCTCGAGGGGGAAGTCCCCAAATTTGTTTCTCATTCTAGTCATTTGCCATCATGCTCTGGTCTAGAGAGCAGCGGGCCGTTAAGAACTACTTTTCTAACGGTCGCTTACTTGTTGCTACGCAACGTGCCTTCCGCGCTCGCTTTGGGATTCTTCCTCACTGGTTCATTTCGGGAGTGTGGAACTGTCGCTAAAACGCTGACCATCACCTTTCCGGCCGATGGGACAGTCTTCACCTTTTTCGGAGCACGTTCGCCGGGTGAAACCCACTGTTTCCACTGTTCCTTAGTCTCTGGGGTGTCAAGTTATCCAAGTTTCGTCGACTGTCACGAAACGACGCAGAAACTCCTTCGGATTGCAGGATCTTTTGAAATGCTGTCTCAGCGATCACTCGCACCTTCAACCGGCGATGTGCCAATACGAGATCCTTTAATTTTTGTCACGTTATCTTACGTGCTATCCGTTCTCGGGGCACCTCGACGTGGCTCATCAAAAACCGACGTGCGACCACGTTGAAACTCGTTAAATTTCTGACGGTCGCCATCGAAGGAGAAGAGTCACCGTACACACAGCATCCAAAAACTCTTTGATTACGCTGCGCCATTTCCCTACCAAAAAGAAGAATCGAATCACCGACCGATATTGCTCTTTTTCCATTTTTAGGGTTTTTTAGAAAATTTTTTTCAAAAAACCCTTATGAAATCGATTTTGTCCGTCCGTCCGTCTGTCCGTCTGTCCGTCTGTCCGTCCGTCCGTCTGTCCGTCTGTTCACTAAATAACTCGCGAACGGCTCAACCGATTGTCATGAAATTTGGTAGGAATGTGTAGAATGGTTACAGTCTTTGGCACATATACCTTAGAAGTTGGTAGGAAGAAGACAACAGGGTGTCCCGAACGTTTGAAAAAAGTCGACTTTTTTAGTTTTTATCGGAGATTGACGTATGGGTATTTAAATCAAAGATCTAAACGAGTACACCTCATATCACTTAAAATTTTCCAGTTTCGAGTAACGGTAAAAAAGTTATTGGCGTTTAAAGTTAAACTTCCTTTTCGAGCTCCGTTTTTCTAAACCGTTATAGGGATCGATATGAAACTTTGCACAAAGATTGGTCGGTAGGGCCTTATATACGTTAAATATTAAGACTGTTGACTTTTGCTAAGGAAAAGTAAATAACAGTAAATTTGTAAAATTTTAATTTGTTCGTGTGTAGCCCCTCTTAGGTTTCCAAATATGAAAATGCTGCTAAGGGTTTTTAGAAAATTACATATAGATTATGTCTACGAATTTTCATTCGAATAACTGTATCCAAACCGGAAATATAGCCAAATAAGTATTTAGTAAGGGCCTTTCACAATGCAAGCCTCTTAAGCATTTCTTCAATGTATATCTTTTAACTTGATGAAACAATGAACATGAATTTTGGTGGAAATGCATAGAATGGTAATAGTGTTTGCCACAAACATTTTTGAAGTTAGTAGAACCAAGTTAACAGGGTGTCCCTGAATAGCTGGAAAAGTATACTTGTTCAATACTCATAGGAAAGCTTGCGTTGGCTCTTATGACAGGGAACACAATGGAATTATTTTATATAAGGTTGCTTTTCCTTGATTAAAAAACAGTAACAGTAGATTTACAGCTAATAATTCAGTTCATATAAATAATGCCAAGCCATCCTTACGTTTGCCTGAGTTTCTTTTTGGTCAAAGGCCATTAGCAATCTTAAATCGTTGCCTTTAGATTTGCCTTGGAGTACTTTTATACAAACTGGGTAAATAGTAAATCTATTTTTGGATTGGTCTAGCGCCTTTCATTCTGGAACGCGTTTATTTAGACCAATCCAAAAATAGATTTACAGGAAGCATTTCATTAATGTTCTGCACAATACTTATTTATTGCTTATAAAATATATGTACAAAAAATATCCACTATGCATTAAAATTCTAAAAAACCCTCGTATTGCGGGCGCAGCCCTCTGTACGCCGGTATTTTTCTAAAATCCGCGGACATTCCCGCTTTTACACGCGGCCAAAACAAAACTGCGAGTCCGATCCGGCTGAAATTTCGGCAGTAGCCGTCTACGAAAATGTACTACACGATAGTAAATTGCTCTTGCGATACTGACGCCATCAGTCGGTGAGGTTAACGCTAAGTACTTATCGGGCTACCTCCGTAGGCCATTAAAAAAGAGAAGCAAAAAAAGTGAAAAACATCTTTGTACTAATTACATCTTAAAATAAGTTTACTTACAAACGTTTCCAGTATATCTACAAAAATGAAATAAATGGTTTTATTGTTTAAATATGCTAGTTTAGAAATTTCAGAATTACTCTACGGAAACAAATTTCATTTTTCCTAAAAAATAAAATTTTTTTCTCAGTAGGTCCAGCGAGACCTATTCGGTATCTTCTTCTCTGTACCGTAACTCCTTGTGGGGCAGTCACTCAGCCATTTATAGGCTATTTTGAGTCAACGTTACATTGCATATAATTTCGGAGTGTATTATAGGGTGACCAGACTCCCGAAGGCCCAATGCTGTAAAAATACTTAGGCAATTCGGGTTTCAGGCAAATTCTCAGTCATACATCTAGGCCCAAGATTTGCGTAGGCAAAAATTGTGTAATGCGCGACGGGCAGAGCAAGGTCTAAGCTAAGCGAAGGGCAAGCTTCAAGATCTAAGTAATCGAACGAAGGAGTCATCGGGTTAAATTCCACGCCCTACCACTCTTCGCAGCAGCACTGCGTCGTTAAAAATGTTGACAAATTCTAAAAAGCGCGCTTCGCTCCCACCTCGCCTTATCCGGTTTCCATCAGCATTAGAATTATGAACAGCGTGACAGACAGACCGAGGTATGAGCGAAGCGAAGGGTGACAGGATTTGAGTAAACGTATGGACCAGCCAGAAGTCTAAGTTTTGTGAAAACTTACCTTCCATTGACTCAGCGCTCGCTGCGCTCATCTTATTCTGTTTTCCAGCAGCGCTACGTTGCAAAAATGTAGGTGAGTTCTGAAAACAGTGACAGACAACATTCAAGTAAACCTAAACATCAGCCAGAGGGCTAAATCTTACCTGCAATTGGTTAGCTACAGCATTTAAGTAAACGTAAGGACGAGCCAGAGGTCTAAATCTTACGAATTGCCTTCCACCGACTCAACTGCGATCGCACCTCGCCTTATCCGCTTCCCACCAGTGCTGGTCGCAAGGACGTTGGCTAATTATGAAAAGCGCGACAGAACGGGGTCTGAGCGAAGCGAAGAGTGAGCTAAACGTATGGACGAACCAGAGGTTCAAATCTTACGAACTGGCTTCCATAGGCTCACCGCTTGCTACGCCCGCACCTATTTCGCAACAGCACAGCGTCAAAAAAGTTGGCGAATTCTCTAATGCGCGACAAAAAATGCGAGATCTGAGTAGAGCGAAGGATTAAAGTAAACCTAAGGAGGAGCCAGAGGTCAAAATCTTACCTTAATCTGGTAGCTTTATTCCTGGATTAGAGGATGCATTTCTCCTTCGTTATATTGATGGGCTGTTAACACCGTTTCAAATGGATTCTAAAGCAATGTAGTAGGAAAAAAAACTTTGTCTAAAACTCATGTCGAGTTCTTTCTTTAATATGCATTTGCCTATGGAAGCTGATAAAGGAATCGGATGGAGTACAGTGGCTGATTTTTTCATCGTTTTGATAGGGGAAATTAACTAAAATCGCAACGTTCGGCGGCTGTTCAGCTGTTCTTCTCAACCTTGGCAGCTAGAGCTTTGAAGTGTTCACCACATATGGGCAGTACCGTGCCTAACTCCTTTGCCAAATCTCAAAATTCCGCTCAAGAATTGCCAAGGTACGGACAATTTTCGATTAGAAAACGCACAAGTGCGTTTTGGGCAGCTGTAACTTCCGGCGGATAGGCGGGCCGTGAAAGGAGCTTATTCTGTAGTGACATCCGGAATGCTGTACATTTTGCTGTACATTTCTCAGTGCTGTACGGCGGGTCGAAATGCTGTACCGTACAGCAAAATGCTGTACGTCTGGTCAGCTTAGTGTATTATAATGTTGCAAGCACTATATATTTCCTATCCGCACATGTACGGAAATTTTGGGCCACGCCGAGATTCGATCTCCGGACCTTTATAGAATATGTATATTGTAGGTGTCGGCAGAAGGGTTAAAAATGCTTCAAAATCATGCAAAAAATCCGAAGCGCAGGTTTTTCACGACCTTGACGTTTCGTATGGAAAGGTTGTTGTTGATGTAACCTTTCTTTAACTTTTTTTTGGCGGATGTTCTTGATTTTTCCCACCCAAAAAATAATAAACATCGGGTAGTTAACAAATTTAAATGCGTGAAAAGAAAATTAGTATTTAATACGATTTCCTAGAATCCTTTGAAAATCTGTTCTTTCCCTGTAATAAACCCCTAAGATAATATCCTATCCATTTAGGTACGCTCGCTCCTTACTATACTGAAGATTGCCCTTTCATAATAGCTAGACAACTAAAGTTTGATTAAAACAACAAGATCAACAAACTTATAACTTACCGAAAATTTTAATATTAAAAGCCTCCGGTAACCACTCTATCACACATTAGATAGAGTTGCACAACATTAAAGGAAGTACCCTCTTCTCTTCTCGAAGTTCCTCTTCAATGAACTCAAGATGAAAATACAGTATCTAATTACATTTTCAAGTATCCGCAATGTCGAATAAAACTAATTCTCATGATTTTCACGGTGCGTGCTTCATTACCTGTTAAATTTACCGACACCTTCCCCCCAAAACTGGCAATCTGCCCGCGCCCCGCCAGCAGATCATTTTACACAGAGCAACCATTATCCACACACCAATTTCAATAAAGAGAAAGTGTAGGTACCTTTCATATACACAAGTACGGAGCCAACTTTGAAAAGCGAAATTTATTAAATTTAGGAACATCTTGGCATCGTTATCATCATCGTCACCATGGTTGCGACAATTTCTTTTGTCTTCTTTAAACCGACACAACGACTATAACGGCAACGAACGACGACACTCCTTTTTCGCGTAAGTGCGTCTATTTTTCATATTTAAAATTGCCCCAGCAATGTCTAGCAAAAAGATTGGCAAAATGTGCTAGAAGTACAAGTACGGTTGGTGCGAGCTTCTCTTGAAAGAGAAAAGATCTCTTCTACACTATAGACTATAGTGAAAATCTTTCATTCGTTAAGTGAAATTTGTGTAATTAAAAACGACATAAGACTTATCTCATTAAAAGGAAAAGACGACGAAAGGACACAGGACGAAGGAAGAAAGTACAATGTCGCTTGGCTATGTATAGAACAGCTCTGAACGCTACTCTAGGCTGTTGGTATAGTAGAAAAGTTGTCGATAAGTTTCATTTTAATTAAATCACAGGCTGGTGTTAACCTAACCTTCATTTCATTATATTATACGAATTACGCTAATGATTCGATATCGCAAAAGAACCAAGGATGGAAGTTTGGTTTGTAAAATGAGCCGAAACTGTCCCGCCTGAATCGCTTGATGATTTTTAGTATATACACTTACCATAAGATACTTTGAAAAGTTTTCAAAGATTTCAAGTGGAACACGAGTTTGGTTTGTAAAAGTCGACAAACAGAAAATGTTTCCGCCTGTAAGGATTTACTTCAAAATAAAAGTTTTATATATTTGGGTGGAAAGATATTTTTTCCAAGCTCCCGCACGTCGTTTTACCAGGGTTGATCTTTAGTGTGGGTGATATCGCATAATCTAATTTCCTATACGTACTCTTAAATAAATCAATTAACTTACTTATTATTACATGCTATAACTTTACGTGAATATTGACAGAATTCTTAATTTTTTTACAGGCTACAGACGGTGACATCGATGACACATTGCAACCACCAATGATACCTCCACCACCAGAAAGAGGTAACTTTCCATACCCTTACATAGCTCTATTTAAATCTGACAGATATTGTGTAAATGAACCGAAAATCCTCGAGGTCATGTAACTTTACGAATATTTCTCCATTTCTAACCGATATTTACACAGTTTTAAGCAAATAATTCTCCGTTAGTTTTTGGCTATGCATATATTTACTATGGGAATAGATGACGTTTTCATAGATCCTTTCGCATTATCCGAGTCACAATCCGGCAATAATTTCCGGTCATTGAGAGGGAAAAGCAGACACTACATATAGACTACACGAATAGACCCTTTTATGCCGCAGGACTTTTCATAAATATGATAAACGATATGATGTAGTCATGTATGATTACAGTTTATGTAAACGTTTTCGGGTAGAACTATGTTTTCAATAGGTTTCTTGTGAGAAAAGTCTAGAGTTGAGAATATGCAGACTTTATAGGGTTCAGTTCATTGAAATAACATTGGAGAGTGTTTTAGTTGTGGTTTTTTGAAAAACATCATCATTTATAGAAAGGGCAAGTTTACAATATGTACGGGGTGTAACTTATACAATATGTGAAAATTTGTTTTGTCTAGATGACTTTGCAGGAGATTGTTTGTGTAGCCAAGCCACTAACCGGCTCATACTTATAGCAAAGTTGATAATATTGAGACAATTTTATTAATACAATTTTCAGCAGAATATAGAGAGAAAATATGTTTTGAGGAATATACAATATAAAAAAAAAAGTTTGTCAAAAGGTAAAGGTAAAGTCTTGGGATAAGAATAAATTGGGCTGACTAGTTAGTGAGCCATTGCGGCTTTGCCGCCAAATCGAAGGCATACAAAAAAGAAACATATCCTTAGCCACGAAATATTGCGAGCATCATTTTATCAATTTCTGTCTCCGAAGTGCCTCTTAAATATGAAAGATTTATGAAAAATTATTTATGCCCCGAACTTTCGAGGTACCAGATTATTATCTCCCCAGGACTAGCTTTTTTTCGTAAATCATTAGAGAGACATTCATACCCTCATAGTATGGCAGAAAAAAAGGTGTGTCTGCTTGTTAATTTTTTTACTCTAGTGTATATGTGTTTGTTACGCATGTCAGTTGGTGTAACGAAAAGGGACCACATCAAGAGTAGCTACATCCGAGGCAGCTTGTCTATAGACCAACAAATCACCGAAAAGCTCGAAGACCGACAAATGGATTGGTATTGCCATGTTAAACGGCGTCCGCCTGAGACCCCGCAAAGAAAGCGATATCAATGGAAGTTCCACTTGATGGACCCAAGGCCAGATGCAGACCGAAGAACACCTGGATGTGTCAAATGAAAAAGCAACAACAACGCATTGGTCTCGGCGATAACACGATCCAAGATAGAGCTGCCTGTAGAAATATGCTGAGATATTACCGCCAAAACGGGCGATGTGGCTAAACCGCAGGCCGAGCAACGCGAAACCATGGAGCGGTATAAAGAACGAGGCAAGGAAGAAGAAGAAGAAGATATGTATTTTGTTTTTTTTTGTTATGTAGCAGAGCTAGTAGTAGGATTTTATATATTCTCTCTCTTCATTACCGTAACTCCTAGTGGAGCATGGTGCGTTGATGACTACCGTGTGTAGTCATCAACGTTACAAAGACAACTGAATTCGGAGTGTGATACGGTTGTCAGCCATACCACTTCCTAGTCGCATCGTTAGTTTATTATTCTACGATAAGAATATTTCTTATCACCTTCTTCTGAATAATAATGCGATTCGGACCGTGTGGTTATCAATCCACAAACTATAGTTAGGTATAGGCGCGTAGGCATCTTCCACCAAGGGCATTCTCCCTAACTAGCCCCTTCGAGGCTCGGGTTATGCGAAGCCGCAAGCTCCGAAGCTCGCACGATTAACCGTATGGTAAACCCCCAATCAGGGAACACCGTTTATCGTGCTCGGCGATTATATGAATTTCCTCCGGTAAGTTATGGGAGGAGGTCGGTCATGCCAAGAGCTACCCGTACATAACTAGCGAGCTCGGGAACGTTATCACCCGAATACAGATCCACGCCATGGCGTATCAACCATACCAGGGGTCTCCCTGCGCTGTTGAGATGCGGGGTGTCACAACTCACCAAAGATCTCTGTCCACAGCCTACACAGTCTTTTTGACTGATGTCACAAGGACCCAGACCGTTGGACACATCAATTTCACAATCAACTTCGTACTACCTCGGAAATCCGTCGATATCTTCGTAATCCTTTGGCGGAGCGACACGATTGAGGTGTCCCCGGACTCGCCACAAAATTGCGGACACTCTTCTCCGATCAGTGCACAGGGCGGTCAGAGATAACCGGCAACCTGGATGTTAGCCACAGCAATTCCACAATCAACTTCGTACTACTTCGGAGATCCGTCGATATCTCCGCAATCCTTTGACGGATTGACACGATTGAGGTGTCGGCGGACTTGCTAGAACATTGCCTAAAGGGTCATTGGACCCTCTTCCCCGATGAGAACACAAGGTGGTCGGAAATCCGTCGATATCTTCGATAAATTGTATTCAAGGTGACTACGTTTTTTGTACACACATACATCCTGGATGTTGGCCACATGAATTTCACAATCAACATCATACTACTTCGGAAATTCGTCGATATCTCCGTAATCCTTTGGCAGAGCGACACGATTAAGGTGTCGGCGGACTCGCCACAAAATTGCCTAAAAGGCCATTGGAGCCTGTTCCCTGATCAGTGCACAGCATAAAAACCCCACGTCCAAAACTATGATTTTCTTAGAAAAATATTTAGAAACAAACGAAAATTTACCACAAAATAATCAAGAAGCTACTTTTTTCCCATTCTTGGCTAAGACTGAGTAAATAAGTTTGTTTCGTGATCATAGCAAAAAGAAGTTTTGGCGCGGCGTAAAAAAAATGTTTCAATATTTTTAAAACGGGTTGGATACGACATTCCCAATCAAAAAATCTAATTAACTGTAAACGCATTGAAGTAACTCAGATCAACAGCAGATAATCTGCAGGTGACTAAATATACCCTCGGTTCCAACAATAAGCCAACTAAGTTTTCCGCGAATATTCGTGGATGAGGGTGGGGACATGTATCGATGATGCTTACGACGATATTTTATAATATATGTACTCGAAAATAATGTTTGTGTCAATAAAAAAGGTAAATAAGTTTGTTTCGACCTGCGACCCTCTCAATGCCATTTACCATCTTCAATTTACCATCTACCATCAACTATTAGCCATTTACCATCTTCCACCCATCAACCATTTACCATCTACCAACCATCTATCATTTTTTACCATCTAATCTATCTACCATATACCATCATATTTCGGGTGTTTGGGGATTTTATGATTATGATGGAGCTACGACTTAGGTTAGAAGCACAGCCGGTGAATCAGAAGAATTTCCGGTGAAAGTAGGAGTACACCAAGCCAGTGTATTAAGTCCGTTGCTCTTCAACATCATCATGTGCTAGCACTTACCTCCGACGGCCTAGAAATATCTCTTCTTTTTCCCGATGATATAGTCCTCAGTAGCCCAAACATCATTGTCTTGCAAGCTGCACTTACAAAATGGAGTGTCATTGTCATTCTGGAGGAGCATGGACTGAGGGTTAGTATAACAAAAACTGAGTTCTTATGCTGTCCGTTCTCAGACCCAGATGCACCGATACCAGATATGAACGTCAAAGGAGAGCAGCTTAAATCTTGTCCCAAGTTCAAGTATCTTGGCATCGATGGTGAACAACGGCGCTACATGCGATGATGATATCAAACATCGCACAAAGGTTGGCTGGATGAAGTGGCGAGAAACTCTGGAGTTTTCTGCGATAAGAAAATGCCACTAAAGGTAAAGGGCAAGTTGTACAAAACGGTTATACGTCCCACACTCATGTATGGATCTGAAGGCTGGACCATGTATGAAGATTATGCGAAAGAAATTACGGCGACCGAAATGAAAATGTTACGCATGTGAGTTGGTCTAACCAAAAGACCAACGCAAAGAAAGCGATATCAATGGAAGTTCCACTTGATTGACCCAAGCCCAGAGGCAGACCGAAGAACACCTGGATGTGTCAAATGAAAACGAGACCGTGGCTAATTTCGGGCGCGGCCGAAATTTGGATACCCTTCGCTCCCCTCGGGCTAAAGGTCTTTTCGGGCGTACCTACGACTTGTATTTAATCCCCCTCCCCTTTCTTCTTTTCCTTCTGTCTTCACAAAAGTTCCATTGAGTGTCGGCAAAACAATATTTCTGTGGGTTTGGTTGAAATAAGGGGGCAAATAAAAATATTTACTCCGATAATTTTATTGGGGGATGCGGGAGCATAGCTCCATAGTACGATTCCATTTGTTTTGATATTTTCAGTTGCTTTGATAAAGACACCATTAATTCAAGGTTTTGTGAAATTGGTGTACAAAATTTTTCTTAGAAGAACCAAAATGGGGGGCTGGGTTTGTATGGCAGCCCCATGATCGCATGGTCGGACTTGATCCATTCTTATAAATGTTTCGAGTCATTAATAGAAATACATTTGTGTGAAATTTGGTTGAAATTGGTGCAGAAATAAAAAAGTTTTTCTTAGAAAAACTTAATTTGGTGGGTTAGGTTTGTATGGCAGCCCCGTGACCCCATAGTCCGATTCGATCCATTCTTACATATGTTTTGTGTTGTCAATAGAAACACATTTGTGTGAAATTTGGTTAAAATTGGTACACAAATAAAAAAGTTTTTCTTAGAAGAACCTAATTTGGGCAGTTGGGTTTGTATGGCAGCCCCATGACCCCATTGTCTGATTTTACCGGTTCAAACATACAAACTGCCTGCAGCAAAAAGAAGCATTTGTGCAAAATTTCAGCTTCATAGCTTTTAAATCGGCCGAGTAAAACGCGTCGCAACAGACAGACGGACATCGCCCAATCGACTCCCCAAGTCATGCTGATCATATATGTATACTTTTTATATGGTCGGAGATACTTCCTTCAATGCGTTACAAACTTCTTGACAAAGTTAATATACCCTTTCACTCTATGAGCGAAGGGTATAAAAAAGCAAGGACGCATTGGTCTCGGCGATGACACGATCCAAGATAGAGCTGCCTGTAGAAATATACACCAGGTCGAACGAAGACACGACGCCAAGGAACGGTATAAAGAACGAGGCAAGGAAGAAGAAGAAGGGGATTTTGTATATGGGTATTATGGGAATTTTGAGTATGGGATATTACTGCGTTTGTGAATTTTGTGATTGAGGGTTTCGTATTGTTTCCATATTGGAAAGGAAATGATTTGGGGCTGCTTTCATACGAAAACATGAAAGTTGGTCTAAATCACATGTTTTCGTACATTTTGAACATATTTACGGAGTGAAAATTAATGAAAAAAGAAGACTTGGCATGGTTAATGCGGCCAACGATGTCCTCATCAGTGCAGCCATCAACAGCAACAATTCTACCTAAGTAGACAAATTCGTCTATCTGTTCTATAAGTTTTTCATTGATACTTGCTGGTGATAATCTTTGCCTCTCTCTCGAAATCCAAAGCTATTTCGCTCGGATCTGTAATGGACCGATTCTGACACATAAGTGTCAATATTTGAATTTTGACGGTTTGTTTCAAATAACATTAATTTGATTAATTTCAAATTAGCGATATTGGAAAAATCCCGCCCAAATTTAAAAATTGATATTTATGTGTGTGAACCGGCCCTTAAGCAACAGCTGTCTTGACAGGTCGGCCATTTGTAACTGCATTACCATATGCAAATATGATCAATTCCAGATGGCGGACATGTCGATAAATGGCTGTTGGTGACGGCGGTCGGTAGGAAACTGTCACCGAAATGACAGTTAGTTTTTGGGGGGAAGGAGAGCGTGGTGGTGTGTCGAAAATTGTGCGTGTCAAAGAAAGAAAAAATTGGGAAAAAAAACGAGAGATCAGAGGAAAAGAGGTACCCTGTCGCTTGAAGGAAGGACAGACGAACCTTTGGACGAGAAGTGACGGATTTAAGGAAAAAAAAAGAAAAAAAAAAGTTATGTTTTTGGTTTGTGTTTGGGGTTAGGAGTAATATGTGTTGTATTTTGTTCCTTTGTACGTTTCTTCACACACATTTCACAAGAAAAGCGAACGATTTTTCTTTTTTTTTTTATGCGCGTTAGACGAGTCGTCATTCAATTGACAAAAAAATAAAAAAAAATAAAACAACAAGAAAATGTTGCTCATAATTTGGAATTCGATCCTTCACTTCGATGAGTAAATAGTTGAGGTTATGTTCCCTGCACCCATTTCCATGGGTGGAGTAGGACTTTGCCTCCTACTAACAAAATAACTCTGATCATAATGTGAGCATTTGTCTCTGCTCTAGCTTGGCTCTTTGCGTTGGTGGCGCGCAAGAACCGAGAGTAGGGGTTTTCGACGGTAGTTAACCTCGGTGGCAAAAATCTCATCTAATCTGCCCGGTCCTCCCGTGGTGGACAAATTGCGTGGGGATGCAGTTTGTCGACCGAGGTGAGTGCAGCTGACCGAACTTGGCCATCGTATGGCAGGCCTGCTGGGCTAGGCGCAACTAGAAGCGCCTGACTACCCGAGGGCGTGTACGTTGTGTGACGTAGTACGGACTGCACCCCCAGTAGGCAGCAAGGGACGTCGGTGCACCCATAATAGGAAGATGAGTTGCGGAACCGCGTCTTTTTAGGCATCACGGGAAGACCCCTCTTGGATTTCTTTTCTTCAAATCATAACGGTAAGAAAACCTCTCTTCTTGGTTCTCGCCGTCACCAGCTATTTCTTTGGCATTATCCCAAATTTTAATCCCTTTGTCGTAATCGTTCACCCTAGGCATGCGAATTCCCTTCTTTTAATGTAGAGGACAAGGGACAACGGGCAGCACAAACCCAGCCCAACACTACCGCTCTGAGCTACAGCAAGCGCATGCCGCTGCTCGCTCGTTGAGGAGCCCTTCCTTTGGCCAAACCTGCACGGTTGTAGAGGCCTTGGCTCCGTTTCCTGGGACATCTTCGGATGTCCGACGTCCTCCGTTACAGATCCTTATAATGTTATTCTACATGGAGCACATCACCAATCACTTAAAGAAAGATAATAATCGGCTAAAGGTGGCAACCCTCTCTGACCCCCCTGAACTTCAAAACCCTCCGACATTTCACCTTTTTGGAGTACGCGACACTTCATACCAGCGTACGTTTCCCTTTTAATAGCTACTATATTCTCTGGGCGTTTGACAGCGTTGACAGCCTTACGTAGGAGAGGCATACCTACCAGAGAAACTTATTGCCATCATAAAGGAGCCCTATAATGGAGCCCAATGTGAATAATGGAGTTAGACAAGGCTGTATTTTATCACCAATACTGTTCATTATTACCATCAACGACGTAATCTGCGACGCTCTAGGGGACCATAAAAGTAAGAGTATCAGGTGAAAATTATTTGATTACCTTCAGCACCTGGACTATGGCGGCGACATTTGCCTTTTGTCAAACACAACAGATCATCTGTCTCAAATGACGGATGCTTTGCATCGTGAATGTGCTGCTTTAAAGATTAATGCCGCTAAGACGAAATACCTAAGACATCAGAGGGGCAAAGAAACATTTCTATCTCCAGACAGCCGATAGAAAAAGTCGAGAACTTTACTTACCTTGGGAGCGCAGTGGCAGCGGATGGTTGGGCTGATGCTGATGTATAGTCGCGCATAAATAGAGCCCGAGCAGTATTTTTTTCAGTTTGACTCCTCTCTGACAAAACAAAAACATCTCCATAAATAACAAACTCCGGATCTTCGAAAGCAATGTAGAATCCGGGTTTTTATATGGGTGTTCCACTTGGAAGGTGATATTACAACCAAACTACAAACTTTCGTGATATTACAATCAAACTATACAAACTTTCGTAATCTCTAACGACGACCTCCTCCAAATTCTATATAGGCGTCGACATCAAAAGGCGGAAGTGCCAGTGGATAGGTCACACACTTCGAAAAGAGCCAAAAAATATTGCAAGACAGGCTCTAGATTGGAATCCTCAGGAAACCGATGCAAGGCGTCGTGTGAGAAGACCCAAAAATACGTGGAGAAGATCTGTTGAGGCAGAGGGAAAATCTATAGGCAAATCGTGGGAGCAGTGGCGGATTTACCAGTAGGCTGAGTAGGCTTGAGCCTAGGGCGGCAGATTTCAGGGGGCGGCAAATTCCGGGAAAATATTTTTTAGTTTGTTCACACTGCCGTGGAAGATTGTAGGATGTAGCACTTATCATCATTATATGGTTTGGAAACAGGCAAAGAGAACAGGCAGTGAGATGTAAACATGAAAAGGCATTTGTCGCCATTGTCTAAGAGCGTCAAACACTGAGGGTAAATATTGAAGGCCATTTAAGCTTAAATTCAAAACCAAGATCCTTCCTGTTTTGTGCCAAAAATTATGATATAAATCCAGAAATGGAAAACACTAAAAAAAGTTATTCTGATAAGCATGCATTAGCTTTCATCCGAAAAATTATTCTTCTCATCTTGTAATTAAGACGATAGATTTTCAGAGGAGTTTAAGGCATGAAAAGGGCATCAGCATCAATCAATTCAGATTAATCTCTTAGGGCAGGAGTCAGTAAAAATTTTTAGAAATTTTTAAAATTGCTCTAAATTGGTATCTTGGATATGGCTTTATATTTAAAGCCGGAAATTTGACACTGAACTCAAATTTTAAAGTTAAAATATTCCTATTGATGGTGTTTTTTTTTAAACAAATTTTACCATCGACTCTGCCAATTTTCCCCAACCAATACAAGACACACATTCGCCACCGCACAAAAGTTGTTGTTTTAATTTTTGTATTATAAGATATTCCTCTAAATCAGTCGCTCCAATTTTTTTTTCAGTTCAAACTCCCTTCTCTTGTCAGGTCTTCTGAGCCTGGCACCCCTGAGAAAATGTTGTCCAACAACCAAAAACATGTGTTCTTTTTGTTGTCAGTTCGGCCATCACCTTGGCTCCTCCTCGAGAAACATAATTGCCATTACTGTAGCAACCACGATCTGCAAGTGTTACCAAGGATCATTGTATCCAAAAAGTCTAAGAAAAATGGCATATTTGGTCGGCAAAAATCCTACATCGGAAATTTTTTTGGATTATGGTTGGGAATGGTCCCCAGATTATGGCATTAAAAGTCCCAACCGATCGGGGGTCCGCAACCTTAAAAAAAGGGGGAAAGGGGGGCATTTTTTCGGTTTTCTGCGATTCTCGGGATTCCGATGTAGGATTTTTGCCGTTCGATGGCCATATTTTGGTCCAATTTTCTTAGACTATATCGCTGGTTGGTGCGGTTTTAGTAAGAAGCGTGAGCTTAGGCATCAATTTCAATCAGCCATATCAAGTGATTTTTTTTCTGCCTAAAATATTCTTAGCGGTGTTCATTGAGCAGATTTGGGTACAACTTTTGACAAAGGATATAAAATGTTTGGCCGATGTATGGCAACAACGAATTTCCTCCGGTTGATTTCGAAAGAATTTTTAATTAAAATGGTGGTCTAGAAAGAAACCATAATTCATAAACGGCATCTATATTTGAGCCTCCCACAGTTTGGGATTCACCGCTTTAAACCGATTCTCCAAGCCGAAAATTTTTGCATAAGCTTTACACTGTGATAAATCCTAACGAATGTTCAGGACCCACGAGGCGGAAAGCTCGAAGATGACACGTATTTAAATACAAAGTGTAAACTGAAAATAATTGGAGGTGAATAAAGCATAATTCCATCCGAATATTCACTATCGACAAAAAGTAGAGTTTCAGTAGGGGCGGCAATTTGAGAATAGCCTACTGGCGGCAAATTGGTAAATCCGCCACTGCGTGGGAGCAGCTAAAGCCGATAGCCACTAATAAGTAGAGGTGGAAAAGAGGCGTAATCATGCCCCACTAGGGGTTAAAAGGAACCAGAGAGAGATATTCTCTGGGACACCTCCCTTGCGCTTGCGTAAGGCAGCCCAGATGCTTTATCGCTTCACACAGTCGAAAGCATTCTGAAAATCAACAAAAATCATGTGCCACATATATCTAAATTCGACGCATTGCTCGATTACAATTCGTAAGGTGTTGATGTGATCAACCCAATAAAAACCAGATCCAAACCCAGCCTAATCCTCATCGATTTTGCTTTCTAAGTGGAGCTTGATTCTCTCCAAGATGCTTAATACTAATCTGCTTTGAAAATTAACCCAAATTAATCTCTCGGTCCAACAACTTTCACAATTCCCCGAAAAAAAACCTTTAATTCCTTTTGCAAAATTTAAAACTGAATTCAACCGAAAAAAACTTCACACCATCCATCCATTTCATTAGGTTTTCATTTTCTGACGTTGCTGGTTGCGGCAAGATTCATGCATCCGTAAACTATTCAACTACTACGACTACGCAGAGCTCATATCAGTTTTGAAAGTTTTTGTGAGCATAAAGCTGGTGCTGTTGGTGGCTAATTAAATGCAACATTGTTTCTTTCCGGCCCGGATATTAAATACTTTTTATAGTCACATTACATCCAGCAGACTAGTCACAATGTTGCGACAATGCTCAAACCTAGGGCAGGACATCATAGTATACCTACGTAAGTAGTGTGCCACGCCATGGGTATGAAGAGAGACTATAATATGCCGCTCTGTCTATGTGTTTGGTTTGGTTCATATTGTTTCAAATGTTTGGAGGAGCGATTATGCTGTATATGGATGGAAAATGAGGAGAAAACATTTCCATCGTTCGCCTAGAACAATGAAAAATTGAGAAAAGTTTTTTGGAAAAAAAAAGTTTCTGACCAATCGACCAAACTTTTACTATGGCAGAGAATTGTGCATATTTATTATTCCGAGTTGCCGATGGCAGTTTTAATACAATGTGTTAAATCAGGAATATGATAAATGAAAAGTTGATTATTAAGTTAAATTGGCTGTATGAAGCATACGTATTTTAGCCTTTCGCCTTTTGAATTGGAATAGTTTGGTTTGGGTAACAATGAACAATATGAGTTGCATCTGCATTTTCAGACAAAAAGGGATGTTTCGTGTGCTATTAAATGAAAGTTCGTTTTCTGATCGCAATAATCAGTAGCGGCGGCTCATAATTTGAATACATAAGTGTAAATAATTATATAATAACATTCCGAGCTCGCCCGTATGCCAGACATACGGTTTGCTTGCTCATGAGGAACATTACGCTATCAGCTCTCGCAAGAAGAATTTTCTTGTTCTTGTTACCGACACTAGCGACACTTATCTTACCGTCCGCCATATAGCGGACACATAGCGGAAAATATCGGAAACACAAAAGTTCCCCCTATGAGAACGGATAGCAGAACAAGCCACTTGCGAGTATACCGGAGAATCTTTGTACTCCGCAGGAGAAAATCGTATGTCTCACATACGCGCGGCCATTCTCGTTGGTTTTTTGATCTTAACAGAAAAATAAAATAAGGTAGATATTCCAAACACTCAAAAAACATCACAAATTGATGAACCCGAACCGGACGTGCAAAAATTAAATATAATTGCAAATACCCAGATAAAAATGTAAATATTAATTGGTTGAGCCTAAAATCATTTAAAAATATATCCTTTAGTATAATTTAAAGTTATTGCACTATAGAGTGCGTAAAGAGTGCCCTTAAATAAACGCCGGATTTCGAAATTTATATAATTTATATACCAATTCATCCTTCTAATTTCTCACTTCATCACACTTCTGAAGACACCTCGTCGTCAAAATGAACATTTTTAAAAGTATTACATTAGGTAATCTCTTCCCCTCCGTGAACGATGTCTTTGATGGTTGCTTGATCGATTTGTGAATATTTTCCCTATAGAGCGAAGCTCGTTGCAAACCAATTCAATCGCCGAATGGCGTAAATCCGAAAGTAATTCAACTATACAACACGGACCTATTCGTTTATTCCTTTTGAATCCCACGACCCATCCAGAAAAAAAGGTTAGAATCAATTTAAGCACACGGGCAAAAATTTATCCATGAAGATCTTTGAATATTCTGTATATGCTTCTTTTCTTCCTATTCCCTTCTGTCTCATCGGAACATGCTTAGCTACCGTTACGTAAGGATAGATATTCCCTACATAACTACATACTCATAGAGTATAGCTTTTAACGTTTCCCTGTCAATTTCTTTTAACATTTCTCCCATGGTAGAGAGCGCCGGGCGTCATGCATGGGCACCATTCAAAGTAATTGAGACATAAAATCTCTTCCTTATAGTTAGGTCCCGAAAAATGGAGAACGCATCCTATCAACTTGAAACGGATATTAGAGGAAATTACAGGACATCAATCCGAAAGTAGTGGCGCAGGGAAGGGGGAGAAACATTATTTGTAATTCCATATAAGGTGGTATGTGCACGCTGCACGCTACTATTATACCCATGTCCAAGGCAATTCGCTATAGTGTCATTTTATAGTCGTACGGCTATTATAGATAGAACACATTCCGATCGCTTAATAAAAAGATGAAAGACGTGTGAGACGGTAGATACGTGAACTAGACCCCCTATTTGAGTATGGTATAAAATCCGAAAAAGGACATAAAATAGAGCTTGGTCGTCTTTTCCGCATAGGGATTAAATGGTGAAAGAGTTTTATCTATGCCAGTGTAAAAATAAAACAAAGACATTGGCGAAAATGGATTTGAAAGATGGTTGAATGATAAAACGTGGTAGCGACGGAAAGTGAAATTATTTTGAAGGGATTTTTGGATCACTTAAATAGTTTAGAGAAGGAAAACTAAATGCAGATCCGCCAGATTGAAGTTCGTGTTGAGCTTCCCTAGAATAGCATCACAGTCTATTGTTTTTCAGTTTCAGCTTTCGTTTTAGTTTGATCTTCTTCTTTCACTGGTATCGGAGCGTTGCTGCTGCGGTAGGATTATTTTATACATGACGTTATAGGAGAATATCAGTGCCTGCCCGGTTGTCCAGAGTACGTAACATTTATTAAGGGCGGAATTCATAATCCCCACTTATACTTAAGGAAACTCTTAAGGGACTGGCGCTATTCATAGTCACTCAATAAGCAAACGGTTAAGGGTTCTCTTATTCGTTAAGGTACATAGTAACCTTATGAATGAATTCATATAATTGTTTACATATCCTTATTCAAACACTTTGATTTTTTTTTAATTTTGAATTTTTAACTACTTGATATTTTTTTATATTTTATATGTCAGTTTAAGTAAATCGTTTTATTAAATTAGGCAATGCCCTAATAAGTGATGTCTATGAATACGAAGCTCCCTTAAGGGCTCACTTATATAGACAAAACCCTTATTCCCGCCCTTAGTTAACTAAAATAGATTTAAGGTAATTAAATTTTTACTATCGTTCATATCTTTTTTATCACACTGTAGTTAATTTGCACAAATTGCAAAACTGCAATATTTGGAATTATGCAATTCACACAATATGCATACTGTGCACGGTTGAACGAACGGACTTATAATATGTGGGATTCAGTAATAACAAGAGCGATGTTTGTATTGCTATTATAACTTTATTCGGAATCAAATAATATAAAAATTACGCGAGTACAAAATACAAACGTTGTGTCTCGATGGCGTCGTCGTTCACTCTCCGCTTCTTCTTCTTCCTCGAGTCGTGGTTTCGGTTCGTTCCATTCAAATTTTTGAAAATTAACCCTACAACTCGGCCATCCTGTACTAAGCGCCGTCCTCGGCGCTACCGTCGATATCCCCTATATCGCTCTCGTCATGTACCTCGTCTTCTGAACCCGAATCTTGATGACTCGGATACCTCTTCATGTAATCGGCTGCTGTTGTTGTTTCGCTCGGCCCTTCACCGTATCCGATCTTTTCGACACCATAGCGATCGTTTGGTTTAACAGTTGTGACCCGATATGGGCCTAGGAACTTTTTGTGCACCTTCAAGCCTCCACCGAATTGCGTCCTCCGGATAGCAACGATATCTCCAATATTGTAAGCGCTCGCTGGCGTGCGCTTTCGATTAAACGACTTACGATTCTCGTCCTGAATCAGCTGGATGTGTTTCATTGCTTCGTTTCGTAGGCTCGATCGTTCCTCGACAAAACGACTTACAGTCTCTTCCTCGATGATTTCCCGCAAAGGCAAGTCATCCGTCAATCGCATCTTCGTTCCCGTCAAAAGTTCGAACGGAGTAGTACCTATGCTGCGACTATACGAAGAGTTGACATATTGCTGCAGCCTCTCAACATGCTTAAACCACTCGGCAGGATTGTCAATAGACAGTTTCGTCAACACTGGTACAATGATCCCATTCATTCGCTCGATTTGTCCGTTTCCTCGCGGAACTCCAGTGGTCAATAAAACATGGTCGATACCTTCCTTCTCACAATAATCGTTGAAGACGTTTGATGTAAACGCTGAGCCTCGATCTGAAATGATCCGTCTGGGGTTTCCAAAAATCGTCGCCTGGTTTTTAAGTCTAGTGATGACTTCTTCAGCTGTTGTCGACTTCGTAGGATATAGCCATAGGAATTTCGTGAAACCATCAGTAACTGCAAAAATATGCTTGTAATTTTTCCTCGTTGAAGGCATCGGTCCCAAATGATCGATGTGGTATGTGTCCAACGGACGGTCTCCTTTGTCAATAGGATTAAGCCATCCTTCTCCTTTTCCCTTCTTCCTTTCTGCCAGGATACACGTCACGCAATTCTCAATGAACTTCTTGATACGTGCTTGCATGTGTGGGAACCAGAAGTCAGATTTCAGCAGGTGTTCAACTTTTTTCAGCCCAAAGTGACCGCGCTCATGGGCTCGTCTGATTACGTCGTACTGCATTGCCTTGGGAACGACTAATCGCAAGGCTCCGTCGTCGTCTTTGTAAACAACACCATGTTGCACTACAAAATCATCGTCAGCACCTTGTCCTACGAGAATTCTCTCCAACTCCGGATCGTCTTTCTGCGCGCGGAACTCGCTCAGTTAAAGCGCACTGGTCCCGTCTTGTCAGGTAGACCGGTACTGGGCTACGGCTTAGGGCGTCTGCGTGTTTCATCGACCGACCTGGTTTGTGTTCAAACGTATGTTCGTATTCGTCAATTAACAATGCCCATCGTGCTACTCGTACACAGGTTTCTTTTTTCGCCATCGTTAGGGCTAAGGCTTGACAGTCTGTCACAATCTTCACGGGATTCCCCAAAAGGTAAACACGGAACTTCTTGAGTGATTTGACAACTGCCAGTATCTCCAGTTCGTAACTCGTATACTTTTGTTCCGCTGGCGTCGTTTTCCAACTGGCGTAGTATATCGGATGCAAGCTGCCATCCTCGTCATCTCGTTGCAAAAGAATGTCTCCTAGCCCGTACATGGAAGCGTCGGTGTGCAGTTCTGTCTCAGCTCCAACAGGAAAGAGTTTAAGTACTGGGGCCTTGATCAAAATGGCTTTGAACTCGTTAAAGGCGCGTAGTTGGGTAGCTCCAAATTCAAAAGGAACATCGTCTTTTAATAGGTCCGATAATGGTCGAGCAATCTGAGCGAAGTCCTTAATAAACTTCCGAAAATAGCCCACTAAGCCCAAAAAGCTCTGCACGTCTTTTACTGATTTCGGCTGACTGAAGTGTTCCACAGCTAACGTCTTGTCACGATTTGGTTTCACAGTCCCGTCCTCGACAATATTTCCAAGATATTCAACTTTTCGTTTAAGCAATTTACATTTTTTCCAATTAAAATGAACGTTGTACTTACTAGCTGTCTCCATGACTTTTCGAAGCTTTGCGCAGCCTTCAGTTTCATTTCTAGCAGGAATGATAATATCGTCAAGGTATGCCAACATCGTCCCTTCTTTGAAAGACCGCTGGTGCGTTGCAGATACCAAATGGAACCCGCAAGAACTCAAACTGCCCGTCTGGCGTTATGAACGACGTGTACTTGATGCTGTCCTCTTCGATTGGAACATGATAGAATCCGTTTTCCAAATCCAATACGCTGAACACCCTCGCAGTCTGCAGCTCATCTAGCAAATCGTCTATTATCGGCAATGGGAATCGGTCCCGAACCATCTTTTGATTAAGTAACCGATAATCGACGCACATTCTTGTACTACCGTTTTTCTTTTTCACCAATACAATAGGACTAGCATATTCAGATATGCTGGGACGAACAATGCCTTCGTTCATCAGCTGTTCTACGGTCTGGTTGACTATCCCGCGTTGTTCAGCTGATAGCCGTCTGGGACTTTGATGTACTGGTATATCGTCTTTCAGACGTATTCTCATTTCAACGAGAGTATGTCTATCATCCGTCGGTGAATACTGTTGAATGAGCTCCTTCACTTCGTTTTTTATTATTGCGTCCTTGATGCCCTCTACGCCCTCTGGCCAATTCTCATCAGATACGCTAATGTTTAGCACGCTCTTAACGTCGTTTTCTTCGTCGGTCTGGAGCATCGAAAACACGGCCTTTCGGTTTTTAATGTGAATTTCAACGACTTCTGATAATCCACCACCCAACAAAACGTCATTTGCCAGAATTTCGTCTGCAACCACATGGAATCGAAGATTGACGTGATGCTCGTCAAGACAGACAGCTCCTTCGAAACTGCCCAGTGTTCGGAATCCAGCAGTTTCGACTCCGTTGAAAGGAACTGTTGTTGTGTCCAACTTCGGTGCTCCAAGTCGGACGTACATTGTCGCGGTCGTTAGGTTTAAGTCGCTTCCTGAGTCAATAATCGCTTCGACCTCCACACCATTGATTACTACGACTTTGTACACCTTCTTATCCGTCGACTGTAGTGTGTTGACACGTCTTTTAGGCTCCAATGAAGACTGACTTTTGCAGGCAGACGCGATGTGCCCATACTCGTTACAGCGGAAACACTTTGCCCCTTTCGACTTATTCGGGCAATCTCGGCTAATGTGCGAAGACTCTCCGCAATTGAAACATTTCTGCCGGCCGCTGCTTGGTTTCGGCTGTGGTTTTGGACTTGTCACTGGTTGTTTTGATGTCATCTTACTTTTCATCGCCTGGTACTGGCTTAACTTCTTCCTCAGCTCTACGATCGTCGAAGCACCGTATAAAATAACTTTATTCGATTCGGCGTCAGGGACTCCATCAATGATATATTGAATTTTCGCCTCGACCTCAATGTCTGCGTGGCTGGCAATTTCCAACATTCGGTACACATACTCTTGGTATGATTCGTCACCCTTTTTCTTCGTCTGACTTAACAGTCTATGAACGTCTTTGCTCGTAGTTTTATTCGCGAACTCAGATAACAGCGATCTTTTAAGCATCGTCCAGCATTTAGAATGTGATTCAAAATTTACAAAGAGCTTAGCAGAGCCACGAAGCAGCTTTTTCGCGTAAACAACTTTCTGGAAATTAATCCATCGGAAAGATCGGCGGTCTCCTCAAATGACGTGAGCCACCTTTCGACGTTTTCTATGCCGTCTCCGCTAAACGTTTCCAAAGAGTCTTCGACGTCCTTGAATGACAACTGTGGAGTAAACGCTCTAGAAGCCACATATTCACTGTGAGTGCTAACATCATCTTCGTCTTGGCTATGTTCAGCGTCCGGCTCTTGGCCGTCATAAACTTCGACTTTTGTTGACATCGCTTCTTTCAAGCTTGCCCGCAGCTCGTCTTTAGAACCCGTGGTTTGCAGGCCCAACTCATGCAATCGACTTTGCAACTGAAAGATTTTTAAGTCGCCCAGCTCATCTGCTGCTACGATCGTTGTGTCGGTGTCACCTTCCACGCTTACGTCATCTGTCAACGTTGCCATTTCTCCGTCCGTGTGCGCTCGGTCGAAATCCAAGAAGTAAAGCGCTCCGCTTCCTCCCGCTGCCGTCGTCTAGGCGCCTCAAAATATAAGGCACTCGTCGTTCACAATTTCTTTGCTCGTCGTATGTGTGGCCCGAAACGAAAGCCACTCGTCGTTGATTCACGGTGTCGCCCAAAATAGGCGCTCCGCTTTTGTACCGTCGCCGCCCGCGTTCCGATTCTCAGTGCCTCAAATGTAAAGCACTACACTGCGGCCCAAAGACAAGGCGCTCCGCTGAGATGAACTGCTCGAATCGAAAATGGCCGCCACGTCGCGTCGTCACCGACTCGAGAACAATTAAGTCTTTTACACTCGCGATCCGAATCCCGGTTGAGCCCCCAATTTGTGGGATTCAGTAATAACAAGAGCGATGTTTGTATTGCTATTATAACTTTATTCGGAATCAAATAATATCAAAATTACGCGAGTACAAAAAACAAACGTTGTGTCTCGATGGCGTCGTCGTTCACTCTCCGCTTCTTCTTCTTCCTCGAGTCGTGGTTTCGGTTCGTTCCATTCAAATTTTTGAAAATTAACCCTACATAATATGGGTCATAAAGGTTCATTCAATCGTCAGCATATTCACATTATAAATATTGTAAACCAATTTGTAATTGGCGGATAAGCGAAATACACTTATTCAATAAATTAGAACAACCGTCTTTATGTCTAGATTGACACCGTTTTTAGTATAAATTATTATTCATAAGTCTAATTATCCAACACGTCAAATTTGACAGTCCTATTTGTCGAATTGGCAATAATAATTGACGTTTCACATTGTCAAATGTGACAGTTATAATTGTCAAATTTTGAATAATTGACGGCAGAAATGTCAAATACTGACTGAGCAATTAAGCCTACTAGGATTTTCATTTTTCTTCTGTTTAAAATATTGACGGATACATTCAAATTTGGCGTACTCCAAATGATATATTACATTATACTAGGCCGAAATCCTTCAAGGCTCAGTAAGAACATTTTTCGGCTTACGTTTCACTATGGCCGGGATTAAGGGATTATGTTCGTACAATCAGTTAAGTCCTCATCCCGTTAGATTACTTTCTTAAGGACTGAAGCGTTTCCATGCTTCCCTAGAATTAAGGATGAACATGTGACTAACCTGGACTCACAATTGTGTCTCTAATAGTGTGTTTAACAAATAAGTCTGAATTATTTCCCCAGCAACTTCACGATGGTTCTCTTTCATTCTATTTTCGCAACCTCTTTTTGCGTTTTTACGTCCGCTGAACTCAGTCCCGGTAAATTCGTTACAATTTGTTTTCTCCTTATAGAGATGGTAAATCTTCAAAAAATTCATTCTGCGTGTATCAGAGACAGGCACGTAGTCAGGGGAGGGGTCCAGGGGGTCCGGACCCCTCCCGAAATGTTTGCAGAAATAATCGGAGTCAGCGTTAACATAATTTTGAATAAGATTGACTTCTTCTTAGCTCCGCTATTTTTCAGACATCATTACTCATTCACTTAAATAGCAGTCGATTTCAGAATTTAATCAATATTTTCAAACTGTTAGCTTAGTTGAAAGTGCCGCTAGCAGTGATGCGGCTGAACACTACTAATAATGTGTAGAAAATTACTATTCGCATTCGGTACAGAATTATCGTTATTATTTATCCTAATTTGCCTAAGAGTTTGGTGTTTTGAACTTTCCGCTGCTGAGGTCCTAAATGTTGCTAAGAAATAATTTCAGAACGCGATGAACAATAGTTTAGCCTGAGCATTGCTGAAAATCCAGAATGCAACATAGTCTAGATTTCCAGCTTACACCTATGGCTAAATTAATATATTAGTCATTGGAAAATGTGCATGAGGCCAGACATCTCTCTTTAAGTGGATATGTCCTGCTTTTACTCTCTGTGCTTCCCATTCCATCCCAAATGCCACGAACTTAAGTTCGAATCCCAGATTTCTTCCTACGATTCCTTAATAAAAAAAAACAACCGCAGATAAAAACACATCCATTGTAGCCTCGCCACATTCCGAATTCAGTAAGCTTAAACTTATAATTTTGACGGTGGTGTCCATAATACACCACCGTCAAAATTATAAGTTTAAGCTTACTGAATCAATCATCAATCAAAATATCAATCGACGAACTATATGCTCTTGGAAAGTATAAAGACCTTAAATGCGAGCCAAATACAACTTTATACCACATTGGTTTTAGGGAAACTCGGCTTTTAAATCATGCTGATGACCAACATTGTGAAACATGCAGCCACAATCAATAATTTGCCCTATTATTAGTTGGAGACAGTGGCGCAACAACGGGAGGGGTAGACCGAGAAATTGTGAAAGGAAAATATGAAAATAAGAACTACACAAGTTTGAGTTGTGCCTGCCGGTGATCCCAATGTTTCTTTACCTGGGAAGATATTAGCGCAACATCAGTCCAGGTTTTGTTTGTGCATAAATTCCTTTTTTGCATTTTTCATGCCTTTTTTCTAAAATCCGGATGCGCGCCTTGATCTAATTTGTAGACCGTTGTGACATACATTTAAACACTCCCTCGTCAACCACAATGCTGAAAAGAGTGATTCAAAATTGGGTTTCTATGAAAACAAAAAAAAAGTCCTAATGCGGATTTCGAGTATAACATTTCACTCGTGTTCTTACGACGCTAAAATACGCATAAACTTGCATCGAAAATTATTGTGAATGCAACGGGAACTACACATATAGAAACACCACCGTATAGCATCATTACTGGAAAATAGCACCATCATTAACTTGCGACAGCAGCTTCAAATGTCCAGTAACATGGGTGGCCTTAGCCATTTCCAGGATAAGATCCAAGTTGCACCACTGGTTGGAGCTCTAATATATTTTTTTTTTCTAACGATGGACCATAGTGAAATAACCATAAATATAAATCTTCCTTTCGGTGCTCCTAACAAACCCTCCCTTCTTTTTAATTTAGAATCTTTGCTATTAAATAGTGTACCGTTCTAGAAAAAGAACTCCAGTAACACATATTTTACAAAATCACACTGTTCATTTCGAAAAGCACTTCCCCTTAATTTCTTTCGGGACACATGGAGTCTTGCAGTAATTCTTTGTGAACTACCCTGTTAAAATTAACCTAATAACACAGACCATAATTTAAATTTAAAAATCGTTTCCTCAAATTTATAGAAAACAAAAAAAAAGTACGGGGGCAATATTTGGACCCCTCCCGAAACAAAATCCTGGATACGTCCCTGATCAGAGACCGCACTTATGTTGGATTTTACCGACTAAACCGAACACCTATTGCAACACTAATCCCTGTGGAACGCCTTTCCATATTGCTTCAGGATAATTGGTCAACAGCGCCGGGAGCAGATTTGGAATAGGGTTTCAGCTGATGTGGTTTCCACAGCTCCCCCTACACCTACAATCGCGTTTAAGGGGCTTCCTTTACTGGTGAATCATAGTGTCGAAACTGAGGAGGCAATTACAGGGAGGCACACGGGAACCTCGAGATTTTTAAAACGTCGTAAAAAATTGGATTTTAGATGACACCCCTGTAAAAAAATTATAGTCCTATAAGAATGATGCCCATTTCCATTGCTATAAACTTTTAGAGTAGTTTTCGGAATTTTCCCTAGTCCTATCAGCAGATCCACTTCCACCGTCCCGAAATTCAGATCATGAAAAGTTTTTGACTCTCCCGAAACTGATAGTTATCTGCCATGGTTGAATTCGCTTTCGCATCTTCAAAAATCCTGTATTTGGTGAGGAAATATTATAGATGTACAATTCGGTAAACATGACAATTTCAGCCCAAGTGTACCATTTTTATGTATTTTATGTTATTAAGCTTCACTGTTGCATGCGCTTCTTATGCATCATCTCACAAACGGTTGTTTTTACTTTTAGTCACTTTTCTGGCCGAAGTTAATTTATGCTTTCAGCCTATAGCAACTTTGACTACCAATGTTGTTTTGTCACAAATAGTGATTACTGATCAATCAACCACATTATGATGTTTTAACTTCTTGTCTAAAGTTTCTAAGTTTGTTTGTTAGATATCTTTTTCTAAAGATGTCATTTCTAAATGATATAATCGCGAAGTCATTAATGCTCCGATTTATAGTCATATTTTAACAGCAAGTTTTCGGAATTTTTAACTTGCGGCCCGCTCAAATATAAAGACAGAAGGTGTCTTAGGGGGGCTTTAACGTCCGTACCTGTCGTGGAGACTTACAAGACGGGGCTTGAATTTATCAGATCGAATTGATTTTGTGACGGCAATCAACGCCCACCTTTGCAGTGTATAGGTAACAACGGCTATATGCGAGGCCCTCCATTCTAGATAGAGTGCAACTTTACGCTATTCGCGAAAACACAGCCAGCACGATACTCTCAAAGAAGGGCCATTCTCAATTGTCGCGCGAAGTTCCACTGAAAGCAGTGACTCTCTGGGGCTTGTGTGATACCCGTGCAACACCTATCAAGACAAGCTAACCTACAATAATACAACCAACAAGACATGCATACGCTGTCAGTGACAGCACTTCCCGCGGATGAACGCAAAGATGGGTAGCGCTAGTCTACCCACCATGCAACGAAGAAGTACTGTCCCAGTTAGCGCCCAGAATAAAGGTAGCTGCTAATTGATTAGCAGCACCCCATCCATATGTCTTAACACCAAACAACTGTAGTGTCGGACGTTCACCCTGTCGACCTTACCCAAATAAATCGGGCACAATGGCGAACCATGGTCAGCAGGTAACGCTCTAAGTTCGCAGTTACGGCAATGTGGCCCATTCGGACAGGATCGGGTACGGTGTCCCCACTAAAGCGGCTTCCTACAATGTCCTTCGCTTTACAGGACCGCACCAGGGGATCAAAACCGATACACCTCCAGCAAGTCAGGAACGGCTCCCGAAGAGCAACGCAGTACGCGAAATACTTCACGTACAGCCGTTCCCCAAACATAAAGACATTGAGTCGGCGTCTACTTACGCTTGCCTTAAGAGTAACTAAGCCTATTGGTCATACCTCCTCCTTACGGGCGGCAGATTTTATCCGACTTAAAGTCGGAATGGAGTTTTACCGCAGGGATGCCTCCCTTTGGAACCTCACCTCAGGCTGCAACTCTAGCTGTTCGACTTGTCTAACACTGCTAACCCCCTCGAGACCAACGCCAAGATGGGTAGGTATCCATGGTCCCTTGGACTCGCCCATCCCCGAGGTACACTATTCGCTAAAGATTTCTCTGTAGCACGTGTGATCATCCCTTGGCCCGCTTTGGGTTAGACCTAACGAATTCGGCTCGCCAGCCGCAGGATCGATGTGCCTGTGACTACTCGTCTTCTTAAAGCAGATTCGTAGCGCTACCGTTTTAATTTGGGTGGCCCCATCCGTTTACTAAGTAGTAATTTGACTCAGGCCGTGTCGTCATCAATCCACAAACCAGCTAGGTATAGGCGCATAGGCCATTGTCCCTAACTTGCTCCTTCGTGGCTTGGGTTATGCGAAGCCGCCAATTCCGAGACTGGACACGTACTCTTATAATGTGTTTCTCCCCTACGAGGAAGCACTGCAGTGCTAGTTGACCCCGGCCAGGTTTTGAGTTTGACACCCCGCCCTAGAGCATAGAACTCACAACAGATGTGGATGGATGTATTGTCGAGCATCTTTGCATAATCGACAGCTTAAGCTCGTTGTCCTATTTTTCTGAGGTGAAAAGCTGAAGCTGTACGCGTGAAATCGTGAGCTGGTTGTATGTTTGTTTAATAAATAAAATAATCAAAGCAGCGTTTTTCTGCTTTTCGAGCCAAGTTTACCAAGCGCATCAAAGAAACACGGTACTTTCTTATGGATCTGTAGTTTGATCACAGTCCTCCTAGCAAAGAAATCACAATGGTTGATTTGTTAATGTGTGTTTAAAGTTCCTTTGTGTAATTTCAGTTAATAACAAGAAAATATAAAAATAAAAGTATTAGATAAAAAACATTTTTATTTGTAGTCTTCACGGACCACTTACAGGTCTCTCACGGACCATCTTCCGTCCGCGAACCGCCTGCGCCTGTTGGAAACAGTTATCTTAAATGTCGTGATTTTGTCGTATTTCAATGGCGTATTTAAAAAAAACCTGGTAATGCTAACTTGACAGTCAAGAAGACTCCACCTGAGGCAAAATGTATCCAATTAATTGTCGCTGCGTCTGAAAAGAATATTTCCACCTTTAGAAATTTTTTCACTCCCTTCCCCCCTTCAAAAACTACCCCTAAGTGCGTTTTTTCCATATAACGAGGATTTTTGTTAAAAATTAGAGTTCTAAAAACTATCTAAACACAAAACGTATACAGAAAATTGCCGCAAGGGATGATTAAGATATCCGTACTTAATAAAAAAAATGTTGCTCTCCTTTTACCCCTTAAAAAACCCCCAAAATATGATTCATCTCCATTAAAAAAATCTACATTAAAATCTCAAATTTTACGAAACCTCCTAAAACCAAATGTATTCAATTAATTGTCGCAGGGGTTTAAAAGGATATTTCTACATATAAAAAAAAATGCTTCTTTGACATACAATTGTCGCTCACTTTAGGAATATCGCTCTGTTAAAAAAAAAACTCGCGGTGGTAGCAAACGGCATCCTTCTGGCTCTTCGAAAAATATTTTCCTTGAATGCGCGACAAATTTTTTGAAGGTGGAAATATCTTAAGCAGCTCTTCTTACAACTATCTGGGCAAATTTAGTATTTGTGCGATTCTACAAACCCGAGATGATATGAGGCCCACATTCACCTAAGGGTAGTTTTTAAGGGGGATTCTACAAACCCGATATGATATGAGGCCCAAATTCACTTAAGGGTAGTTTTTAAGGGTGAGTGGCGCAACAAATTTGTTAAAAGTGGAAATATTCGTTTAAGCCCCTGCGTCAATTAATTGGATACTTTTTGTTTTAAGGAAATTCCCTTTATTCACCGCTAGTGGGGTAATAGTGTTAACTTGACAGGGGTGTTCATTTAGAGAAAATTCAATTTGACTATATAGGGATCTCTTTCATTTGATATGAAAGCTTGTTATTGATATACGATTCGATTTAATTATTATGGTAATGATATTTAATTTCACTTCTATACATTCAAATTAATATATAATCAACTAAATTATTGTTTGTTGTTTTGGTTGCAGGTTACCGAGGACTCAAAGGAGAAAAGGGTGATCGAGGTTTAAAGGGACCACCTGGAGATAGTATACGAGGGCCCCCGGGACCACCAGGACCACCCGGGCCCAAAGGCGATCCGGGACCATATCCACCCTATGTCGATGTTCATCCTAGTAATCCTGTAAGTAATACAAAAACTAAAAAAATTGTTCAAGGTTGGGGACTATGTACATCGGTTGAGTAAATGGTGCTGATCAAAATTCGCTTTTGGGGAGTTATCAGCCGGATGATAAATTCACTGAAATATTTTGCCCGTTAAGGGCGTACATAGTTAATTGTTTCGGTAGGGTTTTTTTTTCGAGGAAAAGGAAAGCCCGAAATTTTTTCAACATCATGATTTTCTTAGGAGTTGAAATTGTCGGTCGCAAAAATATTGTTAGGCAAACTTTAGAGCGAAATTTTAAGGAGAGACAGTCGAAGAATGATTTTCTACACCATTTACCGAAAAGTGGCCATGTTTAGAGTTTCACTGGTGATTCTGATTACATTCAACAGGCCTCCAATTTCAGCTTCTTAGACCGTAGCTCGTATCTGTTCAGTGCTATTTTTGTCTCTCGGACTGCTTTCCCTTTGCGATTTATAAGAAATAGACCGAGTGATCAGTTTATGTCGTCTGTCACTGTTTTTCTTCTGAAGAAAATATAAAACTTTCGCTACGCCCATGCAATCTGCCATTTAATACATCGTTAGAGTTGCATACCCCTTCGATGCCAGAAGAAATTTCTTAGCCAAGGAGAATACAGTAACTTGAATTGGAAAACAGAATATATTCAATATCCCAAGTGGTTACTTTTAGCGACATATGTTGCATATGGTCGCTAAGAAACTTATCACGCACTGTGGCTCACTTGCTTTTGTTGCACTCTACGATGCTAGTAATCTAGAAATCCGGAGATCGAATCTCGGCGTGGTCCAGGAATTATATAGTGCTTGCAACATTATATACACTCCTATATGCAATGTAACGTTGACTCGAAGTAGGTTTATAAACGGCTGAGTCAACGCACCACGCCCCACAAGGGGTTACGGTACAGAGAAGAAGAAACTTATCAGATGTATTAACCCTTAAATGCATGGGGTCAAAACCCATTATCGTAACTGACCTTCTTTTATGTAAAATCGGTCACTGAACACGGAATCAGCCTTTATTTTCCCAGGAAATAGCCCGTTTTCCCAGAAAAGCGAAAATAGTAGAATTTGCATTGTGTACCAAATATGGTACGCCATGCATTCAGGCCATATGTTGTAAATGAAAGACATTTTTTAAATTTTATTGATTTTGCCTCTTACTTTAATAGGAACAGTGCAAAAAGAAAGGATATTGTTTATTGAGAGTTTTGATCGAAATTATAGTGGAAACTCGATATAATGAACCCCTCTTCATTAAAGGAAAGGTGGTAATTTCTATAGAAAATCGCGAATATTCAGTTTTTTAAAAGGGAGCTCGGGTAGGTGCGTTATTAGTTTCCTATTCCTTATTGAAATTTGTCTCGATGCCTATTTGTGACATATCCTGGAAATTGATGGAAAGTGGAGTAGGTTTGACTACCCCTACATCCTCTACAAACCTAAATTTAGCCATATCTTTTGATAGAATGTTGTGAAAGACTTCAAATGTGTGTCAAGTGGTAGCTGTTGGAGGCCCTTTAAAATATTGAAAGTTCGCCAGATCCGACTCATATACCCCTTCATCCCCTACAAAAAAACATGGATATTATTATTTTGGGCTTTGCGTGCCGTCTAGTTCTGTATATGGGTATAGAGTGTGTATGCTATTAGGGCGATTAGAACTCGGTCTCGTTATAAAATAAATATTTTATACAATAGTTCGTTATAAACATGTTGTACTGTTAAACATATATCTCGAGACTTCTTTTGACTTATCATAGCTCATGGGATTCTTTTCTTGAAAAGTAAATGGATTGGATTGACTTTGCTAGGATATGAATATGGAAATGAAATGCTGCCTGTTTTATAACCCAAATTTGTGCAGGTCCCAGGACATGTCCACAAGAATTATATCCATGTAATTTTTTATTTATCTGATGTGGTACTCCACAGTCTTCCATATGAAATGGTTGACCCCAGAAGCACATTTTCTGAGGATCCTGACCGTGGACTTCCAAGACAATACTTGTCATAATCAAATGGTTTAAGAAATTGGATATCAAGACGCAGCTGCTTGAGTCCTGGTGAAAGTGCAAGTATCTTACTAAGATGTCAAATACGGAAGCTCGGTTTTTGAGTGGCGTGTCCTAAGGATAAAACAAAAGCTGTGAACAATTTTTTCAGTATACTTGCCAGCTAAAAAGACTGGGATTATAAGAAGCAGCTACAGAAACGCTAAGCCCTGACTTGTGTGCTATAGAAAAGCAAATGACAACAACGATCCTTCCAAGTCAACTATGACAGCTCCGTTTCCTTGGATCCTTAACAGAACTGATTAACCTAGCTTTCATAAAAAATGGCAGTAAATGTCCTGTAAAATGGATCGGTGTTATAATTTGTATGAAAACTTAGGTTATTTGGACCTGATCTGGGCCCAATAAAACGCACCATCATGTTGAAAAAGCATATAATTAAAATTTTATGAACATATCCTACTCTACCCAAGACAAAAAGAGAATAATTTGATCAGCTAACAACGATCGGAATGTATGTATAGATATTTCTGAATATGCCCCAATACATGGTGTACCATATATGGTACGTTGCAAAATTGATGCAAAAATACCTTTAGTGACTTTTTTTGGTCAAAATCTCAAAAGAATGTCAAGAACACATTCCAATTTACTCACTAGTATTTTTTCTTTTCCGAATAACGGTGAATTTCGCTAATTTTTTTAGCTCTTAAGAATAGCTTTTAAAATTCCACAAAAAATAACGTTCGTCCACTTTGACGACCCACAGACAATTCAAGGGAGGCTTCGGGAAGCCAAAATTGAATTCATGTGAAAGCTTGTTTTGTCTACTTTGGGAAAAAGTAAAAAAAAAATCAAAAATTTAAAAATCGCTAGACTTTTACAGGAATCTAGCCATGTACCATATATGGTACGCTATGCATTTAAGGGTTAAATATTCATTCGTGGTTTTTTTCTATACATACATAGACACAAATAAATACCCAGCGGGCAGTCGAACTTCGGACTAATTTCTATGATCTGCTTTTTTGTACATGTGTCGAAAACATATTAAGCTGAATTCGCTCACGGTGGGACTCGAACTCACGACTCTGTGCGTCGCACTTATCACTTCATCAACGGGACTACTATAATAAATGCATGATAGCCGTAAACTTATTTTTTTTTGTTAGTTCAATTGCACAGAAAACCTTTCCTATAAAAATTAATAAACAAATCTGTCTTTCAATTGTGATTGAAAATCCTAAAAACCCGCACCTTTGTTCCATCCTATCTCAAAACTGCGTATTTAATCTATTCCAAAATGCCTTCAGCGAGAATGTATCCCACTACATGGGATAGAAGTAGATATCTCTCTAAAATCTGTGCGTACCATCATCATTCCTAGTATTCACTTTGAAATTCATATTTTCAATCCATTTAAAACTTTTTCGCATAAATTACCAACCACGAATATTTTGTGTGCGCGATAAGCCCACCGTATTTTAATCGTCAAGTCAAAAGAGACTACTTCGTCGAAAGGCGACTGAAAATCGCTGAGTGAAATTTCAGCGCTTTTTCCTATCTTTTATTTGTGTATAAGGATTAAAAAAAAAGTTTTTTCTGCTTTACTTTTCCTTCGTGAATAAATTTTACATATTGACATTCCTTCGTCAACCTGGTTGCATTAAGTTCGTCGTACGTATTTTATTTCTTCAACGGTGACTTCGTCACTTTTGAAAGGTTATTGTCTCCTCGATGAATACAGGTTATGTCAATTAGGACGCCCGCAGTTACCGAGAGGCCTGAATTGATTTCTCATATTTCATTTATATGTAGGTATTCGCAGGATATGTATGGGTTTTCAGCAACAAGACAAATAAATGTTTACTCTTCTTGAAAAGTTGTTGCAAAGGATTTTCGAAAAACTCAAAACAAATAATAATGGTACTCTGTCTTAAAACGTGTGTACGTATAAAGCTGGAAATTAATGAGTAAAATGCTATGTAGGTAGATACTCAAAAACGTGCATGTACATAGTTCGGAGAAATTTATGCTAAACGTAAAAGCAGAGATTTCATATCTGTTCCACTAATTAAATTCTCTTACGTCGTTCACAATTTATGAAGAGATAAACATGAAATTTGCAAAATTAATCAGTGGATTCTTCATTTAAATTGGATTTAAACGTATGAGCGAAGGCACACCGTTATGTCAAAACGGTTAGTCAAATTTTGAAATTGTTCGGTATACGGAATTATCTTACCAGCAGGAGATAATTGGGCATAATTTCGTGAGAAGTTGTATGTTTATGTTTTTGAGTACGGATGAAGAAATTTTTAGAGTTTATGAAAAGAAAATGATCCGTTAACTTTTACTGCACATTATGCAAATTATGGAAACACTAACTCTTTTATTGCGTAAAGGTACTTTGACAGAATAATAAGTTGCTATTAAAAGACTTTAAATAATGGTGCGTTGAGTTTAAAGGTCGTGGATGGAGGGAGTAGGTACCTATTCTCAAAGTCTTTCCTCAAATTTCGAAAACAAAAAGAATATATGAATATGTCTGCGTATCATAGCAATTTGACATAGACAAAAAAAAAGTCAATTTGTTCAAGAATCCAAGAATAATTGCAAATCCTAATCAAATCTTCTTTCAGTGACATTGAAAACGGAATGTCTAATACCCGTATGCATACATATTTTGTGAGATATTTCTTTACATGCATTCGCAGTTTAATCTCCCAAATTCCTACGCAAATACATATACATATTCAAATACAATGAACATTGTTATGTTTCCACAAAATTGTCTGAAACCAAACACTTCAATGAAGCCTTTGTTAGACTGTACGATTTTCTCAGAAAATTGTCTCGAAATATCGAATCCACTACCCCCATACCATTTAATTGATTCTTGTCGTCGTCATGAAAATGATATTGGGATTTCATGAATCTCCTCCATTCTCTCATGATACTTTTTAATTGAATTAATTTTCAGTTAATTTGTTGTTACTTTTCTAGTCGTCGTAAATAGCTTGCCATAAGACGTGATACCGATATTACCGATAAATTTAGATTTTATGAAGTTTTCCGTCACTTTTACCCTGCACTTCGGCCATAAGTCGTACGTATCACTAAAGACGCAATAAAATGGTTCAATTAGGTTCTGCTCCAAAAAACGTGTCGAGAATATGAATAGTAGGATCAAATCAAATTTTGGGACATTTGTCAAAGAAAAGTCCGCGAGCTTATCGCTTATAGCAACTTCCGGGAAAAAGTGTTTCCACTTTGCGTATTTTTGTAGGTGTTTTACGAGTCGTAGGAGGTTAGTTAATCGTCACACTTTCAATTAATTTATTTCATATTTAGGCATTAGTTGACAGTTGGTTGATGGCATTGATTTTATGTAGTATGTAGGTAATTCAAAGTAATTGAATTTTGGTTTACATCGAAACTTCATATTTAACATTTTCTTCAAAGTAATTGGTAATTGAACAAAATGTTCTTTTATTTGCAGAATAACATAAACAGTTCCGGTAAGTGTAGTTGCAACGCCACAACTATCCTAGAGCTCATCAAAGCCGAGGCCGTGAAAGAATCGTTGCGAGGACCTCCCGGTTTACCCGGAAAAGAAGGAAAGACAGGCGCGCCAGGCCTTACGGTAAGTAATGAAGTACCATCCATTAATTTATTTTTTTCTTAATGTTATGTGGTCCAATTTTCAAGTCTAGTGGTAGTATTTGTTAGTAATACTAGTTGGGGTGTTTCATGAAACACCGAAATAACAACACCATGTTTGTATTAAATTACAAAAGAAAACTGCACATAGTTAATTTCGGGGTATCGATACCCGCTAAATTCCCCATACATACGAGTGCTTACAGGGGAATATAGTTAAACACAATATCCGCCATTTTCGCAAGCAGTTTGGCTGAGAAATGTTCTACCGGTTCATTTCTAAAGTTTCCTAATTTTATTTTCAATTTACATTACAATTACAATAAAGTTGTTGAGCCTATTGGAATTGTTACCTTATAAAATGTACTACAAATTTTATAAATAATACTTTCAAAAATTAAGCGTGTCGAGGGGACGATTTACTTTACCCACATACTAATGGTTGACGCACTTGTAGTAAATATAGATTGTATTTGGTAATTTACTAGAAATATATCGGAAATCGCATTTTTCAATTTCAGTATTCTTGATGGAGATATTTGTAGTGCAGTCAAAATATCCCATTTCAGGCCTCCAAATAGAAAAAAATAGAGTAAGGCTATTTTTTGTGGTTTTTGAATCAGCGAGCTCCCAGGAATCTAAAACTCATTTTGCTAAAAAAAAATTTGATCGGAAAGGTCCCAAAAAGGACAAAAAAGGATACTCTTTAATCCTTGGCCGGAGGTCAGCATGTGGGGTATCAAATCAAAGGGGACGTCGAGTACATTACATATCCGGTATTTGTTTCCTGTTTCAAGGACCCTCAACGGAATAAATCGAGATTAAATCGGAAATTATTGTGTTTTCCGTGTATCTTTCCAAAGCCATAACTACGAGAATAATCCAAGTTGTCACTACGTTTCTCACTTTTCCGAATCTATGATAGGTTAAGGTTCTACCATTAAATTTGCTAAGAAAAAAATTATCGGAAAGCTCTGAAAAAGGACATTAAATGACACTAATTACAAACCTTGATTGAAAGTGAGCATGCGGGGTGTCATGTCAAAGAGGACGTCGAGTGCATTGCATATCCGGCGTTTGTTTCCTGTTTCAAGGACACTAAATGGGAAAATTCGGGCTAAAACGAAAAATTACGGCTTTGGAAAGATACATTTACGAGAAACATGAAAATTTTCCATTGGATCCCAATTTTCTCCTGTGAGGGTCCTTGAAACAAGTAATAAACGCCAGATATGGAATGTACTCGACGTCCTCTTTGATATGACACCCCGCATGCCCACGTTCGATCAAGGGTTGTAATTAGTGTCATTTAATGTCCTTTTTCAGAGCTTTCCGATAATTTTTTTCTTAGCAAATTTAATGGTAGAACCTCTAGCTATTATAGATTCGGAAAAGTGAGAAACGTAGTGACAATTTGAATTACTCTCGTAATTAGGGCTTCGGAAAGATACACGGGAAACGCAATAATTCTCCATTTAATCTCGATTTATTCCGTTGAGAGTCCTTGAAACATGGAACAAACACCGGATATGTAATGTACTTGACGTCCCCTTTGATTTGATACCCCACATGCCGACCTCCGGTCAAAGATTAAAGAGTATCCTTTTTTGTCCTTTTTGTGACCTTTCCGATCAAAATTTTTTTTAGCAAAATGAGTTTTAGATTCCTGGGAGCCCACTGATTCAAAAAACACAAGAATTAACCTTACTCTATTTTTTTCTATTTGAAATGCTAATATGACTGCACTATTGGCGCTTTGGTGGAAGACGATATGCCGATATTAGTTCAAGATTTAGGGTAATAGGCGAAAAGAAATAGGGAATTTTCAAGCTCAAAAATCGTATCATTTAAATCATTCGTCAATATCTTGATCAAATCTATTTAAACGAACGGGTTGTTCGGAAGTCACTCACACTTTGTCCTTACTATTACAAAGGAAATAAGACTCATTTAAATTTTCTAGAATCAAATCTCGGTTAATTAGCTAATGATATAAAACATTATAAAATTAGGCATATCTACTTTTCTAATTTCATGGCTTCTTTAAGAAAATTCTCAGAAATTTGTATTGTTTATGGTACAAATTGAATTTTAACCCGGGAACACTAATGTGAGTCATTTTGACGCATATTCCACATATTTCCATTTTTCGTAGAACGGGCGGTTGGCCCATTGGGTTCCGTAACTCATGTATTCTTTAAGAAATATGTTTTCTAATGAATGTCCAAGTAAGCAAACGTTTCCGATTTTATGGTAAGCAGCTATTTGTAATTTTCTGTGACGGGGTTAGTACTAAACGAACGTTTCTTGTGATTAAAAATGACTCACGTTAGTAACAACCGTCTATACATTCTTTAGTTGGCATATTTGGTTTCTTGGTTGTTTCTACAGTTTATTCGGATATAATGCACAAACTCTTAATATAGCTTGTATGAAATAAGTATTCCGAAGAATACTGGCACAAGTTTTCATTCTCTTCCACTTTAAATACAGCAATTTCCATAGTGAGTCAAAATGACTCATGGTTAGTAACAAGCACCTGGTATTAAGGTTAGTGTTCCCGGGTTAATGATATTATTACATCATAAGTAGTATATTTTTAAATCAATTTAATATTTTTACTTTTTACCTTCAGATTAAAAATGGGGTGAAAGCTATAGGCCTGGCCAGACCTATTAGGTATCAAAAAGCACTATAAATTCAAATTCGCTGAAAACATATTTAAAACTTCAAACGATTTTCCAAATTTGTAAATATCAATACTTTTTTGCCCGAACTATAGTGCCCAAGGTCTGGTCAGACCTTTGTGTCGACAGAAGGGTTAAGACTTTGTAATTTGGACAAACATTTTTAAAATAATCTTCCATGCCCGATCGAATTCATTGCTGCAAATATTTCCTGGGAGAAGGTCAGTCATGCCAAGAGCTACCCAAACATGAGTCGGGAGCACGGGAACGTCATCGCCTTAATGGTCTTTGTGCAGATCCACGCCATGGCGTATCAACCATACAAGGGGTCTCTCTGCGCTGCTCGAGCACGTGCGTGGTGCCGCAACTCACCAAAAATCTGTGTCCCAATACAAAGCCGCACTGTGTCACAAAGACCCAGCCCCCTGCATGGGTAAGCCCTTTCCTGACAAGTTTACCATCTACGAGTATACGGTCAGTTGAGCACCTAGCCTTTCGGCCTTATCTCCCGGTCCTTCGGACTGTTTGGACCTTCGGTGTTTACTGGCAAGGTCTTATTGCCAGAGGGGGATTTCTCCATCCGGCGAATGCACTCACCTTCAGGAACCCAACCTCAAAGTTGCATTACCAGCTCGATGACTCGGGTAACAACCTACAGCCACCACGAGGCCAACACCTTGATGGGCAAGGACCATGGTCCCCTGGGCACACCCATCCCCGTGGTACACTATTCGCTAAAGACTTCTCTATAGCAGGTGTGATCTTCCTTCGGCCCCCTATTGGTTAAGCCTCACGTACAATTCAGATGTGCACCTCCCAGGCTCGTTGAACCTGTGACTACTCATCTGCTTAACGCCTGCCGTCCATTACCTGCTTCGAGCGGCGCGGCGCTCCCGCGTTTAAAGCTTTTCCGAATTTTAATGGCGTAACCAAGCAAAATATGGCGTAACTATGCAAAATAAACAACAATTCCATTCAATACAATGGAAAAGCTTTCTGAATATTGTGTGTGCTTATACCTTTTACTAGTAAAAGCTTTTTTTCGCACATTTTGTGAAAGCTTTGCCGCTGGAGCGCCGCGCCGCTCAAGTTTACGCTTGCAGTGGAAGAGAGCCCTAAAGCAGACTCGTAGCGCTGCTTTTCACATCCGGGCGGCCCCTTCAGTATGCTAGTCAGCAATGCGATTCGGGCCGTGTGGTCATCAATCCACAAACTAGCTAGGTATAGGCGCGTAGGCATCTTCCACCAAGGCCATTCACCCAACCCCGGGGCTGCATCACCAGCTCGATGGCTAGCTTAACAACCGACAGCCACCTCGAGTCCAACTCCTTGATGGGCAGCGACCATGGTCCCTTGGGCACACATCCCCGAGGTACACTATTCGCTAAAGACTTCTCTATAGCAGGTGGGATCCTCCTTTGGCCACCTATTTGTTAGACCTAACGTACAAATTCAGATGTGCACATCCCAGGCTCGTTTGAACTGTGACGAGTCGTCTGCTTAAAGCAAACTCGTAGCGCTGCTTCCACATCAGTTTACTAGTCAGCAATGCGATTCGGGCCGTGTGGTCATCAATCCACAAACTAGTTAGGTATAGGCGCGTAGGCATCTTCCACCAAGGCCATTCTCCCTAACTAGCCCCTTCGAGGCTCGGGTTATGCGAAGCCGCCAGTTACGGGGCTCACACGATTAACCGTCATGGTGAACTCTCCCACCAGGGAACACCGTTTACGTGCTCGGCCTTTAGTGACTTCCCTCCCGTAAGTTTTGGGAGGAGGTAGGTCACTCGTACATGACTAAGGAGCTCGGGAACGTCATCGCCCGAATGGTCTTTGTATAGATCCACGCCATGGCGTATCAACCATACCATGGTCCTCCCTGCGCTGCTAGTTACGTGGTGTCGCAACTCACCAAAGATCTTTGTCCCACTACAACAGCCTTTTTGGCTGATGTCACAGGGACCTAGACCCCCTGCGGGGAGCCCTTTCCTGACACCGGTCTTAATCCGGTGTTTAATCAGCATCGGTACCAATATTTCGAACTACCGATATCCCGCTTTTTCAAACCTTACGCCGGTTCCGATTTTTTCCAATACCGTTTGTTTTTCCTTCAGTTTTTTTTAGCATTTGCTCAGTACCGTTTTTTTCAGTTTTTTAGCACCTGTCAAACATCGGTTTTTCAAGTTTTCTTAGCACTTGTTCAACGCCCAATGAACTGAATGTCAAGTTTTTTGTACTGCGTTTGAGCACCGGGATTCAGACTATCGACAAGATTTAGTAAATCCTAGATTTAGGGGCAATTCAGACTATCGACAAGATTTACTAAATCCTAGATTTAGTTGACAGTTGTACCATATTGTACTGCAATTTTGAATAATGCAAGTACATTCTACGATGCATTTTGAATTTAATGACATACGATTCGATCTAGTATCCATGGAACTGACTGAATTAATTTTAATCTACACCAGGATTTACTCGTAGTCTGTATCGGCTATTAGATAACTATTATATTGTACTGCCATTCGAATTATGCAAGTACATTTTACGATGCATTTTAAATTTAATGACATACAATTTATCCAGTAGGCGGGTTTCGACTCGATTAATTTAGTGGTTTTAGTAAATCCTGTCAGTAGTGAGAATTCCCTCTTACAATTATCGAAAATTATTATTTATATTAGGTCAATAACAAGTTTACACTAAAAAACAAGAAAATGTATAAATTCTGAGAATAAAGGAGACTACAAAACTTCGATACTGCTAGTACCTGTCAATTGTGAAAAAATATTGATCAGTACTAGTGATAATACAGAAAGTAATATACATACGAGCAGGTATTTATTTTCAGGCATTATTCAATTTGAATCTGTGTTAAGACTCCATTCATTCACAATGGTACCCTATCGGAAAAATTATCATTCAAACTAGGGATGTCAAAAACCGGCCCATAACCCGGTTTTCGGTTTTTTCGGTTTTTTTGCAAAGCCGGTTAGACCGTCCGGTTTTAACCGGGCTCAAAGTACCGGTTTTCGGTTAACCGGTTTTTCATTGAATTGCTTAGAATTTTAGCAAAATAATGCATACACACTCGTTAAGCTGATGTTCGTATAGAAATATGACTGTGTAATGGAGCCGTAAAACAGAAACATGTTGAACAAAAAAGATAATCAAATAAAATTGTCAGAAGTATTCCTAATGTTTCAAAAATAGTTAACTGAGTTTTATTGCTAGACAATGCATATAGTGCAGTCAAAATATCCCATTTCAGGCCTCCAAATAGAAAAAATAGAGTAAGGCTATTTTTTGTAGTTTTTCAATCAGCGAGCTCCCAGGCATCTAAAACTCATTTTGCTAAAGAAAAATTTTGATCGGACAGGTCCCAAAAAGGACAAAAAAGGATACTCTTTGATCCTTGGCCGGAGGGCAGCATGTGAGGTATCAAATCAAAGGGGACTTCGAGTACATTACATATCCGGTGTTTCTTTCCTGTTTCAAGGACCCTCAGCGGAATAAATCGAGATTAAATGGAGAATTATTGTGTTTCCAGAGTATCTTTCCGAAGCCCTAATTACGAGAGTAATTCAAATTGTCACTACGTGACAATGAGTTTTAGATTCCTGGGGGCCCACTGATTCAAAAACCACAAGAATTAACCTTACTCTATTTTTTATATTTGAAATGCTAATATGACTGCACTAATAGATGATGTACCTATGAAGTGGACGCGGATATCGATGTGGATGCGGACGTCGTAGCAACTGCCGATTGGTCTTCCTATAACAATGAACTCTAAATGCACTGATACACACATATAAATACCTTTACGACGCACAAAAGATATACGTGTGACACGCAACGTAAACAATATCTGCCTTGGAAAGGAAAAATGCAAGGAGCGGTAGTTTGACGAAGCGCTGGTTCTTGGAATAATAGCACTAAGGAAATTTTTCATAGAAGACAAGCAATAGAATTACAGACTGACAAATAAAGAAAATATAAAAATTTTATGAATTTTAAAATTTTTTTTTCGGTTTTACCCGGATGGGAAACAACCGTCCGGGTTAAAACCGGGAGGATGACAAAACCGAAAAAAAACGGTTAACCGTTTTGAAAGTACCGGTTTTCGGACTAACCGTCCGGTTTTTGACATCCCTAATTCAAACGGCGCGCGTAGTAACATACTAAGGGAATTTTAGATCACTGATTCGGAAATTGAGCCCAAAACTAAAAGCAGTCTTATTTCGGGGAGCCTGCCCCAGAAAGATACCCTGTTTGTTAATGATATATTCGTCCAATTGGCGCGGCGGCGGAAACACTAGGTTAATTTTATGTCATTGATTACAATTTTAGGGTCAAAACAAAAAAAAATGTTCAGAAACCTCAGAAAATACCCGGTTTATAAGCGCTAAAAAAACGTTACTCAACTTACTTACCTACTAAAGTGTTAACAAATTTTAAATAAAGGTTACAGAAATACGCGTGATATCGTGTTGTTTTGCCGGGTTTGAATTTTTATATGCAACTTTTGTGTTGCCTCCTGTTTTTAACCCAATGAATAAAACCAAAAGTTTTTATTTTAGCCTATATATTTCGAGCCAATTTGGCTCATCTTCAGGGCTTTCTTATTTATGAAAATTGTCTTCCGTGTTTTGACAGATTTTCAACCGCGTGAAGGAGTAGAGTAATGTGATGGTACTGTTTCCCATAACACTTTCTCACTTAACTCTATCTTTACTCAGATTTACATTTATACAATATCTGAGCAGTATCATCAAATCCCCCTCTATTCAAAGCTAGGAACTAGAAAACTCTCATACGCTTTGACAGGCAATCATGGGCTTGAGAAGATTCCATATTTACATTGCGTTAAAAGGAAATCGGACAGCGTCGCGACAAACTTTACACGAATATATTGGTTCCCGGTCGATTTACGTCGCCAAAACTTTAATATGTTAGGCACCGAAAGAATTTGTAGTTTTAGTGGATTTTCCCGTGTTTGAAACCCGGACGCCACAATTTTGCCGTACATTTGTTCACTATTTTAACTTGTTTCCAAAGGCAAACATGGGCTGATTTCCCCAGTTTCTCTCGGTGCTTCCCGGCTTAAAGTAGGTACTAACATCGTCAGTTCACGTGAAATCAATGCAAATACTGTCAAAATTTTGATGATCGTGAAATCGAATTCGCTTGGTAGTACCTACTCACTTCACATGAAAGTCTCCACACCGGTTTTTGACATTTCGCCAGCGAAAAAAATGCAGTTACACAAAGGTGTAATTGACAATCAATCAGACCACGAGTGCACCATTTATCTTCAATTTAGTGAATAAAAGGCATGTCTCCACGGCACCGTTTTCACGGGAGACATATATGCACGTTTTTCGCTCGGTGAATTTGGTAAGAAATTGCTTATTTGTGTTTGTCACACAAATCAAACCACATTTGCTCCAGCGGCGGAGCAAATGTGACACGAGAAAATTATAGAACAAAAATGCAAATTACATTGAGGAAGTCTAATAAGCAGAATTGCAACATCACATTATACCTAAATGTAATTATGCAACTTTTTACTGCAAACGTAAACTTAAAACGTTCAATGTTTTATCGTACGAAAATGGCTTGCAGTTATTCACGCAAATTCGTACTCGTCAAACTAGTCAGTCATACTTCAATGTCGGCTAACATCTGCTCACTTCTTAATGGTATTCTTACAGCCTCATTCAATAATTTAAATTATCTCATCATAGGTAACGAAATTCACAAAAAAGACAATTGCCCATCAAACGACAATATATTACTGTGTTTTGTGCTACTGAACATTAAGCAAATCTTTAGCTAAGAAGCTTATCCTAATCCAATTCTGTAGTTCCATATATGCTGGAAAAATTGGCTGAACATTTTGTGACTGACTCATTTTTCAATAATATCACAAGAAACTATAAAATAGCAATCAAATTCAGAAGGATTTATGCAGATGTTAATTTCGGATTGAAAAATTCGTTTGTGGCACTAACTCGCTAGTAGAATATGTTGCTGATAAGCTGAGTGCAGTTGATTGTTTCACTCTTTGGTTTGTAATAAAAATTACTTTAACAGGAAAATGTAGTAAAAAATTGTTGGAATTGCTCTGGAAAAAGTTTTGCGATGGTGTGAATCATTTATTCAATACCTAGCTAAGTCTCAATATTTGCAAAATTTGGAAAAAGTGCGTCTAATTTTGGAAAATGAAAATTGTAATAGATTTGAGTGTATTTAAAAAATTTAATAGTAGAGTAGATTGTCAAATTTTGTGAAAGAAGTGGTAGATCTACAAAAAAAAACGATAAAGGAGAACACTGTATTTGATGGCTATCGCTCTAACGGCTACTTTCTCCACAATTCTGTCCTCTACAGTCTGGTTTCCTTTTATATGTACTTATACTTAAACCTTTGTGGCTACTGTGTCACCGGTGATTTTTCACAGGCCAATGTATCACCGGCGGCACATTTTTGTATTATTTTTTGTTAATTGCTTGGCCTGGGACACATGATCTGTGAGGAATCGAGTTTTGTTCACGGCGACAAATAGCACGTAAGGTGTTAACTTGATCAAGTTAAGTTCACCAATACACTAACACATATTATCATTATGGTATAATATGACCAATTAGTCCAGTCATATTAGCATTTCAAATAGAAAAAAAAACAGAGTAAGGCTAATTTTTGTTGTTTTTGAATCAGTGGGCTCCCAAAAATCTAAACCTGATTTTGCTAAAAAAAATTTGATCGGAAAGGTCCCAAAAAGGAAACCTTTTAATCCTAGATCGTAGGTCGGTATGCGGGGTATCAAATCAAAGGGGACGTCGAGTACATTACATATCCGGTGTTTGTTTCCTGTTTCAAGGACTCGCAACGGAATAAATCGAGCTTAAATGGAAAAATTTCGTGTTTCCCGTGTATCTTTCCAACGCAATAAATAAGAGAATAATTCAAGTTGTCACTACTTTTATCAGTTTTCATAATCTTTAATAGCTGGCGATTCTACCATTAAATTTGTTAAGATAACAATTGATCGGAAAGCTCTGAAAAAGTACATAAAAGGACACTAATTGCACACCTTAATCGAACGTGGGCATGCGTGGCGTGGCATATCAAAGAGGATGTCAAGTACATTCCATATCGGGTGTTTGCTACTTGTTCCAAGGACCCTCAAAGGAGAAAATTGGACTCAAGTGAAAAAATTTCGTGTTTCCCGTATCTGTATCTTTCTAAGGCCGTAATTTTCCATTTTAGCCAGAATTATTACATTTAGTGTCCTTGAAACAGGAAACGAATCACCGGATATACAATGCACTCGACGTCTTCTTTGATATGACACCCCACATGCCCCCGTTCGATCAGGGTGTAAAATTAGTGTCCTTTTATGCCCTTTTTCAGAGCTTTCCGATACACTTTTTTCTTAGCAAATTTAGTGGTACACCGAGAGAAAAAACGTTGTAAAATCAATAAAAACATTAATGAATCAAATATTTTCATATGTGATTTTGCGCCATTTACGTTTTTCATTGATTCGTATGCGTTTCACTTTACATATTTCATTGCAATGAAAAATAAATGGAACAAGAATAAATTCAAACACGTTTCTAATAATTTCAATAAATAAAAGCATTTGTTTCAAAAAGAGTAGAATACCTTTCAAAATTGTTTCGATTTTATGTCAAACACGTTTACTAATGAAAAGTATACCTGCAATTTTGATTAAAAAAGGATCGATTTGAATTAAAATGGTGGCAATTTAATTTCAAATTCACTTTCATATCATTTCAAAAATGTCTTAAAATGATAGATATGCCTAAAATGTGAAATATACTTTAAATTTCACACATTTGATTTAAACATGTCATTAAAGCCTTCATAAATAAAACATTTTGTGAATAAATCATGATATAGTCATTAGAGAGTTTTAGCAAGTCGTATGGAATAAAACGACAGAATTTGACATTCCATATAAAAATTCGCTTGCTTACCGTATACGAAACGAAATATCTTAATTTTGCATGTCCCAAGTAGGCATGGGTGTATTTCCGTATATTTGATTCTCTGGAAACAGTCGAAATTGGCGAAATAATTTGTCGTTTTTTACACCTATGCCTACTTAGGATATGCAAAATTAAAATATTTTGTTTCGTATACGGTAAGCAAGCGAATTTTTATATGGAATGTCAAATTATGTCGTTTTATTCCATACGACTTGCTAAAACTCTCTATTTTATTTCAACTCATTAATTTATAAATAATCATACACCAAATTCAATATTTTATTATCCTGATGAATAGGTCAGTCGGCACGCGCGGTGAGCGCGATATACGTTTGCTCGTCTTAAGTCTTTAAGCGTCGAACCGCCATGTAATTGTTGGTAATACACGTCCATCAGCAGCAATTTAGACTGTCGCACTGTGTCTTTTACACAGCTCTTAACCTTTAAGACAATTTCGAAAAATAATTAAGGTGTCACTTGAAAAGAAAAAATACGTCAATACGCTTTACAACGCCACTAAAAGTAGAAATTAATCATATAACTCATGCGCAAAAGCAGTTATATCGACAATGGTTTTTACCGTGAGAATTGACAAATATTCGTCAGCATAACGAATTTCTAAACTCCTAAAAACTAAACTATAAACTCCGATTCACAGTTTTTCTGCGAAATAAGAAATATATAGAACCTTCCATTAATTTTAAATGAAAAGGTACCCAGCCTTTTCTTTTCGTCACTCAAACAAACGTTCACGAAACTCCGCGCGATATCCGATGTTAGATATTGCGTCTTTTACATTGTCCGCGGACAAAAACGGCAGACAACGAAATGTTATACCGGCATATAAATTTTGAAGAAAAAATACACGTAAGTTAAATTTCACATAAAAATATTAAATCAATATGCACACATACTTTAGCTCCGTTCCAATTACTTCCATTCTGAGTCCCACTTAGAGGCTCTTCTTCATCTAAAGGCAAAATTTCAATATACTGGCCACTTTCATCGACGAAATTCTTTGTCACTTATGAACAATATATGAACCCACCGAAACCAGACAAGTCCGCGGAAGCGCACAAGCGCACACCCGTGTCAAGATCGAATTAAACACAATACCGATAAACCTGGATATGATGCGATGTTACTTTTAGCTTGGATAGCTGCCGTAACACACGAAAATTGCACGAAATCGGGGTAATGCACAAGAAAGCTCGATTTTTTGTTTCGTTGAGGGTCCTTAAAACAGAAAAAAAAACACCGGATATGTAATGTACTCGACGTCCCCTTTGATACATGCCGACATCCGGTCAAGGATTAAAGAGTTTCCTTTTTGTCTTTTTTGGGACCTTTTCGATCAAAATTTTTTTTATCAAAATCAGTTTTAGATTCCTGGGAGCCTACTGATTCAAAAAACAACAAAAATTAGCCCTACTCTATTTTTTTCTATTTGGAGGCCTGGATCGGGATATTTTGACTGGACTAAATTGGGTGCTCTAAAATGAAAAACTAACCCAAGGCTATTATTTCGTTTTGGAAACGGAAGAGAGCTTCATTTGATTTGATTAAATTGTAGTTATATTCTTCGTGTTTTGGATATTTTGGTTATACAGTCTTGACTCGATAATCCGGATCAATTGTTGCAAGGTGCAATCCGGATTAGCGAAAAATCCGGATTATGGGATCAACCATTAAAAAATGTTTATGTAGAAATATTAATAATTATTTTTATTAGTAAACAAAAAAACAACTAAAAAAATAAACATACTTTCATATAGAAACAAACTAATAATAAGTATAATTCAAATTCATTCATTTTGATTTACATAAAAAGAGTGTAAAGTAAAGCACGAAATAAACTAAAGTAACAAAAATGAATTCAGGTACATATTTTTAAAAATTAGCAAAACAAACTTGAATATGGATGCTACAGAAAAGTTTAAGTAAAAAAATCGGTCATTAAAGTTTGCTTTGATTTTGTTAAAGATAGGTTTATTGCATTTTCTTTAAGTCTGTAGAGGCACATTATATCTGACGATGGACATCCATTTTGAACGGCCCAATCAATGGACGTTGAAAGAGCCAAAATTCCATGATCATGGCTAACTTTTTTGGAACTAGCTACGATATCACCATCATCGTCTTCGGAATCGCTCATAGTATCGTCTGGTTGATCTTCAAAATTAACCCATTCGTCGATTTCAAGTTGAGTGATGGGATAATTTGACAACGTTTGAACTGCTCTCTGCAATTCCGCAATGTTATCATTCCTTTCTTGTAAGTGAACTCTTAGAACGTGGAGTGGAAGCTCGTCCTCGGAGTCCCATTCGGCAGTTGTTTCAGTGGCGTTTATGTTCGTTGACAGCAAAGCATTCCAGCATTTAGTTACAATTTCAGGATTATTTGCTCTCCAACCTTTTTCCAAAAAAAATATAGCGTCTCTTAAAGTAATATTTTTTAAACGGTCAACAATATCGACGCATTCAAACGATAAGAGATGGGCAACCAAGCTTTTTCGGTATTGTAATTTCGTAAGCCGAATAATATTTTGGTCTAACGGCTGTATTAGGGCCGTGCAATTTGGTGGCAAGAACATTACTGCTATGGCACCATCATCGCTTTGCAATTGTTCTTCTGGAGGGTGACTAGGTGCATTGTCAATTAATAGCAATGCTTTCTCTGGTAAACCGTGCGTTCGCATATGTTTTCTAACTTCCGGAATGAAACAATTATGGAACCAATCTTTGAAAACCAATGTGGTCATCCAGGCGCTTGAAGTGGATCGATACTCAACAGGCAAATTTACGTTTCCAAATGACCGCGGCTTACGAGACTTGCCAATCACTAACAATTTGGTGAGATGCGTACCGGTTGCATTAGCGCATGCCAAAAATGTGACACGCTCCTTGCTTACTTTTCTTCCCGGTGCTATTGCTTCACTTGAGCTTACCAGCGTTTTATCAGGGAGTTTTTTCCAAAATAAACCGCTTTCATCGGCGTTATAAATTTGGGCTGGTAAGAGGCCTAATTGCCTCACTTTCTCTTGCAGTCTTAATTTAAAAGGGTTCACAGCTTCTTCATCATTCGAAAGTTTTTCCTCCTCCTCCATATTCCAATGCTAGCTTTGATCCAGCCGCACCTTTGTCCAACTTTTCCAAAATCTCGCATTTTTGCGATAAACTTAAAGTTTTGTGCGACCTTTTCATTGTGTGTATTCAAAAAAAAAAAACAACTTTTTTACTTAGCACTTAACACAAGTCCACAGGGAGATAAAGACATCAGAAGACTGGATACAAATGCGCTGACACTATGTAGACTGCGTAGTTTACATTCAGGTTGTAAATTCGGCGAAATGAGCAACTTGTATACCAAATTTCCTATGAATCCGGATTACAGAGTCAAATTTTTATTGACGATCCGGATTACAGAATACATAATGGAAAAAATTGGTGGTCCGGATTAGCGTGATATCCGGATTAAAGGAGATCCGGATTACCGAGTCAAGACTGTACTCGTATTAAACATTTTGCAAAACAATTAGAAATCGGGGATTTTTCATTTGGTAAACTTGTTTTTTTCGCTAGAAGGGACAGTTTCACCTTCAAACAGACAAATATGTTGAAAATTGTCAATTTAACATTTGTAATAATCAAAAAGGATGAAAAAACAATTTATTTTGGCTATTAGTCCAGTCAAATTAGCACATTGAAAACACAAAATGCCCTTCGCTTATATTTTGTTATCTTAAAAACGGTACAGTGCTAGGAATCTAAAACTCACTTTACTAGAAAAAATATTTAGGGAAAAGTTTCTGTAAGGGCAAAAATACACACACTATATTTTCAGTAGCCTGGCATAACAGAAGGTCTCAAATCCGGAGTCCCGTTAGGATTTTTTTAACGAGAATTCTTAAAAACAGTACAAATGGTGAAGTCAATAGGATCTGACCAAAAACAACAAAGTTGTGAAAGGTACCCCGCCAAAGAAAAATTCAAATGCCGCAAAAGGAATACATATCAGTCCAATCCGCCGCTCATATGTAATGTTGTTTAAGGTGTAAATGCTGGATGTAATTTTGTTTAGGTGTAAATGCTGGAGAAGTTTAAATGTACAGGACTTTTTCCTAAAGTAATTTGGTGGGAGCCGTCAAAGTGGCACTGAATAAAATGTTAATGCACCCACCAAATTACTTGAAGAAGTAGTCCTGTACATTTAAACTTCTCCAGCATTTACACCTAAACAAAATTACATCCAGCATTTACACGGCGGATTGGACTGATTGCATTCTTTTTGCGGCATATGAATTTTTTTTGGCGGGGTAGCTTTTACAACTTTGTTGTTTTTGGTCAGATATCATATATTTTTGGATACTTAAATAGCCAACTAATATTTTTGTTTTGGGATCCTGATGTCTCAGTGTCCCAATTTCCTAATGTGCTTATGTACCAATGTCCCAATGTGCAAATATCACAGTGTCCCAATGGCCTAATGTCCGAATGTCTCACTACCCTAGTGTTCCAATGTCCCAGTATCGCAATATTCTAATGTCCCAGTCTCCCTGTGCCCCAGTGTCTTAGTCTCCCACCTAATGTCTTAATATCCCAATGTCCAATTGTCTTACTGTCCCAAGGTCCTAATGACCCAATTTCCTAATATCCCAGTTCCCCAATGTCCCAAATGTCCCAGTATCCTAATTTGATAATATCCCAATGGCCCGATGTCCTAATGTACCAGTGTGCCAATGTACAAATGTCCCAACATCCCAATGTCGCAATATCCCAATATCCCGATGTCCCAATATCCCAATGTCCCAGTGTTTAGTGTCCCAATGTCGCAGTATACCAAGTGTCCCAAGGTCCCAATAGCCTAATATCCGAGTGTACCACCGTCCCAATATCCCCATGTCCTAATTTCCCCAGTGTACCTAATGTCCCAGTATCCAAATGCCCCAGCGTCACAATGTTCTAATGTCTCAATGTCCCAATATCCTAATGTCCCAATTTCCCAATGTCTATATGTCCCAATTTTCCAATATCCCAATGTTTTAATGTCCTAATATCGCAGTGCCCCAATGTCCAAATGATCCAATATCCCGATGTCCCTATGTCCCAATATCCCGATATTCCGATATCTCAGTGGCCCAATGTCCCTATGTACCAGTGTCCCAATCTCCGATTGTCCTAGGTCCAAGGTCATAATGTCCTAGTATCCCAATGCCCAACGTCTCAGTATCCCAGTGTCCTAATGTCCCAATATACAAATGTTCCCATGTCCCAGTATCCTAGTCTTCCAATGTCCTAATATCCTGATGTCCCAATATCCCGATGTCCCAGTGGCCCAATGTCCCCACATCCCAGTTTCCTCAGTGTGCTTAATATACTAATGTACACATGTAAAAATGTCCCATTGTCCCAATTTCTTAATGTTCCAATGTCCTAATGTCCCAATATCCCAATGTACTAATATCGCAGTGCCCCAATGTTTCAATATCCCGGTGTCCCAATGTGTAAATATCGCGATGTCTCAGTAGCCCAATGCCCCTATGTGCCAGTGTCCCAATGTCCGATTGTCCTATTATCCCAAGGTCATAATGTCCCAATGTCCTAATGTCCCAGTGCCCCCATGTCCCTGTATCTCAGTGCCCTAATGTCCCAGTATCCCAATGTGCCAACATCCCAATGTTCCAATGTTCTAATATCCCGATGTCCCAATGTCCCAATATCCCGATGTCCCAGTGGCCCAATGTTCCCACGTTCCAGTTTTCCCAGTGAACCTAATGTCCCAATGTCCTAATGTGTTAATGTCCTAATGACCCAAGACCCTAATGTCCGCATGTCCTTATATCCCAGTGCACCAATGTCCTAATTTCACATCATCCCGATGTCTCAGTGGTCCAATGCCCCTCTGTACTAGTGTCCCAATGTACCAATGTCCGATTTCCCATTGTCCCAAAGTCATAATGTTCCAATGTCCTAATATCCCAGTGCCCCCGTGTCCCAGTCTCCCAGTGTCCTAATGTCCCAATATCCCAATGTTCTAATGTCACAATTTTCCAATGTCCTAATATCCCGATGTCCCAATATCCCGATGTTCCAGTGGTCCAATGTCCCCACGTCGCAGTTTTCCCAGTGTGCCTAATGTCCCAATATCCGAAAGTCCTAATGTGCTAATGTCCCAATGTCCTAATGACCCAAGACCCTAATGTCCCAATGTCCTAATATCCCAGTGCCCCAATATCATGATGTCACAATATCCCAATGTCCCAGTCTCCCAGTGTCCTAATGTCCCAATATCCCAATGCCCCAATATCCCGATGTCCCCACGTCCCAGTTTCCCAAGTGTGCCTAATGCCCCAATGTCTTAATGTCCTAATGTTCCAAGAGCCTATTGTCCCAATTTCCTAATATCCCACTGTCTCCCAGTGTCCCAATATCCTAATGGCCCAATGTGCCAGTGTCCCAATGTCGCAGTGTGTTTTAAAAACTTGTCAATGCGATGAGCCGAAAGACGCAATTGTTGGAAATCTTTTGTTAACTTTACCTATTAATTTACCGTTATTCCATCCACTTATCTAAATGGAAGACATTGATTCTTTAGAAGGACCACCAGAGGATCATTCATTCCAAATTTTATAAAAATCCCATCACGGAGAGAGACAGTAGAAGCAAGTCTTTCTGCAACTGTAGACTCCAGTCTGAAATTGGGTTACTGGCTTAAGTCTATGAGGGTGAAAATTTCACCGTTTATTACATATATCTTACCCGTTATTGTGCCGATCGAAAATTTTTTTTGGAAAGGCACTAGAACAGCACATGTGGAATATTTTGGTAAAAAAAAATTTTTCGGGGATGTTGCCTGGAAGGCTGTAGCCCTGTAAAAGAAAAAAGTAAGTCGTCTCCGGTAATCATAGACTTGTTCGCTTTCGTATACGCTCTCGGGTCTCTTGATAGTTCCAGTGGAAATAAAACACCAAATAACGTTAGGAAAAAATAATTTTACTTTGAACAATGCAGCTGGTAATAAGTAGAACTTTATTTAAATAATTTAACCTAAAAAAGTTAGGATTATTTTGCTATCCGTTCTCATAGGGAGAACTTTTGTGTTTCCGATATTTTCCGCCATGTGTCCGCTATATGGCGGACGTTAAGATAAGTTTCGCTAGTGTCGATAAGAAGAACAAGAAAATTCTTACGAGAGCTGATACCGTAATGTTCCAAAAGTTAATCTGGGATAGAATTAGAATTGTATATGTTTTAACGGTTAATTAAGTTGATTTGGTCCTAAGCTCCTCTAAACGTTCGCCAAAGAGATTCAGTGCTCCTAAACTATCGTCTAACGGTATAGATCTTCCTCGTCATTCATTCCCACACATTTTTGATGATATTTAGATCTAGGAAGTATGAAGGTCCTTGATAACCTTGATTTGTTATTGTAATATTCATTATTCGCTGGTTTTTGATTTGAAACAAAGCATTGAGTCCAATAGTATGCAGTAATCAACGAAATACTTTTTAGTGAAAAGCAATAAATAACACAATTATTCTTGATAATGGTCTAAGACCGAAACGTACGTAGAAATAGGAGAATAATAAAATATAAGGCTGGATTGCGGAAGAAAAAATGCTTTGTTTCTTGATTTGTTAGTCTTGAAATCAATCTTTTATCAGCCTTACTTCATAATTGGTGTCATTATCTTGTTAAAATTTTATAGGAAACGCATGGAAAATGTCGGAACTTTTAGGCAAAACATTAGGAACAATATGTTTAAAAGCCTGGGTACTCTGAATACCCCTAATTAAAAAAAAAACTCAATAGTTCCATACCAAGATATTCAACCCCAATGTAGAAACTATATGGATTGGATAAATGAGTTATTTTTACTGACGGACAAGAATAAATCTCGTCGGTTCAGATGGATTTAGGTATTATTTCCACGATTTGAGCAAGAAGGAAATAACTTTGTAGACGCATCACTCAGAGTAAGAAATGTCGAAGTATGGAGTTGAATATCTCGGCATGGAACTATTGAGCTTGTGGAAATTAGGGGTATTCACAATGTCCAAGCTTACAAAAATATTCTAGGTAATATAATTCTTAAAATTACCGACATTTTCCATGCAATTTCTTTGAGATTTTAACAAGATAATGGCATTAATCATGGAGTAAGACTGATAAAAGATTGGTTTCAAGGCCAACTAATCAAGGTTTTGGAAAGACCTGCATACTTACTAGATCTATAAATACCATCAAAAACTTGTGGGGATGAATGACAAGGAAGATCTATACCGTTAGACGATAGTCTAAGAGCACGGAAGCTCTTCTGCGAACGTTTAGAGGAGCTTGGGGCGAAATTAATTTAATTTACCGTTAAAATCTATTCAATTCTATCCCAGATTAACTTTTTGACCTCAAATTACTGAAATAAAATTCTACTTATTACCAGCCACATTTTTAAAGTAAGATTATCCTTTCGTACCGTTCTTTGAATTTTTTATTTCCACTGGAACTATCCTACTGACTTAACCATTTGTACTGTTTTTAAGAATTCTCGTAAGAAAATCCTAACGGGACTCCGGATTTGAAACGTTGTGTTATGTAAAGAAGAAGCAGGCTACTGAAAACATTTTCACCAAGTCTCAAGAAAATACCGCTATCACTTGCCGAGATACAGCCATTTTTCAAGTGGAACTATCCTATTTATTGGGAGTGTATTTCTCTTCTTTAAAACAGGACCGGATATAGCTTCCAGGGCGCCCCTGGGCAGAAGGCGAATTGCCGCCCTCATTAATGTCATTTTAGTAAAAGTCATTAGGCGCCTAAAAAGTGGTGCGTTTTGTTGATTTTTATTATTTTACCCTGGTACAAAGCTGTTCTATCCCTATAGGTGGGTCAAATTGATGCGATTTTTAAGTTAACCTATTGTTTTTTTTATTAATTGTGGTTTTCTGAGTACCAAATAAATAAGTGAAATACATCTAAATTTGTAGAACAAATTAGATTTCTGATTGTCAAAGAAAAAGTCAAAATTATCGCTAAAACTACATTTTCAGTTATTTTTTAATTTTGTTCCATTAAATTTATATGATTTTTTAATTTAAAATCGTTTTCTTTTGAATTTTCAGATAAATAAGGTACTGCAAATTCGTTTAATAAAGTTGAGTGAAAATTGTATGAAAAGACAACAACAACAAGCACTGCACGAAATAGATTCATGGACTAACTTATTATTATAAAATTGCTAGACTGATTTGAAGCCAGTAATCTTTAGATCTGTAGCTATTTAGGGCTATAGCAACCCTGAACGTATGCAGGCAAAACCAAATGCCAGCTAATTTAAAATGAGGAAAGTAGTGTGGTAGTGGTAGTGGTGACATGTTATGAAAAAAATAAAAGCTGCTTTAGCCTTCTACGAGCTTCAATTTTTTTTCAATAGGGATATGTGATATGTGTATGCTTAGATGAGTTATATTTCCTTGAAGGCAATTTACACTCGTACGGAGCATTATGACAAAAACATATTTTTACCCATTTCGGGGTATTTTAGGTGGCCGGTAGTCAGGAGCATTAAAAACGTGTCCAGCATTTAAAGAAAATTCACGAGTTAGTTAGTTTTTACACCTAAGCTCCTTAATACCTCCTATAAAATTTATATGCACTGCCCGTGTTTAAAGCCATTACTTTACGAAGATGTTTTTTACTCCTAGTCTAACCGGGGGTTACGGGTAGCCAGTACGCCATGCGAAATGAATGCATCTGGCAGAACTGTGTGAAGGATAAGTCCCAACTTTTGAATGCGCAGTTGCATTACAATTTAAGGTGATGGTGTGATTGGGCGCCCTGAATTGAGGCGAATACACCAAACTACAATAACTGCTTTCCAAAGTTTTAAATGCATCAATAACATAATTTAAAACCAATAGCAAGTTTCATAATTTGCGCCCCGGGAAATCTGCCGCCCCGTGCAAGTGTCCAGGTTGCCCATATGATAAATCCGGCCTTACTTCTAAACAAAGTAAACTAGGGTATTCAACATAGAATTTCATTCATTTTAATTAAAAGTTTAAAGAGCACTATATTTTAAGCCGTTTCCTTTCATATGCATGTACACATTTCCATTTTCATTTTCTTTTAACATGACATTTCTCAGAAATATCCTATTTAATTTTACTGGAAAACATAGGTAATAAAATTTTGATAAAGACATTAAAAATGATTACCAAAAAATAGATTTCTATAATATTTTCTGATCACAAGGTAATTTAATTTTGCCCTATCCATTTTCATTTTGAAAGTGGTGTAGGTCACATGGGTGAACTGACGCCAATTTCAAAACAAAAACTTTGAAGTTTTTGCTAATTAATTTGTGACTATTAAAGGAACAGAACATTTTTCAAATATCTGTGTCATTTTTTTTGTCATAGAAAGAAATCGTCAAAGAAACGATGGTTAAGCGCACAAATGTGTTAATTGCATTTTTCATGAAAATGAGTTAATTTCATTTTGTAATTCATCAATCCTGTAGCTACTTTTTTAGAAACGCCACAGAGCTGAATGCACTTTTGTGTTAATTGCATAGAAATGAGTTTTGTGTGCGCCAAATTTGTTAGCGGTCTTACGCCAACTGCTCACTTAAGAAAATAGTAAATGTTTGTGCACACATGTGATAAGTGCACTTTCCGCAATTTGTGGAAGGAATAATCTGTTTTTAAATAGTCATTTAAAAAAGGGTACGAATTGATTGAGTTTAAAATTTAGTAATTTGCCGATTACTAAAAATCTGTATACCTTATAATTACACTTAAAAGTGTGTTTTAAAGCTTAATTCTGTAAAATAAATACTTTTGGACAAGTTTTAAAGTCTATCGATTTAGTTTTTTTTTATTGCAGCGATTCGTACCCTATTCTTTGATTCAGTCTGTAAGTAACTGTAATACTGACCCATATTTATTAAGAGAAATAAAAAATAAGTATGTCGTGCCGTCCAGTGCTATTATATTTTTTTGCAGCTGTGCTTCTGAAAGGTGTCCATTGTGCAATGCATAGCATGCCTGTCTAGGGAAGGCAAAAAGGGTCTTAGGTTTTACATCTGTAACGTATAGGTATTAGTAGTATTGTGGGCTCCAAGCTGATCAGTAAGAACCTGGAAATTCAAATACATACAATGTAAAGTGGATCCTATCGAGTAACGCTTGAGCCTTGTGCACCCCTAAATCTTCAAAATGTGCTAAAGGTAAGCACGTAAGAAGAACACTCTATTCTGGATTTCAATCATACACCACTTTATTTCAAAAAGGCGAAACCTGCACTGAGTCATCTATTTGGTTGGTGAAGATCGAAAAAAAGCTGCCAAAAGCAACCAACGTGTTTGTTCGCCTTAGTCATTCCTTACATGGTTTAACTTCACTAAAAATAAAGGGAAAATGAATGGTTTAGTTGAGTAAAATCGCCGTAGCCGCCAGACATCGTCATCGGCAGAATATTATGTTGCTCTTCCGTAAAATTACGTCCGAAACGATTTAATCTGACTATCAGGTTCGGCCTGTCCGAAACACTCCACTTCCGACTTCGAATGTAGTATTCAAAACGGGGTTATTCGTTCACCCCTCTTCTTGATCGAACTGTAGCTGTAGATCTTGTTAATATTCAACTTTGTCAGTTAACACTAAACTAAAATCATAGACAAAAAAAAAAACATAAAAAATTGTCGGACCCTTTCTCATCTACATTATCACCACGTCTGCCTTCTGAAAATCTTTTGTTGCATGAGTCACATATGACTCATAGATGTGAACGGCGAGGAACGCTATGAGCACGTGTGTCTCATAGACAGTGAACGTGTTAAAGAATTTTCTTACCAAAACATGGTCTGAGAGACTTCACCGTCGTTATTCCCCATAAGACTTTCAAAAATTTACATACATTGTGAGACATATGTCACTCATAGACGTGAATGGAAGGAACAGAGTTGACACATGTATCTCATAAATAGTGAACATATTAATAATAATTCATAGAATATAGTGTCTTTCTGAACTTCTAAAATAAGTTTCAATCAGAGAATTCACAACTTATGAATTGCATTTTTTTATTTTTGCTCTCCTGTAAATTTTGCTTTTTTGCACTTAACACGTTTTTGCTCTTAACCATCGAAATAATAATGCCATCATTAACTCAATTTTCATTAAAAGTGGACTTACGCCTCTTTCAAAATTAGTTGCTAATAATAACCCAAAAATAAATATAATTATATTGACTATTTTTAAAGCTTTCGCTAACTGCAGTACATTTACAAAAAAGTAAACTTACAATTTAATATAACTATTATCTGTTAAAAGAAATTATTGCAAATCCAACATGTCAGTCAACACTAAACTCAGAAATCTTATTGTTTTCTTTTTCTTTCCAGGGTATCACTGGTGTGCCGGGTGAACGCGGTGCCCCCGGTCTGAAAGGTGACCGCGGCGATAGGGGCGATCCCGGTCCACGTGGTCCCGAAGGTCTACAGGGAATGAAGGGTGAGCCTGGCATTGATGGTGCTCCGGGTTTACCGGGCATCCAAGGTCCGCCGGGGCCACCCGGAATTTCCGAAGCTTCTGATGTAAGTATACAGTATCACAGTCTTGTATATAACTGAAAATAAAATAGAATAAGATTTTATAAATTCATATACAGGGTACCCCATTCATGGTGGAGAATATTTTAATGGTATTTTTAATTTGGGGAAAATTAATGTACAACGGCACCCTTCTATTTTTAACTGTTATATTGTAATAGTATTTTTTCTCAAAATACCCGACTTGCTGAACTAAATCAAAATTTTTCACACCACCAAACATTTCATCCGAGATATGATTTGACTTTCTGAAACTACATAAAATTTCCAATAAAACGACACCTCGCCCGTTACGAAGATGCTCGTATCTTTTGAGATATACCCGTTCAAACTTCAAAGAAATTTTAAAATTGTATACGATTTGATTTATTTGAATTTTTGATGAAAAACCAATATTAAAATTTATTAAAAATTTGAACGGGTGTATCTTGGAAGATACGAGCAACTTCGTATCGGGCGAGGTGTCGTTTTATTGGAAATTTTATGTAGTTTCAGAAAGTGAATCATATCTCTGATGAAATGTTTGGTGGTGTGGCACATTTTAATTTAGTTCAGCAAGTCGGGCATTTTGAGATCAAATACTATTACAATATAATGGTGAAAAATAGAGGGGTTTAGTTGTACATTAACTTTCCTCAAATTAGGCACACTACCTACCCTTAAAATATTCTCCACCGTGAATGGGACACCCTGTATAGTCCATTACTAGTACTGATAAGTATAACAATATTAAAAGCTTAAATTTTGTTTATTTATACAATTATGTGTTTCTCAATCATATGTTTTCTTACTATATATTTTCTTTCATTATCAACTTAAAGTTGAAAATTACCGCGAATTATTTCATTGAGTTGTGTGAATTATCTTACATTGAACCAACTAAATTCAAACTTTCGAAAAATTATTAAGCTAGTTAAAATACAAACAATCATAAATTTGGCGTCACTACTATTCATGGGCGTAGCCAGGGGGGGCAGGGAGGGGCGGTCGCCCTCTCTCGTAACTGACGAAGGCTGCGTACCAGCACACACATTTCTCTTGTGAGTGTGCTACTTAGGCTGCGCGGATCCCATATTTCCTGTTTCATTTCATGGCTTCTGAGCTGGAGTACACAATTTCAACCGTTAGGTCCCTTCGGGAAGTTAGTGGAATTCAACTTATTTTCATCTGAAAGGGTGGCAGCCCTATGAACGTATGGCCTTTCCATCAATTTTTACGTATGTTTGTGGCATCAATCAAAACACAATTCTATGAGATTTGGTTGAAATTGGTGGACAAATAAAAAAGTTTTTCTTCGTAGAACCTAATTTGGGGGTTGGGTTTATATGCCAGCCCCATGACCGCATGGTCCGATTTAATTCATTTTTGCATATGTTTTGTAATATCAATAAAAATACATTTCCTTGAGGTTTAGTTGAAATTTGTGTCCAAATAAAAAAGTATTTTTTAGAAGAACATAATTTTGGGGGTCAAGTTTGTATGGCAGCCCCACGACCCCATTGTGCGATTTCATTTATTTTCACGTTTGTTATGTGGCATCAATAGAAATATAATTTTCTGAAGTTTGATTGAAATTGGTGTGCGAATAAAAACGTTTTTCTTAAAAAAATTTGATTTGGGGGCTAGGTTTGTATGGTAGCCCCATGACCACATGGTCAGATTCCATCTATTTATACATATGTTTTGTGTCATCAATAGAAACACATTTGTGTGAAGGTTGGTTGAAATTGGTGTATAAATAAAACAAATTTCTTAGAAGAACTTAATTTGGGGAGCTAGGTTTCTATGACAGCCCCATGACCCCATGGTCCGATTTGATTGATTGATTTTTGCATATGTTTTGTGGTATTTCTAGAAACACATTTGTGCGAAATTTGATTGAAATCGATGAGAAAATAAAAGAGTTTTTCTTAGAAGAACTTAATTTGGGGGACTAGGTGTGTATGGCAGCCCCACGACCCCATTGTCCGATTTGGTCCATTTTTACATATGTTGTGTGTTACCAGTTAAAACACATTTGTGTGTAATTTGATTGAAATTGGTACATAAATAAAAAAGTTTTTCTAAGAAGAACCTAAATTTGGGGGGTAGGTTTGTATGGCAGCCCCACGACGCCCTTGTCGGATTTTGGCGATTCAAACATACAAACTGCCTGCAACAAAAAGAAGCATGTTTGCAAAATTTCAGCTCCATTGCTTTTAAACTGGCCGAGCAAAACGCGTCGCAACAGACAGACAGACGGACATCGTCCAATCGACTCAGCTCGTCACGCTGATCATATATATACCTATTTTATATGGTCGGAGATGCTTCCTTCAATGCGTTACAAACTTCATGACAAAGTTAATATACCCTTTACGCTTAATAGGCGAATGGTATAAATATTTACTACGACAAAAATAGGACAAATCAGGGAAATGGCTAGAAACTCTGCCTCATTTTAGGAAGACTGCATTTCGAACTCATAAAAATCGGCTCCAAAATCGATGTTTTTCCATTCTAAATAAACTACCGATTGAAAATTTGTCAGATTTTATAAATATTTTGAGAACGGGTGATTTGTATGAGGCGTCAAAGTAGAGCGTCGTCGAATCGACGAAGCATGACCTTTCCATACTAAAAATAAGCAGGGTTAAGGAGCTTGTAAAGAACGGGTCTCATATTTCAGTGTCTTTCAAGTTCTTCTTTTTCTTCTCAGTACCGTATAGCCCCTTGTGGGGCCATGGTGCGTTAACTTAGCCGTTTATAGGCAATTTCGAGTCAACGTTACATTGCATATAATTTCGGAGTGTATATAATGTTGTAAGCACTATATATTTCCATTCACATGTACGGAAATTTTGGACGACGCCGAGATTCGATCTCCGGACCTCTAGATTACTAGCATCGTAGAGTGCGACTCAACCAAGTGAGCCACAGAGCGGGTCTTTCAAGTTATTAAATCAAAATTTATTTTCTAGCTGAATCATACTAGCAATAAACTCTAGCCACAGTTAGTACTTTGATAAATTTATAGGAAATCTTATTAAAACCGTTAACCATATTTCAATAAAGGATTTATATTTTGACGACGCTACTTTGCTAAGATGAAAGTGACAGACGAAACAAACTGATTACGCGAGTCCGAGACGCAAAAATGCACTGAAAATAGACAAACTACGCAGATATTGGAGGCCAGTTGGATGTAATCAGAATGCAAAAGAAAATCATTCTCATCTCCATTTTAAAAAATTGACTCTAAAATTAGAAAAAAAGGAAATAACATGCGTGGCAGTCCACTAGTAAACTAGGGCCGCAGATGTGTGAGTGACATCCAATTTCCAAGATCTAAACTGCTGTTTTGTTGAGGTGTTGAGATCAACAGCACGCCCAGCAATGTTATTTATCCTCATAAAACAACATAAAATGAATTCGTTTACGGTGAGTCTGGAATCCATGACCCTGTGCACTAATCCAACCACAAGCCAGGCTACTCTAAAATTTGCTAACAATATTTCTGCGACCGGAAATTTCAACTCCTAAGAAAATCATGATGTTGAAAAATTCCCCCCCCCCCCCTGACCGAAATCCTGGCTACGCCCATGCTACTATTTATCATCAACATTTAATTAATCGATGATGGACGAAATAGTTTTCAATTACATTCGTAAATACACGCAACGATTCCGTATAGGAATAATACAAATCGGAACACACTCTTACTCGACGATTTTATTCTATTATTCTAAATTAAGTTGAAAAGTAGATAAATATATGCATAAAACCACCGGCAGGATTATTATTATAGGACTACTATACTACACTAAACGTGTACGCAAATATTTGTCTACATGTCGTTAATTAATTGTTCACTATCACGTACGAGCAATTCACTTAAAACATTTTTAATTAGTCTAATGTAATAATAAACGGATGACAATGTCTATCTTCATATCCTATCCATCCGATATGACGCGGTATGTGTATACTTTTCAAGTAATTCTCATAGCTTTTGTGATAGAAATCCGGTGATTTTATATGAGAACGACTTTTTGTACGGTATTCATGTATGTGATGGCACATTTCAGCATGACAAAATGTCGTTGAAAGGTGTTTTTAATTGTCAGTTGATAAATCAGTTGTTATCATGTCTGATAAAATTTTTCAAAAGTACGAAGCTTAATATGTATCGGGCATATAATTAAAACAGTTGACAGAAAGACATTTTAATGCGTTTTAAGTGCATTGAATAGTGCCGATAATGCCCGATCAAAATTGGACTAGAAATAATTTTTAGACGATTTTCAGCTACTGCTAATATCGTAAATCAATTCTGTGAAAACCTGCATGAAAAGGCTTTTTAAGTTGCCAAAAATTTTGGATCTCGCGCTCCATTCCCGATTCCTAAAGATATCTACTCTACTCACATCTAATAACGAATGGGAAACAAATGGACCTGTCTAGGTTCATTCTGTTGATTTTACGGTTATTAGGTATGCCCGTAGAATTGGCTTTTTTTTTCAGCGTATGTATGGATGGATGGATGGATAGGACGCTTAGTTCGGTTGGGCTGGTTGTATTGTATATCCCAATTAAGCGAAATAGTTTCAGGTTATTAGCTCTGTCCTTCGTAAAAGGGTTAGAAGAAAATTAACCAGGTTTACTTTGGGTGCGCTCGTTCTGGTGGTTTGAGCTCCAACGAAGTTCTGTCTCCAGCTCATAAGAGCGGGGCATTCGAAGATAACGTGCGAGCCTGATTCCTCGTCTTCGTAGCAGAGGCGGCATAATGGGTCTAGTGTGTATATCCCTATCGTATGCAGATGTTCTCGAAGGGTACAATGACCGGTTATAAGGCCTGTCACTGCCCTGAGGTTCGTTTTGCAGAGCCTGAGGATTTCAGTGCAGCTGGTATGCCAGTTGGATCCCAGCATAAGCTTGCTGTGTCTGAGTCCTTCAGCGAGTCTCCATCGGTTTTGGAAATTATAAACCGTCCATTGTCTGGCAGCGTGTTGCATGAGTTCAGAGAGAACCCCCGGAAATTTCCCCTTATCAGGATACTGATGTCATCGGCATATTCTTGTGTATAGAAGCCCGTGCTATTTAGTTATACCAGTAAGCTGTCAACTACAAGGTTCCACAGGAGGGGTGATAGGATACCCCCTGCAGGCAACCTTTGAGGACAGATGTATACACCGAATAAATTTACATGTACTTGCGTCCTTGAAGCATCGATTTTATCCTCCAACATAGGGTGTTTTGAACTAAATGACTCAGGGCGCCGTGTAAAAGAGTTTCAAAGGAAGTGTTGTTACCCCCTCTATATCTAAGAAGGCCGCGAGCCCTTTTTCTTTGCTATCTAGTGTGGTCCCAATCTTCCCAACCAAGTGGTGTATAGTACTATGATTCACACGATTTCCCTGTCTGATTAGCATGTTGGTTTTGATGCAAAGGGAAGAGCGACAGGCACCTGGCCCTGATATGTTTATCGAGCTTTTCCAATAACTTGAGCAGGAAAGAGGTGAGACTTATTGGTCTATACGATTTTGCTAGGGTTTGGTCACTCCCCGGCTTTGCCAGAAATACTACTTTTACCTGCTTCCAAGTGATTTGAATATATCCTAAGGCTATGCTGGCTCTAAATGGTCTTAGTAAAAGGGGAGCCAGAGTCGTGAGACCCTCCTGAAAAAGGGTTGGTAGACACCGTCTGGCCCTGGTGATTTATAAGGTTCGAAAGAGTTTACCTCCCATTCTACCTTATTGTAAGTTACTATTGGGTTTGCAAGCGCCCAGTCGTTTTTGTTTGCCCTGAGAAACAGGGAGTTGTCATCCAATTGGTCTTCGCGAACTGTTGATATAGTGGATCCAGGGAAATCAGACTCTAGAAGGGTTTCTAGGGTCTCTTTTCCTGTTTTTATTTGGTTTCCATCAAATTTTAAAGTGTCCCGATGGGGTTTGTTGGGTCCTATGCTAGAATCTTCTGGAGTCTTGCATATTTTCAGTCTCCGCGCAAAACTTCCTCCAGGATTCTCTTTCGGCTTTCCTGATTTCTTTACTGTACTGGGTTAGGGTGCAACGATATGTGTTCCAATCCCCAGTTCTTTTCACTACGTTGAATAGTTTCCGTGTCTTTTTACGCAGGATGTTCAGGTTTGAGTCCCACCATTTGCACTTCGCATTCGCATGTCGTCTGGCTGGTCTAGCGGTGCACAGGGTCATGAGTTCGAATCTCACCGTGGATCATGGTGTTTTTCGAACTCACGAGCTTGTGACGGACTACGATCTCACTCAGATGTTAAACGAGTACCTACCCATTTATGGGGATAAATAACACTACTGAGAGTGATGCTGATCTCATTACCTCAACAAAAAGCAGATAAGATCTTGGAAATAGGATTTCACTAACACATCCTGCGGCCTTAGTCCAATGCTGGATTGTCGCGCCTGTTATTTATTTATTTTTTATTCGCATGTCGTCTCGTTAACTTACAACTCTCTTCGAAAGAGGTATTTATTGCGGCTTCCAGTTTATCCGCTCCAGCCTCTACACAGAGCGTGGTTTTAAAGTGTCTGGGAATTTCTGTCAGATTCGTAGACAGACGCTCTCTATATAGGTTCGGTTTTCTCGAGTTCCGATACAATTCAATTGGCTTATCGACTTTGTCAATTTTCATACTTATGTATCTGTGATCCGATAGCGATGGTTCTTCTACGACTCGCCAATGGTGGATTAGGAGATTTGTTGAAGGTGGCTAAAGTAATATCAATAACCTCTCTTCTTCGTGTTGTTACAAAAGTAGGTTCATTACCCTTATTATATCAGTGCTTCCCCACTGTGTGTGGTGTGCGTTTGCATCCGCTCCGATGATGAGCTGCGGCGTGTGTGTTCCGCTGCTTGTAATCAGCTCCTCCAGCTCTTGTGGTGGTGGAGGCGTCTGTCGGTCATATGGGAGATATGCGGCAGCGAGAATGAGCTCCCGATTGTTACTCCCATTTTGCTTTATTTGAACCGCTACTAGGTCCCTGGAAATATGATTGTATAGTTTCAGTATGTTAACGTTTGAATTGATATAGATGCAGGTTCTGGCATTGCCAGAAGCTACATCGTATATTAACTATAACTGGTGGTTCCTAAGCCGGCTACTCTGCCTTTAAGCAGCCAAGGTTCTTGGATGAGGACTACATCCAAACCGCTGCTATGAGACGGCTTAGTGCTGCGGTTGCGGCTTTACTGTGTTGAAGGTAGATCTGAACCACCCTAAGCATCATTAGGCTGCTTTGATAACTTCTTGAAGGTTATTTGGTTTAGACCAAAGTAACCTATGTGGAATCTAGCCTCCAGCGCCTTCTTGCTGGTTTCGTCGATTCAGGCGACCAGATTTAGTCCGGTTTTATCCTTAGTGGATGCAACGACATTCCATTCCTCGGCATTCAGCCCCTGGGTCTGGATCTTAAGGAGCGTCAGAATCTGCTTCGGATCCTCCGTACCAACTATGTCCGTATTCGGAATCCGAAACATAATTTTGCTGGTTTCGACCACTTCCCTCGCATCGCCGACGCGAAGGATTGCTCCCTCTCATGGGTTAACGAAAGGTATTGTGACCTTTTACCAGTGCTTGGCTTCGCGCAGGTTACGTAGAGGACGCCCTTATCCGGGTAGCTATTAGCGAATAGTGGGGCCTTAGATGATTTACACTTGAAGACCTCTGTCACGGTAGCCCGCTGAATGTCCTTTGCCTGCTCAGTAGTGAGTTTTTCGGCTGGGTATCTATCCAGAACAGCCATTTTGAGGGAGCAGAGGACTTCCTTGAAAGTCCTCCCTGATACTACTCCTAGTTACTCCTTCAAAACCCGGCCCGGGAGGGTTTGTTTTTGGGCCCCGCGGTCAGGTCTTGGCTTCTGGACGAACAATTTTCTTCAGCTTGGGCGGGTTGGTTTTGTTCTACCCTCTTTCTGTGTTCTGTTGTTTGTGTTTTTTTTTTTCAGTATCCATTTTGGTCCCACGAGTATGGCGGTAAAAAGAGGTACACGTGCTCAGTGACCCCTTAAGCACGCAAGGCTGGTTATTCTGAGGTTTCGCCCGGTTCCTCAGAAGCTCCGTTTGTGACACCATTTGTCCCTGGTGCGATTCGCCCATCGGCAAGGATCACATTACATCTTAGGTTTAGGATTTGGAAGATGTTAGTTGCTGTGTTGAAATTCTGTTCTGTCGTTTGTAAGTATACTGTCCTAGTGTTGTCCTGTGTTCCGTCAGTATGCAGCGCTAAGCCCCCGCACCACGCAAGGTCCCTTCCACGCGGGGGTATGCATTTTAAAATTTATTTTATTGACAGGAAAAAAAAATAAATTTTAAAATTCATACCATTTCTAAAAAAATCTTCTTTGCAGGCTATAATAATTTACTAAATCTCAAAACCTCTAAATACCAAAAAACCCTTTTACAGGTGAATCCTTTCAGGCAATGACTTAAAAACTTTCCTCCAAATCTCTTCTACATTTAAGCAAAATTGGTGAACTCATTATAAGCGCATTCATGCATAAACGCCATTAATTATCTCTGGATGCCAACCGAAAAATCTTTCATCCTTCAACATTCTACCTTCGTATATATATACGAGTATAGCGCGACACAGAACACATTCACCGACTATTTACTGACGAAGAGCCGGGGGTAGAGCGGGTCTTCCATCGTCTTTAATTGGACGTGTTTGCACATCATCGACCAACAGTTATGACTTGAATTTCCACTCGACGAAATGTTTTTAGCACCTTTTGGCCCATTATCCTTTTGCAACAGCAGCGCGTGACTATGTATGTATATGCAGTTGAAACTATGAAAGAGGATTCATCCATTCGCTAGACATTTTAGCTATATACACACTCAAGTGTATACGGTTTAATGTATAGCTCACGGCTACCTGTGCAAATCGTAGTTTTTAGCAGCGCGGAAAACTGAAATCACGGAGTTGCTCCTTTACTACGTTTTTCCTGTTGCCAAACAGAATATTATCTCATTCAGTCCCTTCCTACCACTTTGTTCTTGACATTTTTGAGTAATCTATATAGTGAGAGTAGAAAAGGAGCAAAAAAGGTTTGGATGAAGGTGTTGTCGTCTTGTGGGAAAATAAACAGGAAACATTTGCCAGATTGTTTCGAATTCGATGTTCTGGAAATGGCAGGTTAGAATCTAAGGCCGCTTGTAAAATCTGGTTTTGTGAAGCTCTAAATCATTCTTAACACATTAAAGCGAGTATAGCTTTTGGGTTTGAATCTTCGTTTTTTTAATTGTGATAAGTACCCAATTTGTTATAGATAACTTATTTAGCCTGAAAGTGTTGTTTAAGCGATATTTTACAGAAGATTGGGGGCCGATTTCTCGTAGATCTTATCTAGTGGGCAGTCTTATCGTATAAAAAACCGCACACCATTTTCTGAAAGCTTTTACATTATATTAAAATGAATTTTTGTTTATTTTCATAGTTACACCATATTTTGCTTGATTACGCCGCATCATAGTATGAACTCCTGTAATGATTTTTTCAATATGAGATGATGGCGTAACCGAGAAAAATATGCCATAACTATGCAAAGTAAACAAAAATGCAAATCAATCTAATGTAAAAACTTTCAGAAAATAGTGTACGTCTTGTCTATACGATAAGAATAACCCCTAGATAAGATGTACGAGAAATCGGCCGGCCCAGCGACTGGCAATTTACGCAATTGATTTGAACTTTAGGCTGCTCTATCCTCTTCTGCACGTACTGATATGACAGACATTCCTATTCGTAAATAATAATACCCTTCGGCAACACCGTTCTATTCATTTCGTCATAGGTCTGAATGGTACGAAGAATTACGATAGTGTCATGCCACCTGCAATTCTAAAACGTGCGGTGCCGTAGTTATATTTTGCATAAAATTGCATATCCAAAAAGTCGGTAGTCAACATGGCTGCTTTTAACCTTGCGGAAGTAATTTCGTAAGCCTAATCATAGACTGTGCTAGTTGCTACTGCTATGCAGAAGGATCGGATCGGATGAGCTCTGCGGTGGACGTAATCGTAGAACAATTCATATAGAAGAGGAGCATCCGACAAAAGTGCCTGATTACATGCAATATCCACAGTGCCGGATTAAGATCCTTTGGGGCCCCTAGGCATAAAAAAGTTGAGGGCCCTTTTTTGTGAACTGTCTTCAAATAAAACTCTTGAATTAGGTGTATGAAATACTTTCGTAAATCAAATAGCTTACGAAATAGGAAAAATATTTTTTATTTCGCAAAGCTTTATTATTTATTAAATTAAATATTGTGGTACAAAATCTTATTACATTTAATATTGACATTTCTTGTTTTTTTTTAATTGAAAACTTGTGAATTATATCTCTGAAATTGAATGTTTTGGCAATGCCACTTTCAGTATTAATTAAACTTATCAGCGCCCGCTCTAACACGCTTGTTTTCAGTTCACCAAGACTGAAATTTGGAATGAAGAAATGAAAGCTTACTATTTAGTTCCCGGAGCGACATCTTTTTCGCCTTCAACAAAAAATATACAGATGGCACACGGGAACCTGGCGGCTTTAAAACGTAAGACATAAAAAAATATTGCGAAAATATTTTGTTCACTAAGACCTTAACACATTTTCGAAAACTTTGCTCTGGAAAATTTTCTGCCAAAGAATGGTGCTCGTTGTCACACACACTGCGCAGCAAATAAACTTCAACTAGCCGGATCTCTTCGCGGGCCAATTTCTAAATGGTTTCAACGTTTTTGCCTTATTTTCATAAATACGAAGAGTTCTTAGACAAAAAATCAGAGCTAGTAAAATTCGAAAAACCTAGCTTAATCCCGTAATTAGCATAAGGACAGAATAAAATTAGGGAGTACTCTGCGGCACACTGCCAAGTCCACCGTGGTCGCATACCTCATCTTGACAAAACCCAAACTACCTTGTGCGAAATTTGCCCTCTCTATGCTAAGAGAGTCAATACAATTTCAACCACCTGTAGGAAAAGAAGTTGAATTGATGCGAAAAAGCGGGTGGAAGTTACCGAAAATGATTACACAAAATTAGTGATGAAAATGGTGCTGTTTGGGCATGATATTTATCACAGGATTTTTTTTAACGCTTTTATGTGCTAAGTGTTTATGCAATTCCTTTTCAAATGAATTTCTTCGGGTCAATATTTACTCGTTGATGTGCTCTCCTGTGATTCAAAAGACTAAACAAAATTTTGATCTTCCGAAAATCAAATTGGGAGACATCGCACACGTTTCCTTAACATGCCAGCAGATCCAATTAAAATACGTGATTCTAGCAGGGCTAACTCTCTGTTTTCATGGCCATTTGCCTTGCGTAAGTGGGAACATGGTTTTGTAAGAAAAGTTTTGGCTTCTGAATGTAAATCTTCAAATTTCACATTTTTCCGTCGTACCTTTACAAAATCGGACACTGTGTTTGCATTAATGTTAGGTCATTCGATCACTTTACATTTTCCCACACAAAAAAAAGTTGTAAAAATGTCACCATGTGTTACAACTTGCTAAACAATTGGAACGAACATTTTTACTATTCTCAAGGTGGCAATACAGAAAGGATAAAATGATTCAACTAGATCGCTCAATTGAAGAGTATCATACCTTCGGTTTAGCTTGTTTTACTTTCCTTTTTCGTTGCGAGAGCTTATCAAAGAACAGAAGATTTGTATTTATTATGTATATAAAGAAAAGAATAAACAAAAAGGAAAATATAAAATCTCGCGGGGTCACTGTCAGTGTGAGTGAGGGGCCTTTGTGAGCGCGGGGCCTCTAGGCACGTGCCTTATGTGCCTTAAGGATAATCCGGCACTGAATATCCATTTGTTGCGATGCTGCCATATACGATGTGTGAATCGTATAGCGATGGTGTATGATGGTTTGCATTTGAAATTTTGGGAATTTCGGAGTCCATATATATACAGAAAATAGTTTAGCAGCAGAACGATCGTTCGTTTCCTTTATCCGATTAAGCTACCACACATCTAATCCTTAATTTTACTATGTTTACAGATGTTGGTAAATAAATGGCAATCAGAGAATATTGTCCATGTATTGTACATAGAGCATATGTGCATGGTGTAGCATGTAAAGGTTCCAAGCATACAGTTCTCTGACTATTGATGCGTTATTATATTAATGCAATTTTGTGCTTTCATGCTGAAGGGCTTGTTATTACGTGACGTTCGTAGTTTTTCCATGAAATGGCTGTGACGCCAAACTGAACATTTTGTAATGAAGCGTTTGGAATTTAGAGTTGTTATTACTTGAGACATCTTCTAAAATGGAAATGAAGGATTTTGTTTAACCTCATACCAAGTAACTTCTGTTGAGCGCTGATCACCATCACCTCAATAATTCCTTTTGTTATACGTAAGAAAGGAGCGTATAACAGTTGCGCCCTAGGCAGAGCTTGCATATTGCGCCTATTGTAATTAAAGCTAACAACGAAAATCATAAAAGCCCCAAAAGCAGACCAAACCATAAAAAAAACAAATTCTGGAGAAGCATCATTAACTAAGTGTAAGTAATCAACCGTAAACATGGCGAAGTGAAACGCTAACCGAACCTATTCGGTTCGGTTCGAAAGACTCTCTTCCAGAGTGTAAGAGTTGCTAGGGAATATAAGAAGAAGCGTGGGGAAACCAGCTGAAGGAAAGTGTGCGAAAAACTAGCTGTCAAAATTTAATGAACTTAATGTTGGAATCTCAGCATAATTGGGATGTAGTAAGTGGGTTCATCTGTGAATAGGGACGATGGCAAAATAAAAAATAGCCAAACCAACTCCTACGAAGCCAAGTTACACCGACTAAAACGCTGCGAAAATAGAGTAAAAATCGGAAAATCGGTAGCAATATCTTTTTTCATTTTCCCCACCTGCCAAATAATAATAAAAAAAAAATCTTTTAAGACACATATTTTTTTTCAGAATTTTGCATCGTATAAATAGGAGTGCGCTAAAAATAATTCGCAACTATACTTGTCTATCATAACTAAAAAAATTAAACTTTTTATTGTTACACTTCAATTTAATTTTCAATGTCATATTTTTTATTAGTTGTGTAGTAATCAGGTGAGAAACCTCCCAGCAAACAATTTCCATCGTCCGCGATACGAATTCAATTCGCCCAACAGGGTTTTCCGAACGTCTGTACCAACTTCTAAGGTATATGTGCGAAAGACTGTAACCATTCTACACATTCCTACATAATTTCATGACAATCGGTTGAGCCGTTCGCGAGTTATTTAGTGAACAGACGGACGGAAAGACGGACGGACAAAATCGATTTTATAAGGTTTTTTTGAAAAAAAAAAATTTCTAAAAAACAGAAAAACTCCGAAAATTTTCGTGTTATTTTGCGGTTTTGGCCCAGTTTTGCAACGAAATTTTGGTGGAAAGCTCCGAATTCAAGCTCAGCTCCAAAAAAAAAAGAATAAAAAGAAAATTCTACACCACATTTTGCAATCTGAAATCACCTAGTGACTAGGAACTGACCCTAATCATTTATACAGGGTGTCCCGCATTAGGTGGTCAATGCTGTAAGGGTTGATAGCACAACTTGTTTCAGCAAGAAAATTACCAATACAATCGACTTTTTTTTACCGTTGCCTTGTTATCGCTCTTTTTGTGAAAGTCATCGAAAATCACAATTTGCAGCCCTCCTAATGACTTAATCTAAGACTTGATTTGAGTTTCCGAAACAACATAAAATTTCACAAAAACTGAAATTTTTCCTGCTGCCAAGATTATCGCCACTTTCAAGATACAGTTACTCAAACTTGATAGCAATTTCAAAATATATTTTTCATCGAAAATTCTAACAGTAATTTCATAACGGTGCTTTATACGTACAACTCTGCAAAGTTGATAAAAGTTGCTTCAACATGTTGGCTTTCCAACGGTATATCCCTTTCCATATTGATATCCCACAATTTTAGGAAAACACAGATTGAATGGTAAAAATCAAGGCTTCAGTGGAATCGCTAACAATTTTCCCTTTACTCGAAAAAAGACAAACAAAGGCTATTATAATTCGGAATAGAATCTCGCTACATTATTTTGACCAGAACTGTAAGATATTTGAAATTTTGTACATTGTTGGCAAATACAACGGTACTTATAACAGTTAAAATTTAATATTTGCTATTTATAATCGAAAAGCGTTTATTCTTTCTTATGTTTTCACTTCGCAAACGTGATTGTTTTGTTACTTTTTGGCGGTTAGTAAATTTACGTATAATTTTGTTAATAATACAATTTATTTATCGAATATAGCCCTCATTTTCAGACCAATTGAATAAAATTGCGATGGTGGAAAACCAATTCTCCGATCGAGAGTATGCGGATATGGTGTTTGTGTAGGCGGGTTATAGGAGGAAATGGACTTGAAGCAGTTCGAGAGTATAGTCGGCGATTTCCGCAGCGATGAATTCCAGGCAGACGTACCTTCGAAAGAACGAATCGGCTTCTTGGAGAGGCAGGTCGAACACCAAACCGTGGTAGAGAAGGAGGTCGCCGTACAAGTGTCGGAAGAGAAGAAGAGATTCTTAATCTCTTCGATACTAACCCAAAATTGAGCACGCGTAGAGCAACACTTCAGCTGGATATTCCTCGGATCACCATCCAAAGGACTCTTCAGTCAGACAACCGGTATCCGTACCACCTTACGCAATTACTACCGAGCGACTGTCAGAGGAGGATAACATTTTGCAAATTTTACGTCGCGGGAACAGCTGCTGCAGCGAATTAATGATGTTTGTGACAACATAAAGGAAAACCCTCCTGAAATCCTTCCGACCGTTTCTTCCATGCGCCGAAGGTGTCGAGTCTGCCTACAAAATGGAGGAGGCCAATTCCAGCAGCAATTTTCCAATTCATCAAACAGACCCATTTAATCATTAGTTAATATTTTTAGTTTATTGGTTCTTTCTTATATTCAAAGCTTTACTTTCATTTATATTTAATAAATTTTCAAAATTGCGATAGTAAAATATAAAAAAAAGAATAAAATTTCAGTTTGAATAATCCGATAGGAAAGTAATTACCTTGTTTTTTTTTTTACATCAGATATGTGTATTTGCAAAATCCCGCAATGTAAATATAAAAAGTGATAAACCGTTGGAAAGCCAACAAGTTGAAGCAACTTTTGTCAGCTTTGCAGAGTTGTACGTATAAAGGACCGTTTGAAATTACTGTTTGAATTTTCGAGGAAATATCTATTTTAAAATTTCTATTAAGTTTGAGTAACTGTATCTCGAAAGTGGCGATAATGTTGGCAACAGGAAAAACTTCAGTTACTGTGAAATTTTATGTAGTTTCTGAAACTGAAATCAAATCTTGGATTAAGTCATCAGGAGGGCTGCAAATTATGATTTTGCATGACAAGTCACGATTTTCGATGACCTTCACAAAAAGAGCGATAACAAGGTAACGGTAAAAAACATTCCGATTGTATTGATAAGTTGTGCTATCAACCCTTACAGTATTGACCACCTAATGCGGGACACCTTGTATACACGGTGTCCCATTCATGGTGGGGGATATTGGTAGGTAGACTGACTCACTTGGGGAAAATTAATGTACAAGCAACCCCTCTATTTTTAACTGTTACAAAGTAATAGCATTTTTTTTGTAAAAATTCCCGGCTTGCCGATCTAAATTAAAATTTTCCCCACCACCAAACATTTCCTCCCAGATATGGCTTCACTTTCTGAAACTACATAAAATTTCCAATAAAACGACACCTCGCCCATTACGAAGTTGGTCGTATCTTCTGAGATACACCTGTTCAAACAAAATTTGGTCACCATGTACAGTTCCATATTATAATCTCCCAAGTTTAAGGTATTTAAAAAATAAAAAGTTCTCGCAAACAAACAAGTGATTAGCTCCAAATGGATAAGTTACTTTTTACCCACCCTGTACATATTCTCGATACTACGATCGCTGTATCCACATACGCGAGCACTTTCCGAGGACTGGATTAACTTCTTAGTTTGAGAGATGTTCGTGGTACATTCTGAAGCCAAATTATTAGTCGTCGGGCTTAAGGGAGGCTCTTGGAAATCATTCAGATTCTGTTTATTTACATGAGTTTAAATTAACTTTTTCTTCTATCATGGAACGGTTCAGTTTCGGACGCATCTCTACGATACTGAAAATCTGGATCAATGATTCATTCCAAAAATTGATTTGGTTGAGTGCCTAGTCTAAGCCGAATTATATTCTCCACAAAAAAATACTACCTTCCGATCAAGACTAAGGATAGCGTGTAAGGATACATGTACGAAAAATCGGGTTAGAAGGTTGCTAGTTAGCCGATAACGCAAATAGCCTTAGAACTGGCAACTTACTACTGACCTTCAAATCTAATTTGTCGATACTCGTAGTAGCGTGCGCTTTAGTACAAACTTTTAAACATTCATTCATAAGACTACAAGCAACTGTTATAATGACGTTCTAAAAGATAAATATTTCGTTTTCTATTTTAGATTGAATTTTTCCACCTCTCCCCTTCAACCCGACTCGCAAATTAGTGTATCTTTTTACTGCGTATAGTCAACATTTGGCACCAAGATTTCATTCTTTTTTTATTGGTCTAATATTATCTTTGCTGTACCAAGGAGGCGGCTATACGGGACTAGCCGCGATAAAGTTTTAAGGTTTGTGTTCGTAGAGACGACTCATGGGATGATTGCTTAGCGATTGCACTTAAACTATCGGTTCCTAGCATTTTATGCGTATATTTTCTATACCGATATGTTCCTTTAGGCCATAGTTGATACAAGGTATGTCGCCACATTCAAATGTAAATAGGGCTCGGAATTGGATGTTAAACTACGATCGCTGAGCGATCATCCCATTAGTCGTCTCTATACGAACACAAACCTTAAGAGTCCATCTTGGTTCATATATGCATTTCACCGAACCCAGATTTAGATATCCAAATCCAAACTCGTTTGGCAACTTTAACCTTGCTTGCGAATTTGTGCCACTTAAATCCACTATAAATGCTCATGTATTAAACGCTTACACAAAGGCGAAGAAAGACGGGAACGTTTTGCAAAAACACATAAAAAAATCTAAAACGATGCACGTCCAAGACATGGTCTGTTTTCAATTACAAAATTTCAACGCCCTTAGGCGCGTTTACGGACAGCCTTTATGCTGAATAGGCTAATGTGGGCAGGAAGTATTCCACTCCTTGGTTCAAACCGGTTTTATATTTGAGTTGATTACAACTCATATTTCCTCGATTTATTTATTAGGAATTCTTGAAGTGACCAATTTATGAAAAGAAACGACAAACGATGGGAAAACTCAACGAAATCAAATGAATTGACTGTGAAGATTACAGACTATAGCTAATAGATTTTTTGGAAAAATATCGGCTTGAACAGAACAAGTGAATCAATCATCATTAGAACAACAACTGCCATTCGGCCAAATGTATTTATGAAATGATGACTGACAATGTGCCATTCAATTTTCTCTGTTATTATGACGGACATTCTAGACCCAAACATTTCGGGAGGGGTCCCGACCTTCAGGACTTTTCCCCTGGATGCTTTCGTATAGGTTAGGGATGTCAAAAACCGGCCCATAACCCGGTTTTCGGTTTTTTCGGTTTTTTGCAAACCCGGTTAGACCGTCCGGTTTTAACCGGGCTCAAAGTACCGGTTTTCGGTTAACCGGTTTTTCATTGAATTGCTTAATATTTTAGCAAAATAATGCATACACACTCGTTAAGCTGATGTTCGTATTGCACACAAGTCGAATATTCGCCGTTGTTCTAGATAATTTCATAACGGGAAAAGTGTACGTTATTCGTCTTGTTAAATTTAAAGTGTTCAAGTCGTGATTTTTTGCATCATACTCTTATTTTAAAAAAGAAACGCATGAACATATTTTTCTAATAAATTTGAAAATTTCACTTATATCAAGTTATTTTTTATACAATGAATCATGTTCGGTTTTCGCATTCAATCCTCTAAAAGCGCATTTCATTCACTTAAATGAGTGAAATGTGAAATTCTTTTGGAGCGCTTATAGCACACTGCTCCAGAAACGCTTACCACTCACTTCTCTAGAAACGCTTACAACTCACTTCTCTAGAAGCGCTTCTGGAGCGCATCTTAAAGAGCTTGCCTCCGCGGACATGCAATGTTAAAAAGTACATGAAGAGGAATGGAGATGGGAAGCGCTTCTCTGCTTCCCGAGCGCACCTTTTGCCCTTCTGAAGCGCTCTTTTGCCTATTGGGGTGTGACACGCAATGTAAACAATCTGCCTTGGAAAGGAAACATGCAAGGAGTGGTAGTTTGACGAAGCGATAGTTCTTGGAATAATAGCACTAGGGAGAGTGTTCGGAAATACGAAATGTTTCATAGAAGACAAGCAATAGATTACAGACTGACAAATCAAGAAAATATAAAAATTTTATGAATTTGGAAAGTTTTTTTTTTCGGTTTTAACCGGATGGGCAAACAACCGTCCGGGTTAAAACCGGGAGAATGAAAAAACCGGAAAAAACCGGTTAACCGTTCTGAAAGTACCGGTTTTCGTACTAACCGTCCGGTTTTTGACATCCCTAGTATAGGTACAAACATATTTCAAACGTTTGTCACTTAATCTGCAGTTAAAAAAGAAGTATGTTTTATAATAAGTACAAAAATTTAAACTGTCGTGTAACAAATTAATCTGCTAGTTCACACTACAAACAATTTATCTTGATTAAACCGGTCAACACCCTGCATCCTGCAATATACAAATACTTGAACTATTCAAATGGCAGTATATTTGATACAACTTTTATGAAATTATTCAATCTTGTCAACAGTGTGAATGCTCTGTTATTAAATAACCCAAGTCTGAGGGCCTAAGTTAAAATCATTTTTTGTCATAATTGCATTATAACAAAAAAAAAACGAATAAGGGCTCTCGTCCACTGCAACCGTAAACTTGAGCGGCGCGGCGCTCTAGCGACAAAGCTTTCACAAAATGTGCGAAAAAAAGCTTTTACTAGTAAAATGTATAAGCACACACAATATTCAGAAAGCTTTTCCATTGTATTGAATAGAATTTTTGTTTATTTTGCATAGTTACGCCATATTTTGCTTGGTTACGCCATTAAAATTTGGAAAAGCTTTAAACGCGGGAGCGCCGCGCCGCTCGAAGCAGGTAATGGACGGCAGGCGTAAATATCCCGTTAAGTTTTAATTAAAGCCATTAATATAAAATTATTTTTAATATTCATTCAGTCAAAATTAAATGTATTTTAAATCACAAAGGATATTTATTTCGATTATGTTTGAAGCAAAGTCGAAGTTTTTAATGAATTTCGTTTTCAGACACTTTCATTTTATATCTGTTTTTGATTGATTTTTGTAACCCAATATATTTAAACGTTTATACAAATATAATTTCACTGCAAATTATGATTTTGCATGACAAGTCACGATTTTCGATGACCTTCACAAAAAGAGCGATAACAAGGTAACGGTAAAAAACATTCCGATTGTATTGATAAGTTGTGCTATCAACCCTTACAGTATTGACCACCTAATGCGGGACACCTTGTATACACGGTGTCCCATTCATGGTGGGGGATATTGGTAGGTAGACTGACTCACTTGGGGAAAATTAATGTACAAGCAACCCCTCTATTTTTAACTGTTACAAAGTAATAGCATTTTTTTTGTAAAAATTCCCGGCTTGCCGATCTAAATTAAAATTTTCCCCACCACCAAACATTTCCTCCCAGATATGGCTTCACTTTCTGAAACTACATAAAATTTCCAATAAAACGACACCTCGCCCATTACGAAGTTGGTCGTATCTTCTGAGATACACCTGTTCAAACAAAATTTGGTCACCATGTACAGTTCCATATTATAATCTCCCAAGTTTAAGGTATTTAAAAAATAAAAAGTTCTCGCAAACAAACAAGTGATTAGCTCCAAATGGATAAGTTACTTTTTACCCACCCTGTACATATTCTCGATACTACGATCGCTGTATCCACATACGCGAGCACTTTCCGAGGACTGGATTAACTTCTTAGTTTGAGAGATGTTCGTGGTACATTCTGAAGCCAAATTATTAGTCGTCGGGCTTAAGGGAGGCTCTTGGAAATCATTCAGATTCTGTTTATTTACATGAGTTTAAATTAACTTTTTCTTCTATCATGGAACGGTTCAGTTTCGGACGCATCTCTACGATACTGAAAATCTGGATCAATGATTCATTCCAAAAATTGATTTGGTTGAGTGCCTAGTCTAAGCCGAATTATATTCTCCACAAAAAAATACTACCTTCCGATCAAGACTAAGGATAGCGTGTAAGGATACATGTACGAAAAATCGGGTTAGAAGGTTGCTAGTTAGCCGATAACGCAAATAGCCTTAGAACTGGCAACTTACTACTGACCTTCAAATCTAATTTGTCGATACTCGTAGTAGCGTGCGCTTTAGTACAAACTTTTAAACATTCATTCATAAGACTACAAGCAACTGTTATAATGACGTTCTAAAAGATAAATATTTCGTTTTCTATTTTAGATTGAATTTTTCCACCTCTCCCCTTCAACCCGACTCGCAAATTAGTGTATCTTTTTACTGCGTATAGTCAACATTTGGCACCAAGATTTCATTCTTTTTTTATTGGTCTAATATTATCTTTGCTGTACCAAGGAGGCGGCTATACGGGACTAGCCGCGATAAAGTTTTAAGGTTTGTGTTCGTAGAGACGACTCATGGGATGATTGCTTAGCGATTGCACTTAAACTATCGGTTCCTAGCATTTTATGCGTATATTTTCTATACCGATATGTTCCTTTAGGCCATAGTTGATACAAGGTATGTCGCCACATTCAAATGTAAATAGGGCTCGGAATTGGATGTTAAACTACGATCGCTGAGCGATCATCCCATTAGTCGTCTCTATACGAACACAAACCTTAAGAGTCCATCTTGGTTCATATATGCATTTCACCGAACCCAGATTTAGATATCCAAATCCAAACTCGTTTGGCAACTTTAACCTTGCTTGCGAATTTGTGCCACTTAAATCCACTATAAATGCTCATGTATTAAACGCTTACACAAAGGCGAAGAAAGACGGGAACGTTTTGCAAAAACACATAAAAAAATCTAAAACGATGCACGTCCAAGACATGGTCTGTTTTCAATTACAAAATTTCAACGCCCTTAGGCGCGTTTACGGACAGCCTTTATGCTGAATAGGCTAATGTGGGCAGGAAGTATTCCACTCCTTGGTTCAAACCGGTTTTATATTTGAGTTGATTACAACTCATATTTCCTCGATTTATTTATTAGGAATTCTTGAAGTGACCAATTTATGAAAAGAAACGACAAACGATGGGAAAACTCAACGAAATCAAATGAATTGACTGTGAAGATTACAGACTATAGCTAATAGATTTTTTGGAAAAATATCGGCTTGAACAGAACAAGTGAATCAATCATCATTAGAACAACAACTGCCATTCGGCCAAATGTATTTATGAAATGATGACTGACAATGTGCCATTCAATTTTCTCTGTTATTATGACGGACATTCTAGACCCAAACATTTCGGGAGGGGTCCCGACCTTCAGGACTTTTCCCCTGGATGCTTTCGTATAGGTTAGGGATGTCAAAAACCGGCCCATAACCCGGTTTTCGGTTTTTTCGGTTTTTTGCAAACCCGGTTAGACCGTCCGGTTTTAACCGGGCTCAAAGTACCGGTTTTCGGTTAACCGGTTTTTCATTGAATTGCTTAATATTTTAGCAAAATAATGCATACACACTCGTTAAGCTGATGTTCGTATTGCACACAAGTCGAATATTCGCCGTTGTTCTAGATAATTTCATAACGGGAAAAGTGTACGTTATTCGTCTTGTTAAATTTAAAGTGTTCAAGTCGTGATTTTTTGCATCATACTCTTATTTTAAAAAAGAAACGCATGAACATATTTTTCTAATAAATTTGAAAATTTCACTTATATCAAGTTATTTTTTATACAATGAATCATGTTCGGTTTTCGCATTCAATCCTCTAAAAGCGCATTTCATTCACTTAAATGAGTGAAATGTGAAATTCTTTTGGAGCGCTTATAGCACACTGCTCCAGAAACGCTTACCACTCACTTCTCTAGAAACGCTTACAACTCACTTCTCTAGAAGCGCTTCTGGAGCGCATCTTAAAGAGCTTGCCTCCGCGGACATGCAATGTTAAAAAGTACATGAAGAGGAATGGAGATGGGAAGCGCTTCTCTGCTTCCCGAGCGCACCTTTTGCCCTTCTGAAGCGCTCTTTTGCCTATTGGGGTGTGACACGCAATGTAAACAATCTGCCTTGGAAAGGAAACATGCAAGGAGTGGTAGTTTGACGAAGCGATAGTTCTTGGAATAATAGCACTAGGGAGAGTGTTCGGAAATACGAAATGTTTCATAGAAGACAAGCAATAGATTACAGACTGACAAATCAAGAAAATATAAAAATTTTATGAATTTGGAAAGTTTTTTTTTTCGGTTTTAACCGGATGGGCAAACAACCGTCCGGGTTAAAACCGGGAGAATGAAAAAACCGGAAAAAACCGGTTAACCGTTCTGAAAGTACCGGTTTTCGTACTAACCGTCCGGTTTTTGACATCCCTAGTATAGGTACAAACATATTTCAAACGTTTGTCACTTAATCTGCAGTTAAAAAAGAAGTATGTTTTATAATAAGTACAAAAATTTAAACTGTCGTGTAACAAATTAATCTGCTAGTTCACACTACAAACAATTTATCTTGATTAAACCGGTCAACACCCTGCATCCTGCAATATACAAATACTTGAACTATTCAAATGGCAGTATATTTGATACAACTTTTATGAAATTATTCAATCTTGTCAACAGTGTGAATGCTCTGTTATTAAATAACCCAAGTCTGAGGGCCTAAGTTAAAATCATTTTTTGTCATAATTGCATTATAACAAAAAAAAAACGAATAAGGGCTCTCGTCCACTGCAACCGTAAACTTGAGCGGCGCGGCGCTCTAGCGACAAAGCTTTCACAAAATGTGCGAAAAAAAGCTTTTACTAGTAAAATGTATAAGCACACACAATATTCAGAAAGCTTTTCCATTGTATTGAATAGAATTTTTGTTTATTTTGCATAGTTACGCCATATTTTGCTTGGTTACGCCATTAAAATTTGGAAAAGCTTTAAACGCGGGAGCGCCGCGCCGCTCGAAGCAGGTAATGGACGGCAGGCGTAAATATCCCGTTAAGTTTTAATTAAAGCCATTAATATAAAATTATTTTTAATATTCATTCAGTCAAAATTAAATGTATTTTAAATCACAAAGGATATTTATTTCGATTATGTTTGAAGCAAAGTCGAAGTTTTTAATGAATTTCGTTTTCAGACACTTTCATTTTATATCTGTTTTTGATTGATTTTTGTAACCCAATATATTTAAACGTTTATACAAATATAATTTCACGCTATCTGACACCTTAAACTATAGATAAACTGGAATCCATCAAGGACATTTAAGGTATAAGTGGTAAAGTGTATATCAGCCACAATAAAGTCTAAAAGCTCTCTCCTGTTGAATGGAAGAGAATGTTTGGCATTGATCCAAGTGCACATTTTGGTACGATGTGTACGTAACGTAAAAGCAATTTCAACTGTCTCGCAATAGAACAGACAAAATTTCGTCAAAATAGTCTTGTGAGTTTATTTCATTGATAATCTTGCAAAGATATAAAGAGAATGGATAAAAGCACTACTTTATCAGCATTTCAATGTAAATTTTAGTTCACAATTTCTTTAATAGATTTAACGCATATGCATATAATTAAAAAAAAAATCATTACATCTACACCAAAAAAGCAAAGAAACTTTCCTTTAATCAATTCATCAAACACAAAATCTCTAACGAAAATCTCTCATCTAATCTACTGACGTTGAAATTGCTTTTGCCATACATATCCCGGATGCCACATATGCAATCGTATAAAATTGTAGAAAAGGAAAACTTAAAGGAGAGAAAATCTACTACTACGTCCTTTATGTATATGCTAAAATGTAAACTTAGCCTTAATTTTGTAGCTTAGTTTCAATCAAACATGTCCTATTTGCCGTCTATGTCACTGAATGTGTGCTTGTGTCGTGTACTTAATCCTAGACTAAGTACACACACGACTTTGCAAATGAGGACTCATTTAACATTATACATACATAGAGCGCTTTCGCTTTCTCTCTCTCTCACACTTTCTCCATTCCTCGGGATTTGACCGGGAATTAATTTTTTTTTGCACACACAAAAAGTGAAAAAAAAAAAGAGATTTTCTCTATTCAAAGCAAGTGCTCTACTAACATGGTTCTTATTTGTTTTTCTTCCTCCGTTTCCGTTTCGGGTACCGCCTGCTTCATCAACAAACAACGTCAACTACACGATTTCGACAACGCCGGCAAACGAATCCTTATGCCACCTTGTGAAATCTACGACTTGCTCTGATGTACACACACCATAGGAGTCCTTAATTAACAATATGCCAACACGCGGTGGATCGCCGGGACCAAAAGGCGAACCGGGCACGAAAGGTGAATTGGGACGACCGGGCGAACGAGGACAACCGGGTACAAAAGGTGATCGAGGTGATCCGGGAATGACAGGTGCTAAAGGTGAAAGGGTAAGTTTTAAAGTCATTTATTTTTACTCGATTGGTATGTTTATTTTAGCTTTTGACATATGCCCGGCCGGCACACTTTACACATAGTTACCCGAAAAGGCCCCTGAAATAGATGGATGTTGTTCAATTTGAGATTGGACTAGACCGTATTTTGAAATTTGAAACTTTTTGTATGAAGACCAGAATGATGTAAAACCATTTGTCACAAAGGAAGCCTTATCCGTAGACGTTAGACAGTAAGCGTCTAGTTAAGTGCTTGGATGGATATTATATTCGAAAATAGTTTGTATCGATCGAATAACTTCTAAAAGTTTTCAATTTAAAATAAATAATTTATTCGACACCATACTCGTTACAAAGAATAGTTTTGGGGTATTATCCTGGACGTTTAAAAATAAATATGTGTGGGCTGGTAAAAGGAAGTCGAAAATCAACATCCATGCATGAACAACAGTTTCTACGTTACACGTGTTAAGGCATAAAGACGTTTTCTAAAATTAATTCATGAATAAAGGACTAGGTTTATTGGTTTATTGTGATTATTATTGCACACTACACCCTGGACCCTGGTGCTCATGTCAGGCTTCGAAAAAAGCTAGCCATTTAGACTTGGTATCGATACTATGTCGGATAGCCATCACAGCACATTTATTTTTACAGTCAAACCTGGATTGTCGAATTTCGACTTGCCATGACAAAATGTTCGATTAAGTGAAAGTTCGGCTAAAAGAATTAAACTGTGAGGTCATCAAATAAAATTCTCGTGTCTTTTAGTTTTGGAAAAAAACATAATGCAAATAATAATATTTATTCAATTCAATTCAATATTCAGTGTTATCTTATGACTTGTCGTGCTCTGTGGCCGTGATCGTTCGGTCGCCACTCTGTGAAATAGACACTCATAGAGAAACGAGTTTCCAAACTCGGCAAGTTTATTATTCAGAAGATGATAAGAAATATTCTTATCGTAGAATAATAAATAAACTAACAATGCGACTAGGAAGTGGTATGGCTGACAACCGTATCACACTCCGAATTCAGTTGTCTTTGTAACGTTGATGGGCTACACACGGTAGTCATCAACGCACCATGCTCCACTAGGAGTTACGGTAATCAAGAGATCTTATGACTTACATATAATTTATAGTAGATACTGGCTAGGGCCTTAACTCTAAAGTATAATATTAATTGCAAAATTAGTTAATAAATTTTTAGAGTGGTGGAGACCGCTGAGGAGAAAAAGTTCAAATATAAAACCTCATGTGACAAAAAGAAAAAAAAAAACTAGTAAAAGCTAAGCACCAATGGTAAGGTTTCTTATAATGCTATTGTCGATGTTTTGGCATTTTGCCCGAAATTTCTGAATGTTTTTATTAACCCTAGAGTTGGCGCGTCTTTCCGAGAAACGTCAGTGGGCGCGTGGGGAGCATTTTGCCGCTCCTTTTCAGTGACCATTTTAAGTAGGAATAAAGCAACTGAATTAATTTATTTTCTTCAGATTTAAGTTAAACACAAATAAGCAATGACAAATTAACATATTTATTGAAATCTATTTTGGGAATTTCGGTTTATAAAAGGTTTTCGAAAACGCAACGCATTTTATTAGACTTTTAATATATTCTACATTATCGTATGTAATACTCATAAAAAAGGAAATTAACAGCGTTCTTATAGTTAGTACAATAAATGCACCATAAAACATACCCAAAATTCCAACTTTGCAAAAAATATGTTTTTTTTATATGTAATATTTTTAGCTACGTGAGAAGGCGCGCGATGAGCAAATTGCCGCCTGATGGTAACAACCTCCTTCTCCAGCCCCACTCCGCCCACTGACGACGTACAGCCTTTCGGCACGAGCTCTGGATGAAAATAGGGGCAGCTACTGAAAAGCGCAAACTTAACGAAGAATTATTTTACGAATTATTAAGGTTTCTTTGGTGAGGGCGGCAAAATGCTCATAGCGCGCCCACTCTAGGGTTAACTAGCTTATCCATAGTTACAATTTTAGTTTCTTGGTGCAACTTAGCGGTTTATTAGAAAACTAGGGGGCGAAGCCGTATGCAGCAATTGGTTGGATAACCATCTTGTAGATTAGAAGTTTGTTATCTGTGGAGCATTTCGATATTTTGTTTAGTAGAGGGTATAAGGCGCAAAAGGATTTCATCATTTTCTGAGACGTTATTTCCATATGGCATTGTCCCGTTAATTTTTTGTCCAAACTTAAACCTGTAATTTAATTCGATGCTCCATTGAATATCATCGCCAAGAAAATTTAGTGGGGAGTTTGGCAAGTTTGTTCTTTTCCTTTTTTTGGTGAAGAATGTGGCCTGTGTTTTGTTAGTATTCAGCTTGATTTCCCTTCGGAAATAAAATTGGTATAAGCACTCAAGCTGATGTTCCAGTTTCGACTGAATCTGATTAGGCTGTTTATGCTCATAATAGATGCATACGTCATCATCGAAACAGGCTAGTTGACAATGACAATGACAATGACACTGCTTTTGGGAATATCAGCTGTGAAAATGTTGAACAGAATCGGGCTGAGGCATGAGCCCTGAGGAACTCCAGCGGATATAGTTTTAGCGCTTGAGTGGGAGTCATTCACTTGCACAGAAAAGGTTCTATCTGAAAGAAAGGATTGAACAAATTTTGTTAGGTACACTGGTAAATTGAACTTTATTAATTTGTACAGCAAACCGGCATGTCAGACCGAGTCGAAAGCTTTTCAATGTCAAGTGCAACAACACCTACGGATTCTTTCCTTGCAAAAGGTTCAGTTTTTACACCTCCCACCAGCTCTTACGTACCTTGTACAATTGCACCAACGCACGCTGATACAATGGGTTCTGCAACTTAGTCTGTCAGAAGTTTTCATGGGTATAACTAATCTTAAGCCCGATACTGGACCTGGTCCAGATAACATTCCAAATCTATTTGATAAAAATTGTCTATTTTAAATTGCCCGTCCTTTGTGGATTCTTTTTAATAAGTCACTGTTATCGGGGTTAATGCCAGTGCTTTGGAAGGAGAGTAGAATTACTCCAATATTCAAATCAGGTGACAAGTCTAACGTAGCTAATTATCGACCTATCTCTGCTCTGAACGCTATTCCTAAACTCTTTGAAAGTATCGTATGCACACGCTTAAAGCCGCGTACACATACAGTGCGACGCCGAGCTTTTCCGGGCCGAGGATCCCACCTGGGACCCTTGTTGTTCAATTCGTTTATTAATGATATTACTCAGAAACTCCTCTATTGTAAGGCTTTAATATTCGCCGATGATGCAACATTTTTCATAAAAATCAAATCAATTACTGATGCACAAAATCTACAAGCTGATTTGAACCGTGTATCCGAATGGTCGCAAGTAAATAAACTAGACCTCAATATTTCAAAGTGTAAAATTCTTAGGTTCACGCGCAATACCACACCTATACTGCACCCATATTTAATAGATTCTATTCCTCTAAAAACTGCATTTGAAGAAGTTGACTTGGGAGTCTTACTTATGTCAAACTTGTCATTTTCTGCACATATAACAAACATTTCTCTCAAAGCTTCCCGTCTACTACGTTTTATAAATAGAATGTGCGTTGACTTTACAAACCCTAACACTTACAGGTTGCTTTACCTCATGTTAGTTCGTCCAGTATTGGAATATGCGTCACAAATTGGGTCTCCATATACCATTACTGACACTTACTCGCTTGAAAAGATCCAACACAAGTTCATAAGCCATCTAGCCGTTTTATCAGGTGAACCTATTTCTCTATATTGCCATGAATATAGCTTAAAAATAAAAAATAACAGGCGCGACAATCCAACATTGGACTAAGGCCGCAGGATGTGTTAGTGACATCCTATTTCCAAGATCTTATCTGCTTTTTTGTTGAGGTAATGAGATCAGCATCACGCTCAGCAGTGTTATTTATCCCCATAAATGGGTACTCGTTTAACATCTGAGTGAGATCATAGTCCGTCACAAGCTCGTGAGTTCGAAAAACACCATGGAACACGGTGAGATTCGAACTCATGACCCTGTGCACCGAAGGTGCGCGCACTAACCGCTAGACCAGCCAGACTACTGATTTCTCTTGGTGAAGATAAATAACGACGTCGTTCGGGCTGGAAGCTAGCCTACAGACTTTGTCTTTCACAATTTGGTTGTACAAGACACTACCCAAGTGCGAAGAGATACCATGCGCTTCACGAAACTTATCAGCTATTAAGTCAGGTTTGTCTCTGCTGTCGAACACCAATGTTTTATTAGAAGTACGCAATGGAGGAATCGATTTATTACGACCGAATATCTTGTTAAGTTTCCAGGTTTTTTTTTTACTTTTTTTGGAAGACTTTGCAACATACTGTTCCATTGAGCGTTGCGTCTGATAAAAATTTGGTGTCGAATCGAATTGGTAAGGCTATTTACGGCCATTTTGGGTGACGAATCACGATTGCGTTGCCATCTCCTTCGGAGGAAGTTCCTAGTTTGAATGATAGCTCTGAACTTTGATATTGTTATCTAAAAATTCGGTTGCGCCTTGATGGTATTAACCGATGCAAATTCTAAGGCGGAATGGAGTTTTGTGTAGAATTCATCCAGGGCGGCATCAACTTGGTGCGAATTTTCAAAACGAGACAGATCTAGTGACCGTAGGGTAAAATTTTCGTTTAGACACTTTTTAAAGTCAGGCCATTTAACCTTTGAAACCTGAAGATTTCGTAAGTTAAAATCAGAGCCCCCTATTTCTAAATTAAATAGAACTGGATAATGAGGGGATGAAAGCTTTTTTATTGTTTGTGGTTGCGGAATATTATTTGCCTCCTTGCTCAGTACAATATCCAGTGTTGAACCCTAACCTCTGTGGTTAAGAACTGTTGGCTCAGATGGTGAATGAACCATGAAGTTACTTAATTTAGCGTTATCTACGCGTGTGCCCGGAAACTAACATACAACAAGAACAACCTAACAGTAATCAAATCGAATCGCAATCGCCTCGATATTTTTAGTGGCGAGTTCAGGAAGAACATAACATTTCAAGTATTGCAGATGGCAATTTCACCGCTTGTAGCACCTAATCTATCCAATCTAAAAATATTATAGTATGGAAGGTACCCTTTGTTTTAATCAAATCGAAGTATTATTTGGTGGAAGGTCTAATGGGACTTAGCCTTAACGTTTGCCAATTTTTTCCAGCCTGCTGGGATTTGGAGATAAGTTACAGGCATTTTTTTTTTTAATGTTAATAGGGGGAATATGGGTATGCTTTGTCGGAGCAATGATGACCATGGCTTCAATTTAATTACTTCAGGAGCTACACGGAGAGAAAAATTTGCAATGAATTCAACAAAATCATACAATGAAATTCACAACATACAATTTCACTAAATTTGTAGTAAAAGTTATTAAAATGTAGTGAAATTGATTACAATTCAGTTGTTTTTACTGGTGCTGGCCTATTGTAAAAATGATTGCAGTGTGATGACAAAAATAATTGCATGATATTTGTATGGATAGTAACATTTATTGTGTTTATGGTAATTTTCACCACTGTCTGTAATAATAATTATTGCATGGTGTACATGAATTTAACAAGAGCGCGTAATAATTATGAAACTGTCAAAAAATAAGACGACTAATTTGTTCGCATGACTTGTAATCTTAGATAGCTACGAAACGATAGGTCTCCGGTTCAATTCCCAGTAGAAGCAAATCGTAAAAAGGTAAAGTTAAAATAGGGGAAAAGAAGTTAAGGATAAAATAGAAGTAAAAAATAAAAAAAAAGGTAAAAAATAAAAAAAAAAATAAAAAATAAAAAAAAAAACACTTTTTGAATTTTTTTCTTTTATCGCCAAATTATCTTCCTGGCAAATTTTATTACAAACCAATTGTTAATTTTATTACAGCGCAATGACATTTTTCATTACAGAGGTAATAACTTTTACATCAGTTGCAATAGGGTCAAAAATCATTACAAATGCAATAGTTTTTATTACAGTTTAAATGCCTTTCACTACATTTTTTCTCTCCGTGTAGAGAGACAAATGTAACTATCAAAAAATCTAAATTACATCGGATGTTTCTAGGTCTAGTAGTATATAATTTGCGAAGAGAAGGTGTACGGTATTATATATCATTAGAAAGGGAATTTTGTGTAGTTTAAATTGTTTTCACAACATTTTGCTGTAGATATTACAGTTAACAAGATATTTGCGAAAAATCATAATTTCACCCCTTTGCCATCCCCCCCCCCCAAATGTGACGCGCAAAAAAATTTAACTTTTTACTGCGTAATGCGATCAGGCCATAGAACAATTTGGCATCAAAAGTCAGCTCTTTTTTTGGATGTTTGGGTCAAGAGCTAAAATCACAATACTATTACTTAATATTTTTTTTCAAATACATATCCATAAAATGTACCTAATCTCTTCTCCCTATTTACAGGGTCATCCGGGACCGCATGGCACCGCTGGCGTTAAAGGTGAACCTGGTCAACCGGGAATTCCCGGTTTGGCAGGTCCACCAGGTGCTACTGGAAACAAAGGCGAACGAGGTCTTCCAGGAGAACAGGGCCCGATGGGTCTCCAAGGACCTCCAGGAAACGTGGTATACACTGACTCGAAAAATGCAACAGACTGTTCATGTCAGCCAGGACCACCAGGTTCGCCGGGACCACGTGGTCAGGCTGGCTTCGATGGTGAGCCCGGGCCGCCAGGAGAACCCGGTCGTGTAGGTCTCACCGGCTTACCAGGTCAAGTGGGCGAGAAAGGCGAACGAGGAGAAAAAGGTCTTCGCGGATCGGCCGGAGTGAAGGGTGACCGGGGTCCAGAAGGTCCACCGGGACGAGCAATTTATTCTACCGATGGAATCATAAATGGCACAAAGGTAACGCATCAACTTACATCCGTAGAGAAAAAATTTGACCTTTTTCACTGCATTCACTAATTACTTGGAAACAACATCCACAAATACTGAATGTTCAATGCAAATAAACAACATGCTTTCCACCTCACTTTATTGTCAATGTTGTCCAATTTATTTAATTACCTTCCATTGTTTACCGTTTTGTCTGACTATAAAAATGTCTTTTACAGGGTGAAAAAGGCGAAAGAGGATTGAAAGGAAAACGAGGTAAACCGGGTCCGCAAGGACCAATGGGACCACCAGGACCGCCGGGACCAAAAGGAAATAGTGGCGATACTGGCTTACCGGGACCCTGGACCGGATCGGTATGTAAAATTACGAACCAATCTAATTAGATTACTTTAGGAGAAGAATAGAGTCCCCTTTTAGCTTTCATATACATTTTCGTTGAATGGAATCAATAAAAGAAAAAAATTGCTTGCCTGCTTTCGAACAAAATAAATCCTTTTGTTGTGATTTCATTTCGACGGTATTCTTCGTCGATGTCGACGTCGTCGTTGTCATCTCTTCGTATAGCTGTATAGATTTTGGTGCTTTTCATTTCACTACAACTGTCTTGCTGCTTTGCTATCTTTTGTGCAATTCAATTGAATTTCAACTGTTCGGTAGATTTTCTCATACTCTTCTATTTGGAAGACAATATGAAAGACAGAGATTGTAAAATTCATCTGTGGTCGAACAATAATTTACCGGTTTGATTTTAGAAGGGCGGCGACGACATTTCTCTTTGCAATTGTTCCGAAAGTTATTTCGGAGATATTTTTCGAGTCCTTTTGTGTAATTCATTTTCTTCTATTGAATATTTAACGAAGAACGAGTGTTCTAAAGGATTTTGTGTTTTTTTATTGTTTAGGGACGACCTGGCCCACCTGGACCAAAAGGCGAAATTGGTCAGAAAGGACAACGTGGCGATACGATGGTCAAAGATGGGGTAAGTGTTTTCTTTGTGCTTAATAGTAATTTGTGATTTTTTTAAGAAGCAAACATATGAATGCGCCAAAAGTCTATTGTTACTTCGGTGCATTGCAGTAGGCTTTACATCCACCTATTCTGCACACTTGTCGTTAAAAAGATTTAGCTTTACAATAGAAATCTCAAATTACCGACAATAGTGCAGAATGGGTGGATGGCCTACTGCAATGCACCGAAGTAACAATAGACTTTTGGCGCATCAATAGTGAGAGAAGGTAGATACCACGTTAAGCAGGAATCAATTTCAATCTATGTTTAAATCAAGCTGAATGGACGATATGGACATAATATTCAGTATACAAACGAGTACATACTCCTTTCTTGTGTTATTTAATCAGATTCCGTTGGAAGTTGAATGTTGCTCATGTATGTAATTACACAATCTCTATATTATGTTACCATAATGTATAATAACATTGAACGTTTATTCTTAATATAATGACCTCTATGTAAAGTTCAGTTAAATATATAAGTATTAACATTTGCCATTGTCAAGATTATTTCTGCCGGGGTCCGACTAACCTCACACGTCAAACACAAAAGCTTTAATAGAGAGTTTTAGCTTATCGTTTGAAATAAAACGACATAATTTTACATTCCATTTATAAAAATTCGCTTGCTTACCGTATACGAACCAATATATCTTAACCTTCGGGCGGGCGCAATGCATCTGACAGATTAAGTGACCAGTTTTCTTGCGCCAATCAGCGATATGAAAAGGGAGAGATCTGAAACTCACAGTATCGATCCACTACCCAAACCAGTTTTCAGTTTATATCTACCATATGTCTGAGGGGCGGGAGGGGATGAAATAATCTCTCAGATGTATTGCGCCCGATTGTGTTATTTTCTCCTTTTCTTTGAAAATTTCCACTTGTTATACTCTTCACATTGCGTAATAACTTTGTGTTGACTTTTAGGCTGACCAAATCGTTCGTTGTAGTCTGGCTGGTCTAGCGGTTAGTGCGCGCACCTTCGGTGCACAGGCTCATGAGTTCGAATCTCACCGTGTTCCATGGTGTTTTTCGAACTCACGAGCTTGTGACGGACTATGATCTCACTCAGATGTTAAACGAGTACCCATTTATGGGGATAAATAACACTGCTGAGCGTGATGCTGATCTCATTACCTCAACAAAAAGCAGATAAGATCTTGGAAATAGGATGTCACTAACACATCCTGCGGCCTTAGTCCAATGCTGGATTGTCGCGCCTGTTATTTATTAAATCGTTCAATAGTGTGTTTTTAGTCAAATAAGCTCACATTTTTTAAGCGGTCGACTTGTTGGAGGTTTTTCAAATATTGAAGCGATTGAAAGCGGAACATTCTTAGAAAATTCAAAATGTGAAGGGTATAAATCTTTGTGAGCCAGTTTTTGTTTCTTAAATTTCGTTGAATTGTTTTAAAACGACAATTCAACAATAAATAAGAGTCTAAAATATACAGAAACTTAGTTTCATCCTTTTTTCTGCACTTAATCTGTCAGATGCATTGCGCCCGATCGTGTTAGGATTGGTATTGCGCCCGCCGGAAGGTTAATTTTGCTATCCCAAGTAGGCATGGGTGTATTTCCGTATATTTGATGCTCTGGAAACAGTCGAAATTGGCGAAATAATTTGCCGTGATTTTACACCTATGCCTTCTTAGGACATGCAAAATTAAGATATATTGTTTTGTATACGGTAAGCAAGCCAATTTTTATATGGAATGTCAAATTATGTCGTTTTATTTCAAACGATAAGCTAAAATTCTCTAATATTTCCTCTAACATTAACAAGACATCAACGATGACGACAATGACACTGCCGAACGTGAAAGAACAATTACTTGACACTATCAGTAACCACTTCCGAATGACAATGTCGTTTCTTGCACACATCCCTGAAGCTCTCATGCTTGTCGTGCAAAATCCTTGTTTGGTTTCACACTTTCATACATTGACAACTTCTTGTGTAGCAAACTGCTAACAGCTTTAGCGAAGCTCATCTATTTAACCATTACGCCAGTTATCCTGCAATGTAATCATCATTCTTCTCCGGGAAAAATGCGACGACTGTCAAGAATTTATATAGGTACTAACGCGACCATATTCAGACTGATATGGATATGGTGGATTAGCGAAGAATGACGGAAGAAGAACAATTTCATTTTGATGGCCATGATGCATGTGGGAGAAGAGGAGGAATGCGTCTTTGAGGGTTTTATTTTTCTCGAATAAAGGAAACTGTTTAAAGGCTCATAATGTTTATTGACGACCTCATTGTCCGGCGTGATAATGCACTAGTGGTCGTGTCGTAAAACAAAGAGTTGATTATGTGCGGAAGAGGAAAAGTATCAAAAATGAATGTCGTAACACATTTTATGATTAGTACATCTATGTCGATGAAGATTGTATCTAGAGTAGACTATTAACTACTGATGATATGGGTCGGATGCTATATTTCTACAAATGTGTTGTAACATGGTTTTTATTTTCCAACTGTTCAGTTTGACTTCCTTTTTGGGGCCCACATACAGAGTATGTTATTTGTGACTCATTGTGAATTGGTCCTAACGCCATAGTGAATTTTGCTTTATCGGTCAAACTAAAATTTACCACTGCACTCCATCAATGTTTTGAACCTGAAACTAAATAAATGTTCACATAAACGGTATGAAGTTTTACATATTTTTATTTTATTTTTAAATCTACAAAGTCAACTCAAGCTACTTCAATGTAGTGGCGTAGATAGGATTGGGAATCCGTGGTATGGACATATTTTTTCCGCACAGGATAGATACAATCATAGTGGTTAGTTTTTCAGAGTAAGAAACAAAGTTTTTTCATTTAATTTCATTTTATTTTCATTCATAGTTTAGCAAGAATATTAACTCCCTTCCCTATTGCTATTAATTTTGCTGAGTGGTATTAAGCCGCAGTGATATTTTTCACTTTCTTGGCCCTGAAGTATCGGAACAGCTGATAGAACCGTAATGAGAAGTTCCAAAACCACATATCGAGATTAATAATATGTAGTTACGTTCTACTCAATGAAAGTTTGTTGCAGAAAGACTGTTGTCAAATTGATTAGTTGGCACTGATTTTGGAGACCTTCCCCATCCGCTTATCTGCGCCACTGCTCCACCGTATTGGCTTTCAAACGGAATATTTGGAGATTTATATCTAAAACACACACAACAAAAACACAAAGCAGGAAAATAATAAATATTGATCCTGTTCATAATTTCTGCATAAATGAGAAATTTAAATGTATGCGATTAATGGACGAGTAGGATCAAAATACCGATAAGCTTATCTTTTCCAATTTAAATTTAGACGGGTGACTTTCAGTGGCCTCCTCTTGAACCCAATACTTCATTAGTCGGTAATGTTGAATTTGGGATGCGCACATAATCCCGAAAACATGAAGAGACTCACTATTTTATTATTCCGTCATAGAAAGTTTATAGTAAGTAAATCATGCGCGCGATTTTTGAAAGAATACTTACCTTTTATGACGGGATATTTAAGCTTTTTTCCTTTAGCAGTTTATTCAAATGCCATAGATTCGACGGGATTTCAATTGAGCGGGTTTTTAACTGGCGGGATTTAATAAGATAGGAATATGATTAGTCCATAATACTTTCCGGATTTTTTAGCGAAACCAACTTGAGGAGGATACATATCCTCTATATGCTTGACAGTGGTATAGTTTCACGGTTATCAGAGAAGAGAAATCGGCAAATCAGCATTTACAGACCATCGGACGCAAGGCCGTTTTCGTGATTGAGAACTCATCTGCCCGAATATTAATTACGAAGGATTGGAAGTACATAAAATTTAATAAATTAGACTTATTTTGTGTTGATAATTTCTACTGCAGCCCTAGGAGCTAGGACATGTTCCGATTCTATCTGTTCCTGGATGTGTTGAGGCTTAACTAGGAACAAGTTTCGTTGAAGTTCGGTTAAGATCGGTTGATGAAGAAAAACATTTTGCTTAAAAGATTCAAATTTTGGGGGGTTGGTTTGTATGACAGCCCTATGACGTCAACGATTAAACAACAACTGAATTTGGAGTGTGAGTCGGTTGTCATCCATACCACTTCATATACATAGTCGCATTTTTCTTTATTATTCTATGACAAGAAAATTTATTTCTTCTTCTGAATAATAAACATGCGACGAGGCATGCCGAATATTGAAAACTCGTTTCCTCGAAAGATTGCCCTTGTGATTTACTGATGGTCATATAAAACGCCAGACGCACTGGGAACTGCAACCGCTTAAATTCAAATGGCAAATACGTTGGAATCATTGGTATGCGCGGAATCAAACCATCTTCTACTTTAAACTTGCCCTTGATTATCGATGCTTCAATAATGTTGGCCATTCGTTTTTTTTTTTTAACAGCTAGTCTCGTCCCATTCAGTATAGTGATTTTAGCATTAAATCCAAACATCCAAAAAAAGAGGAAAGTTTTGATGCCAAATTTTTGCCCACCCTCCCCTCCATACGTACTAAAAAGTTACACTAATTTGAGCGACACATTGTGTGTGTGGCTCTCGTGAGCGTAGTCTCCTCAGGTGATATAGGTGGTGGGGGCGCTGAGAGGATTCACAACGGTTGTGTGAATATCTACGATGGCCGCGTGGTATGCTGTCATCAAACGTATCGGGAGGTTCCCGTTTGTATCTCTGGACGTCTCTCTCGAGATCTCTGATTCCACTCCTGACATGTCGTGGAGGGGGAGTATTGTCCAAGAGATGGTGGTTTGGGTGATCCTCGCGATAGCAACCGACCAGATATTGTAAAGACAGGAGAAGATTAAGATCACGTATTGGCAACATGTTGGTTTCTTGATGAAGATGATCCTAGGACGTCATTATACGTAGAGCAGCGTTTTGGCATGTCTAGATCATGGTCCACAAACACACACGGCTTGTGACCGCACCGGTGCTGCGTAGCTGGAAATCGTTCTACCTATCGCTTTGTAGGTAACCAACATAGTTTCCTTGTCCTTGCCCCAGGAACTCCCGGCCAGTGCCTTTAGAACGTTGTTTCTACTGTGCATTTTGTCGATACGTCTTCGACCTGGTTTTTCGACTTCATCATGGTGTCTAGATAAATACCAAGGATTTTGTGTTTGGTAACAGTAGGAACAACGTCGTCAGCATGCTTACCAGTACGGATCCTGATCTGGTATGATTTAGCTACAAAATGAATCTTGATTAAATAACTTTAAAGAGAAATGTGAGATTCGTTCTTTACAAGGTCTCTAACTGGGCAAAGCTGTATACCATTTCTCATTAAAATCCCTTGCCATGCCATGCAATGAAACGCATGAAAATATGGGACTTTCGCAAAAGGAAAAAGAGTCTCCCTAAAGGGAAACGTTTCTGATCTACTTATGATATCGATTTATGATATTCACACGTAGGTATCCCTGTTATGGATACCTCTCTTGATTACCGTAACTCCTAGTGGAGCATGGTGCGTTGACGACTACCGTGTGTAGTCATCAACGTTACAAAGACAACTGAATTCGGAGTGTGATACGGTTGTCCGCCATACCACTTCCTAGTCGCATTGTTAGTTTATTATTCTACGATAAGAATATTTCTTATCATCTTCTTCTGAATAATAAACTTGCGACGAGTCGTGCCGAGTTTGGAAACTCGTTTCTCTATGAGTGTCTATTTCACAGAGTGGCGACCCAACGATCACGGCCACAGAGCACGACGAATACCACGGGGCTAAAAACTACAAATATTTTAGATTTCCACTGGTGAAACGTATGTATTGAGACGCAGCCTCTGCACCTCCGTCAGTTACGAGTGGTCACTTGCTGCCGTCTATTTGTCCGTGCCACCTGGCTGTAAACTATCACGGGCATGCATTCCGCGGCAGTATATGGAGCGGCAAAGAAGGCATCTGGTTAGTTTTCCAGACTACAGTCTTAGCAACAGAAAATTTTACGAGGTGCCTAGATTCATACTCGCATTTTTACGCCTTCAAGCATTGTAAAGTGAAGTAAGTTTTTTACTAGATTGGTAAGGATTTTTTTACCATAATCATCGGCCAGGGGGCCCCTCCCCCTAAAATCTTTCGAGAAAAGAAGAAATTTCACTTTAGATGGTTTCGACGCAAAGAACCTTGATTGTATTAGGTTGAAATGAAGAATATCAAAATGGTGGCCACGCCCGAAATATTATTTTCTTGTTGAACTTTATATGCAATACAGAATCTATTTGCTATAAGTCACCAACAAATACAAACACTTTATATCCTTATCAAAAACCTACATTTACAATTTAATCGCATATTTTCAATCAAACCTTTCGTCCTGTATTAGTCACTCACTAACACATTGACCTAGGCGTGTTTTTTCTTCTATCGATTTATTTATCTCAGTTCTAACTCAGAGTCAAGATGATGTATCTTTTTCACACGAACGCGACTAGGTCAGTGTGTATAAAATGACCACCGATCAGCTCATCATATCGGCCAATATGAAAAAAGATAACCAGTTTTTTTAACCCACATCATATCGCGTTGTTGTACGAGTACGAGTACTATTATTGCTAATTTATGCAAATTAGGTAGAAATCTATATTGGATAGTCAAAGAAAGACTCAAGAGTTCATTGGAATGCATGCTTTGAATATTTGCATTTTTTATAGACTGGGCTGTATATATTGGTATAGATATTATGAAGATAGTTAGGTTATTTATGTATAGTGTTGAATGGACGTTGTAGATTGTGTAGTTCCGCGGAGATTAGTCAAATTAGGTAGTCTTTCACGTGTATGTACAATAAAGAAGAAATTTTGTCGCGAAAATACTAGAAATGAATGCGCATAACTTATACTCAAATTTAGTTTCGAATATGATTCGGAAAGGATTTCATATGAATAAAAATAAATTCACAAAAATTTAGATTTTAGATTTTTGTTTTATTTATAGCGCAGAGCCATGGAAAAAAGTCGATGAACTTTAAGGGTAAATTGTCTTGGCCAGAAAAGTGAATTTGGTAATATGTATAATCGAGTGTGTTATTGGATTTACTATCAAAATCCCTTCGTTCAGATACCTTTTATCTAGTTTTTGTTATTCAGACTTATTTCAGAGAAAAACTAGGTATACTAAGGTTTACGCAGAAGATAATAATTTATTTCTTATAAATAGAATAAATAAATTCTTACAAAACTAAATTAATAGAAATGATTTCTATTTCTTTTTCTCATCTTCAACGGTGCACTTTTCACTTCAATGAATGGTCCTTTATCGTAAAAGTGATCAATTTCTTCGTCTTCTTCACGATTTTGGCTGTAGCCGTGTTGTAAAACGTTAGCTTCCTTTTGGCTAGTGCCGTCTGTGTCCGTATCCATGTCCATGTCATTATTATTGTTATCGTTGTCATAAATCATTTGATTGTCATCGGTGTTGCCCGTATTCAATGGAGCGCCATTATTGTTGATGGCTGTAGAAATTGGTCGATTTGGCCGAGCCGATTGGTTTGGCTGCTGATATTGACCGCCATCGGTTCCTGGCTTGTTGTAATCTTCATCGCCTTCATAATTGTCGTCCCCATCGCCTTGACCAATACCCGGTTGATTAGTTCCAAGTCCGGCGCCATTGTTTTGGCCGTTGGATCCATTGGGTCGGTTGGCCGCAGCATTGTTTGGCCTATTCGCCCCAGCCACAGCGTTGTTTTGTCCATTTTGGCCCTGATTTTCAGGTCGACTGTAGAATTCTTCGTCTTCTATGTCGTTGTCTTCGCCCAGTTGACCACCATTTGATTGCGGCTGATTTCCGTTGCCTTGTGGACGACCTCCATTTCCTTGTGGTCGAGCTCCATTTGTTGCAGGAGCAGCCGCATTAAAATTACTGATGCCGCCGGTAATACCATTATTTCCATTAGCACTACCTCCTTGCCCGTTACCAAAACCGCCCAAGACATTTCCGTTACTACCCAAGCCACCATTAATGTTATTCAGATCATCCGGGCGTTCGTCTTCAATGGATTCACGGTTAACATGAATAATTGCTACTACCGGATTTACGGCTGCCGCTCCTCGTGGTCCCGGTGCTCCTCTAGCTCCACGTGGTCCTTGAGGACCTCGTCGTCCGCGTGGTCCTCTTGCTCCCATCATACCTGGTGGACCGACTGGACCGGCAGCACCTTGTGCTCCATCTCGACCTGGCAATCCTGTTGGTCCACTACGTCCATCACGTCCGCGACGACCGGTTGATCCCTGTCTACCAACACGTCCACTGCGACCAGGTGTGCCTTTGGGTCCTTCTCGTCCTTCTCTTCCGGCTTTTCCAAGCTCACCTCGTTTGCCCTTGCGTCCTTCTATACCAGGCTTGCCGCGATCACCAGTACGTCCTGGGGTTCCGGGCGGTCCTGGCGGTCCAGGTGGGCAACGGCATGGGTTCGAACGGTAGAGCTGCTTAGCCTCTCGTTTGCCATCATTTTCGACTAGCTGTGTAGACGCTTCTCCATTGTCGATCGTTGGAGAACTACGCACAAGCACTGCTAGAACACCTAGGACAGAAAAGAATTCAAGCATAAGCGATATGCATTTTGACGTCATTGGAATAAATTTAAACACAAATAACTTTCACACAAAATTTCAATTTTTGCTATGCAATATTAATGCATCGAAATTATTAAAATCTAACTAAGAAAATAGTGCAAAACAATCAAACACTCGTTTACTTACAAAAAACTAAAGTTCTTGTTATGATCATCGCTACCAATACTGGTAATATGTCTTGGGTGTATCTTTTATATATAGACAAAATTCCACCAAAGATCCATTCAACTTTTGTTCGCAATTATTTATTATAAAAGTTGCTGAGCGACACCAGCTGAGCCGAGGCATTGACTCAACTTTCTTTTAATTGAATCATAAATTCCCGCAACTTGCCAAAAAAAAATCGCGGCACTATCATTCTTGTAGTTAAACTGTTGACTCAAAATATGACACATGCCAAACTACTCTACTGTAGATATAAAAGAAACCGCGAAAGTTATATTCATAAATAATTCAAACAGTTTCTTATATGCTACAAGCTTCTACATCTTCTAATAGAGTCACTTGTATTTTACATGCAGGTGTCCCGGAAGAAGAACGATTACCATCTTTTCGATATTATCACCAAACTAGAAAATAAGAAATTCTCCAAAAAAAAAACACTTTTTTCATTAATCGTAAAATGTTGACCGAACCATAAAAGAAATGTCACAAAAATGTATGTGACCCATGAATTTCATGCGAAAATCGTATAAGGCGATTTCTAATTTAAAAGCCCAGTCAGAGAGGAAAACAAGAAAAAAAAAGCGGGTTATTTTCGCCAAACATTTATTTGTTTCTAAGATGAAGTGTGAATGTTGATAAATAAATATGTCAAAGATGATGATTTACTGTATTTATCCAATTACGCCACGCAGACCGATTTTACCTCGAAAACCTGGTAGGCCTCGCTTTCCCGGAGGTCCCCTTGGACCTGGAGGACCACTAAAGCCTGGAGGTCCTGATGCGCCCGGTGGACCCTGTAATCCTGGGTTGCCATCTCGACCTGGAGGACCTGGCTCTCCTCGACGTCCTTGGGCTCCCTCTCTTCCTTGCGATCCAGACACACCGTTACCTCCATCCTGCCCTGGTGCTCCACTTTTTCCTGCATGGCCTGGCTGTCCGGGTTTTCCCGACTTTCCAGTTTTACCTTTGCGTCCGGGCCGTCCGGGTTCGCCCCGATCACCTCGTTGACCTTTCTCTCCCGGTGGTCCTGGCTTGCCAGCAGGACAATTGCAAGATGTAATAATGGGGCTCGATGCTGGTAGCTCTTCCAAGGCGCTCACTCTCTGAGCTACTAGGGTTCCAAGATTACCCAAACTTCCCAAATTACCTAAACCGCTGAGCGTACTAAGCAGTTGCTTTGATTGTCTGTTTGCATCTTTATCGGTTACACTTTGTTGCGGCACGTGATGTACTTGGGCTGCATACGCACCGACCACTGTCGAACCTAGTCACCGAAAAACTTATTGCTTTAACTGATAATAATTAAAAAATGTCCAAATAAGACTTACAAAGCAGTATTGTCCAAGCTAGTGTCATGATACTGAATGATTTTTACCTAAGCACTAAAACGTCTTTTATATATAAAGATTTCGCCGGATATTCACTTGTGTGCAATCATTTTGTAAAGTTCTAAACAATATTTTGTTCTTTTATTGATGTTCGATTTCAGAACCAAACACACTCACTCGACTATCTGACAATCATAAAAACAGAGTTATAAACCAAACAAAGACACTTCGTTAGCACAACGTTTGATCGTCGATTAGCAATCAGGTCGATGTAGCATCCAATCATTTGGATGCTATTTCTTTTTGTTTTGCATCAGGCTTGGGAGTTTCTTAGATATTGCAGTTCTCGCCATTTCAGTCAGTAAATCTTAAGTTTCACTAAATCGTCAATATTTATATAGAAAGCTACCACTAAACTCAATTTATTTATTCACATTGTATCACTTTGCTTTGGTCGAGAATTTTTCGATTTTCTTATGTCTGCGCACTTGACTGACGGAGAATGTGCACTATAATAGATCCATGCAAATTAAATTCCAAAACACGGAATGGAATGATAATGATGACTGTGAGTTAAAAATGAAACACCACCACTTAAACGTTGTTTGGAAACCGAAATCGAAATGGAAATTTAGTACATTAATTTGCATGGATCGGTTGATTAATATCGTTGAATTTCATTTAGTAGAGAAATTAATTCTTATGCCTCCAGGGCACTCATGCTCCTAACTACCTACCGTCGTCACCCACATCCACATCATACTCGTATAAATTTTGTAATATTTCAGTGACGTCAGCAAAAATGTATTATCTATCAACTATGTATCATGTTTCCAGTACCTACACAGCAAAAAGTTGAAGTGCAAGCACAAAAAAATACATCTAGTAAAAATTAGAAACTGATGACCCTTCTAAAATTGCAACTTTTTAATATCCTCAGTGTTCTTCTTCTTCTTCCTTGCCTCGTTCTTTATACCGCTCCATGGTTCCGCGTTGCTCGACCTGCGGTGTAGGCACATCGCCCGTTTTGGCGATAATTTCTCAGCATATTTCTACAGGCAGCTCTATCTTGGATCGTGTCATCGCCGAGACCAATGCGTTGTTGTTGCTTTTTCATTTGACACATCCACAGTGTTCAGCGAGATATAAAAATGAAGAAACGAGGTGTGTCAAACCATTAGGTTGCAAGTGCCGAAAAATCTACTTTACATAATAAGCTGTAAAGTTTTGCATATATTTTCATTAATAACGAAACTGGTAGTAAAAGGATGCAGTAAATTACTGTTATTAAAAAACATGTTTTTGTATTTTTACATATAAAATATTTTTTTTATACCCTTCACTCGTAGAGTAAAGGGTATATTAACTTTGTCATGAATTTTGTAACGCATTGAAGGAAGCATCTCCGACCATATAAAATATGTATATATATGATCAGCATGACGAGCTGAGTCGATTGGGCGATGTCCGTCTGTCTGTCTGTCCGTCTGTCCGTCTGTCCGTCTGTTGCTACGCGTTTCACTCGGCCAGTTTAAAAGCTATCGAGCTGAAATTTTGCACACATGCTTCTTTTTATTGCAGGCAGTTTGTATGTTTGAATCGCTAAAATCGGACCGTGGGGTCATGGGGCTGCCATACAAACCTAACCCCCCCAATTTGGTTTTTCTAAGAAAAACTTTTTCATGCGTGCACCAATTTCAACCAAATTTCACACAAATGTGTTTCTATTGATAAGACAAAACATATGTAAGAATGGATCAAATCCGACTATGGGGTCATGGGGCTACCATACAAACTTAACCCCCCAAATTAGGTTCTTCTAAGAAAAACTTTTTTATTTGTGCACCAATTTCAACCAAATTTCATACAAATGTGTTTTTATTGATGCCACAAAACATATGTAAGAATGGTTTGAATCGGACTGTGGGTCATGGGGCTGTCATACAAACCCAACCCCCCAAATTGAGTTTTTCTAAGAAAAACTTTTTGATTTGTGCACCATTTTCAATTAAACCTCATAAAAGTGCATTTCAATTGATGCGACCAAACATTTGTAAAAATGAATGGAATCGGACAATGGGGTCATGGGGCTGTCATACAAACCCAACCCCCCAAATTGAGTTCTTCTACCAAAAACTTTTTTATTTGTGCATCACTTTCAACCAAAACTCGTAAAAGTGCATCTCTATTGATGCCATAAGACATGTGTAACAATGAATGGGGTCATGGGGCTACCATACAAACCCAACCCCCCATTTTAGATCTTCTAAGAAACATTTTTTCCACACCAATTTCAAAAAAACTTAATGCGTCCTTGTCAAAACAAAAAAAAATTAAAACGAATGGAATCATACTATGGGACCATGCTTCCGCATCCCCCCAATAAAGTTTTCTAAGTAAATATTTTTATTTTCCACATATGTTCGCCCAAAAAAACCTTTCAGCCCGAGGAGAGTGAAGGGTATTCAAATTTCAGCCGCGCCCGAAATTAGCCTCGGTCTCGTTTAATCTAACCCTGTTAAATTTTGAATTTAAGCTTTTCGAAAATTTACTAAGTTGTTGACTATACTTTTTGTAAAAGTTCGCATTGTTGTTGCATGCTTGGGATGCTGTGCTCTAATCTAATCTCGGCTGATCATCGGCAACATGGTGAGATATTACCGCCAAAACGGGCGATGTGCCTACACCGCAGGTCGAGCAACGCGAAACCATGGAGCGGTATAAAGAACGAGGCAAGGAAGAAGAAGAAAACAAACGGCAACATTGGAAATAAAAAATTCCAACATTAGAGCATTGGATTTGGAGACTTGTCGGCCATTCTTTAGCACAATTTGGTTTAGTTCAGTTCAGTTTCAGTGTATTTTCTTAGACACTCAACTTGTGATTGCAACTGCACCCTGGAGAAATAAATTGATGGAGAATTGTGACCCCATTTGGCTGAAACCATTTTTTATTCTTTGTCTTTTTCCAACTCAAGGTGTCCGCTTCTTCATCCATCTGAGCAAGTGTATAAAAAAATGTTCAATAAATGGTATGAAATCATCATAGGGCTGCTTCTTGCTCCATTATGATACATTTACTACCCGATATTCCGCAAGATTCGTGATTGTGTTATATTAGATTGCCTGAGTACAATTGAACGTGAGCAACTGTCCCAGCAGGGGCGAACCCAAGGGGGTATTAGGGGGATAAAACACCCCCCGAAATTATGAAACCGATCTTTGCAAAGTATTACTTTAAACAAAATTGACACACCATAACTAATATGGAGATAATAAAAAAGAGATGATTTTCAAACTGAAGATCAATAGTGTAGTGACTATGTGATTTCAGATTGCAAAATGTGGTGGAGAAACATTTTTTTTGGTTTGTCTGTTTGTTAGGGTGCTGAGCTTGAATTTGGAGCTTCCCGCCAAAATTTCGTTGCAAAACAGGGCCAACACCGCAAAAAAAACCCCGAAAATTTTCGGAGTTTTCCGTTTTTTGGCTTAAAACTTCATAACCATGTTAGAGAAAAAATAAAAAAACATGATTGTGGGTCCAACGCGATATTCATCTTTAAAATGCGTTAAAATGCGTTATGCGGTATCGCAATAGTTATTTTTTTTGCGGTTTTTGTGATTTTGACCCTGTTTCGGAACGAAATGCAACTTTTGCGACCAAATATTAAAAACCCTTCATTCTCAAAATTTAATTCATAATACGGAACTATGTTAAAAATGGTAAACTTAAATTATTAATTGTAGTGATACCGCTCAACGGATTTATAATACATATTTATGTCTGTTTAGACGCGTAACCATGTTCTCTCTAACATTTCGCAGACATGTATAGTTTCAGAGTTAGGAGGCAAAAAACAGAAAAACAGTGAATATTTTGGGTTCGAGCTTCGAGCGAAGAAAACTGTTCACCACGTAATTTATTTTTAATAAATGGGAAGAAAAAACTAGGGGGCTTCGCCCCCTGCTCGCTACGCTCGCCAACCCCCAGGGGCGGAGGCTACTTTCGGGCGCATCCGAAATTTGGATACCCTTCGCTCTCCTTGGGCTAAAAGTTCTTTCGGGCGTACCTATGACTTGCATTGAATCCCCCTCCTCATTATTTTTCTTCCGTCTTGACAAAAGATTTGGGCTTGGTTGAAATAAGTGGGCAAAAAAAATATTTACTCGGAAAATTTTATTGGGGTTGCGGGAGCATGACACCACAGTACGATTCCATTCGTTTGGTGCTTTGGTAAAGACACATTTATTCAAGGTTTTGTGAAATTGGTGCAAAAAATATTTCTTAGAAGAACCAAAATGGGGGTTGGGTTTGTATGGCCACCCCATGACCCCATGGTCAGATTTGATCAATTCTTATATATGTTTTGTGTCATTAAGAGAAACACGTTTGTGTGTAATTTTGTTGAAATTGGTGCACAAACAAAAAAGTTTTTCTTAGAAGAACCTAATTTGGGAAGTTAGTTTTGTATGGCAGCCCCATGACCCCATTATCCGATTTGATCTATTCTTAGATTATGTGCTATCAAGAGAAACACATTTGTGTGAAATTTAGTTGAAATTGGCGCACAAATAAAAAAGTTTTTCTTAGAAGAACCTAATTTGGGGAGTTAGGTTTGTATGGCAGCCCCATTATCCAATTTGATGAATTCTTAGGTATATTTTGTGTCATCAAGAGAAAAACGTTTGTGTGAAATTTGGTTGAAATAAATGCACAAATAAAAAAGTTTTTCTCAGAAGAACCTAATTTGGGGGCTTGGGTTTGTATGGCAGCTCCATGACCCCATGGTTCGATTTGATCGATTCTCACATATGTTGTGTGTCATCAATAGAAATACATTTCTGTTGAAGTTGGTAGCAATCGGTGCACAAATAAAAAATTTTTTCTTAGAAGAACCTAATTTGGGGGGTTAGGTTTGTATGGCAGCCCCATGACCCCATGGTCCGATTTTACCGATTCAAACATAGAAACTGCCTGCAGCAAAAAGAAGCATTTGTGCAAAATTTCAGCTTCATAGCTTTTAAATTGGCCGAGTAAAACACGTAGCAACAGACGGACAGACGGACAGACAGACAGACGGACATCGCCCAATCGACTTCCCATGTTATGCTGATCATATATGTATACTTATTATATGGTCGGAGATGCTTCCTTCAATGCGTTACAAACTTCATGACCATGTTAATATACCCTTCGTTGACTCTACGAGCGAAGGGTATAAAAAACAATTCGGTGCCAAGTCTATAAGGCGGATGACCCGTCAATTCAATGTTTTGACCGGTTATGTAGGCGCTAGTTTGAACTGATGTGTGAGAGCTCGCATTGTCATGATGAAGAATGATTCGTCTTCTCTTATTCGTTTCGCGAATTCCCCGAAGACTTCGGGCGAGCAAATGGTCGCGTACCACTCGGGATTGACCGTCCTACGTTCCTCAAGTGAAAGAATGGCCACAGGACCCATTCGGCCGAAGAAACAGGACACCATTTGCCTCGCAGTGCTTTATGCGCGAACAACTTTTGTTGGGTTTGACTCGTCTTGGAACGCACGGTCGACTGCTGTTTAGTCTCCGGCTCATAGGCATTGATCCATGATTCGTTGCCGGTGACGATTTTATTCACGTCATTTGATGCACCGTTATGGTATTTTTTTATAATTTTTCTGCACCAATCGACACGAGCCTTTTTTGAGCTATTGTCAAATTATGCAGGATCCAACGGGAATAAACCTTTTTTTACGGCCGGATGCTGTTCATGCAGCATCGAATGTATGGCTGGGGGAACTCTTGGATTTTATTTTTCAATTTTCTATGCATTTTTTAAAAACGTTCCTGTTTTTCATCCTGTGTCAGAGTTCCTATACAACATACCAAATGTACTTGACTTCAACTTGTTGTAGCCTTCAGTAACTAATGTAAAGCCATTCTAAAGTCAGTAAATGGAATAGACGTCATGTCATCACCTCTAGTGGTGTAACGTACGATGTTCCATGTGTTCAGTGGAACACGGGCTTCCAGGCCTCCGGGGCCCAAGGCCGAAAATATTAAGTTTATTCTTGTTTTTTATAGATCCTTGGGTAACTGTTATTTTGAAAACATTTATTTTTATTAGTTTGCAAGACAATAGGCAAACCAGGTGCAGAATCACAGAAACATAGACGCAAAGCATTCTGAACGCAAACAGTGGCGTAACGTTTTTAAAAATATATATTTCTGTTTGAACTTAAACTTTTAAACATTTAAAATGTAAAAACAGAATTAAAAAAAGAAATTAACAATTATAGTAGAATATATGTGTAAACACACCTTTAGCATGAAATGTCAGATGGAAGTGACAGAGATTGTCAACAATTATATCAACAATCTAGACTGATATTTTACCTCGATGTATTTATTTATTTATATATCTATTCATTGTAAAAGTTTTATTTATATGTTTTAAAATTAAGTAGAGAAAATTTACTATTGAAATTAGAAATAATATTAAGGTAACAATAATTTAAACCCATAAGATTTACACAATAATGTATTCCCATAGGCCTGATGATGCTATTGTAAATAGCGAAACGGTGCCACAATTTAAAAAAAATCAATAATTAAAACGCTGGAAAGTGACGAATCGTGTACACATATTTGTAATTAATGAACCAGTGAATATATTTAAAAACAACCACTTGAAAAATGGCTGTATCTCGGTAAGTGATAACGGTATCTTCTTCAAACTTGGCGACAATATTTTCAGTGACCTGCTTGTTCTTTTAATAACAGGAGGTCTCAAATCCAGAGTCCCATTAGGATTTTCCTACGAGAATTCTTAAAAACAGGGCGAATTTGAAAGTCGCTAGGATAAAACACAAAATAACGGTAAAAAAAAAGTTAACTTTATTTTGGAAAATGTGGCTGGTAATGCTTTGAACTTCCGTTAAATGATATGAGGTAAAAAGTCTATCCGGGATAGAATTGGAGTCGAATGGAAAATGTCAGTAATTTTAGGCATTACATTTGGAAGAATGTTTTAAAAAGCGTGGGTGCTCTGAATACCCCTGATTTCAATTAGCTCAATAGTTCCATACCAAGAAATTCAACCCCAATGTAGCTGTATAGATTGGAAAAAATGAGTGGAAGCGCGTTATTTTTACTGACGAAAAATATTAAATCTCGTCGGTCCAGATGGATTTAGGTATTATTTCCACGATTTGAGCAAGAAGGAATTAATTTTGTAGATGCAACACTAAGAGTAACAAATATCGAAGTACATTTTCCATGTAACTTCTTTAACAAGTTAATGACCCCAATCATGAAGCAAGGCTGCTGGAAGATTGTTTTCAAGACCAACTAATCAAGGTTAATCAAAAACCTTCATATTTCTTAGAACTAAATATCATCAAAAATGTTCAGGGAGGGATGATAAGGAAGATATATACCATTAGACGACAGTTTAACAACACTGAAGAGCTTCTGTAAGCGATTAGAAGAATTTGGGATGAAATTCATTTAAATTATATTCAAAACCCACACAATACAGTCCCGGATACAATCTTTGAGCTGATATCACTTCACGGAAGTTGAACTTATTACTAGCCACATTTTTCAAAGTAGAAATATCTATTTATACCGTTATTTTAGGTTTTAATTTCCTCTTGAACCATCCTAGAGGACTTTCACATTTGTACTGTTTTTAAAAATCCCTGTAAGGAAATCCTAGCGGGACTCCGAATTTGAGACCTTCTGTTATTAAAAGAACAAGCAGGCAACTGAAAATATTGTCACCAAGTTTGAAGAAAATAGTGTTATCACTTACCGAAAAACAGTGATTTTTCAAGTGGACCTATTCCATTGATTGGGATTGTATGACTGACTTTGTCTTTGAGGCTCCTCAATCTTAACACATTCACTGTCTATGAGTCACATGTTTCTCATACATGTATGGATTTGCGGATAGCAGAAGTATGAATGTGTTTAGCACTTCCCAGTCGTCCCTCGGCACCTTTATGGGGCTTGACGTCGCTAGGCTAGGAGGAGTTTCGGCCCTTCTATTTCCATAATGGGTAGCCAGATGCGAGCTCTTGGTCTCGATTAATTCGATCTCGGAAACTACAGAATTGTCACTACATTAGTGACATAGACACCGCTAAAATCCTTGGATAACTCGTTCTTGCACTTTATAACCCTGTGACCTCTCATCATCAAAGATGAGAAGCGAGACAGCGATCCCTCCTTGTTATTGATTACGAGAGCTTTGCCTGAATATGGACCCAGACGTCCGCCGGTCCCGATCTTCCCAGTGAAAGAAATCCCGTAAGATTTTTTTTCCATTTTTGCAAATCTGGGTGCAATCCGTTCTGGGCAACTTTAGAATTCTGTTATTGGTTTATTTCAAAATGACACCGCCTTCTAGCATGAATAATATCTAGTTCAGAAATTTATCTAATATTTACCTTCAGTGAAATTCGGTATATTTGTTTCAAATTTCAGCAGTTTAGCACTTACAAAAAAATTTCAATTGCAAATTAAAAGATTTAAGAAAATTTGTGAGTAGGCGAGATTTCTACAAGATATGCTCAGGATGCATTAATCTTTTTATTATGAACATTTGTGAAGGGATCCCGAAGCAGTGAAGCGATTTTTATTAGTACCTATGTCTCTCGGCTCGACTCCTCTCCTCCTGACAAAAAAAAGCTTCTTGCCCCGCTCTTTTGAATTTTGTGTCGTTCCAATCGGCTCCGCTTAAAATGTCTGCCTGGAATGTTTCTTATAATATTTCTGGGTTATTCGTGTTGATCATTTCAGAAGAAATTCAGTCCGCCTTCATTTTCTAAAAAACATTTTCGAATTTACATTTGTGCGTCACACTTGCTATAATTCATTAGAAATTTATGTTAATGCAATCATATAAATAAAATTTGCACATCATAAATAGTATTTCATTTACATCAACGCATTGCATTGTTTAACCCTTCTGTCGGCAGAAAGGTCTGGCCAGACCTTTGGCACTATATTTTAGTCAAAAAAGTATAGAAGATGAAATCGCAGCGACTTCATATTTCATGATATCCTAGAATAATATGTTTAGAAGCATTTTGCAAAAATTTAAAAAAATCGATTGAAGTTTTGAGTATGTTTTTGATGATTTTCAATTTATAGTGCTTTTTGATACCCAATAGGTCTGGCCAGACCTATAGCTTTTCCCCCCATTTTCGTCTTGACGTAAAAAGTGAAAATATTAAATTCTCTTAAAAATCTCCTATTTATTATGTAGTAAAGTCCTTAAAATTCAATTTGTACGATAAACGATAAAATTTGCTGAGAATTTGCTTTAAAAAGCAGTGAAGATCGCAAATTGGGTACGCCTAATTTTATCCCGTCTTATAACATCACCTAATCAACTGAGATTTGAGTCTAGGAGACGCAAATGAGTTTTATTTCCTTTGTAATAGTATGAACTAAGTATTAGTGACTTACGATGGTGTTTCTTAATAGATTTAACTGAGATATTTACGGAAAATTTAGAATGAAATGATTTTTGCGCTTGAAAATTCACTATTTCTTTCTATCTATTTCCCCAAATCTGCAGACTAATATCGCGGTAAAATCTACCAACAAAGCGCCAAATATTTCCCCAAACATATTGGAATTCGAAAATTCGATCAAACTTTCTGTACGGATACGCAATAATAAAAGAGAAGCAAAAATAGAAGAAAATAAGGGAGAAACATGTTTTTACTACTACCACCTTAAAATATGTCTTCTTAAAAACGCTTCTAAGATATCTACAAAAACAATTTGAATGCCTTTATTGCTTATAAAAGGCTGTAAAGAATGGGTAGAATGATTATACCGATAAAAATTTAACATTTTCTGAAAAATAAAATTTTTTTCTCAGTAGGTCCAGCCAGACCTATTGGGTATAGAATATGCATATTGTAGTAGGTGCCGACAGAAGGGTTAAAGAAGATGCTCACTCAACGCACTTAGTAAAGGAATGTACTTTATAATATGCCTGTAAGAATTCAAAAAATAAGTACGCAACACTTACCTACTGATTTGGGGTATAACTACATATAGAAATTTCACCAATATGAACACATTGAAATACATATGCGGCACTGGGTTTTACAAATCAAACTAAAAGAATGTTATGCAAAAAAATAGCGTTTTAAAACATTCGAATAGATAATAAACGAAAATAAAAATAATTTCGGGCGCATGTGGATTCTGCGGCAGCTCCATAAACCTCCCATCTGATTCCTTTCGTTTTTATACAAGTTACGGGTCGATAGTAAAACATTTATGCGAGATTTGGTTAGGATGGGTGCACAAATAAAAAACAAAAACTTACAACTTGCGATTGTATGACCCCATGGTCCGATTTTTAGTATATTATGTTTGGTGGCATCAATGGAAATACATTTCTGTGAGGTTCGGTTGGAATTATTGCACAAATAAAAACGTTTCTCTTAGAATAACTTAATTTGGGGGGTTTGGTATGTGTAACAGCCCCATAACCCCATGGTCCGATTCCATGGCCGTACACAGTAATAAATTTCGGGAGGGGTTTTTGAGAGTGGTTGGAGTGGCAGGATGTGATTATACCCTGTGTTGCCAATTTAGCCGTTTTCCGGCTAAATTTAGCCGGAAACCATGCTCTTTAGCCGGAAGAAATTTCGAATTCCGGCTGGCCGGATTTTTAGCCGGAATTGATTTTCTTCGACCGTTTTTCCGGCTAAAATTATTTTTCAATATTCACAAACAAAATAATTAATCGCCGTGAAATTTTTTCTGCATACACTTATTGTCGTGTATTAGGGTAAGTACCTATATGTCCACCTAGAGGAAAACTTGCATTTATGTCTCCTGGGAAAAATTTGCCGCGGAGACTTGCCTTTTTTCAATAAATTTAGGGTATTGGGTTTCACATAAACTGACGATATTAGTACCTAATCTAAGCATGTAATTTACTAACCACCAATATGCTGAATAATTTGCAAAATGGAAGACAGTTTCTTAGATAAAATTCTTTACTGAACAATTCTTGGAGCATGGGGGTGGTACCTGAACATTTTTCCATTTTCAAAGTGTCAGCAATTCTTTACCACAGATAACGTAATCATGCCAGATAAAGTACAAGGGTGGGAACCTTTTAGCGCGACTCTTAGATGTTGATTGCCCGAACTTTGTAGTGTTCAACACTAACGTTGTGTAAGTAGCTTGCCTAGTAAACTACAAAAATTAAATTTAAGTGTGTATATATTTCGCGGGAAAATTACCCCCTTCTTCAGCAAAAAAGCTAAGTGCTGAAGAAGGAGGTCAGTTGCCCCCGAAATATATACTCACTTAAATCTAATTTTTGTAGTTTACTGGTCAAGCTACTTGCACAACGTCTGACGATTCATAGAAACTACACATTTTCGTAGATGCATTACATTTTGTTGTGGGGTTTATCAAAAATCTATACCATTTTCCGGCCGAGCTCATAATTCTTGGAACATCAATTTCGTATCTTTGGAGCATCAAATTCGTAATTGCGGAATATAAACAATGGTACATCAATTTCGTAAAAATGGAAAATATAATAAAATTTGGAGGGCTGAAATTCAAAAATGAGTAACAAGCTTGACACACATATTTTCGAATGACGCAAATTTATCATCATTAGCACGAGTTCCAAATGACGCATTTGGACCATCATTTGGTCAATAATACCTTTACACAGTTTTATTCGAATTCTTTAAGAAATCCTCAAATAATTGAACTGAATATTCATCAAAATATCGCAATTGTGACGGACATGTTCACCATTTACACAAACGTCAAAAGTAAATGACGAATTCTAATGACGAAAGCATATGTATCTCCCCAATTTCGAGTTTTCATAATCATGATGATTTGGATATGTGTCTTGGGCCTAAAATGGTTAAAATTTAATCGAAATATAAAATATATATTCAGGTCCGATGATGGTAAGATACATAAATGCGGTTGTCCTTGCCCATAGTTACGCATTGGACGTTCCTTTTACGAATTGTATCTTCCACAATTTCGAACCTAATGTAAGCTGACCAGACGTACAGCATTTTGCTGTACAGTACAGCATTTTGACCTGTCGTACAGCATTAGTAAATGTACAGCAAAATGTACAGCAAAATGTACAGCATTCTCAATGCACACAAAAGAAACCTTGGTGAGGCTTTTGGTCGGTTTTGTCTGTTTTAAAGGTGTTTTAGCAAGATAGTCGCACTTTCATTTGGCAAATGTTCATTTAAGCGAACTCGGGAACACTTTGATCGATCGTTCTGAAACTTAACACACTTATAACTACTTGGAGCTCATATTTCCTACCCTTCGCGTTCGACAGTTACAGCTGCCTAATTCACACTTTTGTCTATTCTAATCGAAAATTGTCGACAAAATTTGTCCAATAAATTTGAGATTTGGCAGATTTTTGTAGCAGCACACTGTTCACATTTGGTGAAAATTTCAAGGCACTAACTGTCAAGATTCAGAAGTTACAACCGTCAAAAAATGCGACTTAAGGTGGATATTTAGCGAGATTCGTACTTTTATATTTGGCAATCGTTTATTTCCGATAATTCGGGAACACTTTGACCGACCTTTCTGAATTGGAACAGTTATAGTTTTTTAGAGTACTTGGCGCTGACATTTTCTATCCGCGTTCGTAGGGCCGAATTTCCCATATGTGCAAACTGGGCAACTGCCCAGGGCAGCAAATTTCAAGGGACGTAATTTTTTTTTAATCCTGCTATTGGCTTTAAAGTTTGTATGTAAATAATGCATTTTGAAAATTCAGCGGGGTTTGTTTTAATTTATTTTAGTTACGTGTATTCGCCAATCCAGGGCACAACTTCACCTGAAATTGTAATGGACCTTCAATGGTACTGTGCGTAAAGCAGCTCAGCTAGAAGAATTCACTCCGAACCGCCTACTGGCGGCTGGTAATTAGGGTAGAAATTATCTTCGTAACGCATTAGCTTCACTTTATACAAGGAATATCCCTGTCCTATATGCATCAGTCACATTTTTTTTTATTTATAGGAGGCCTAGACGAGCTTTTGGCTGTAAAAATCAACTAAGTTGCGGGCCTACATTAAATGCTCGATATGTTTTTAGTACACTAGTACTTGGCCGAGAATTCCTGATTCTCCGACTACAAGCCAACTAAAATACCCCCGAATTGGAAAAAATAGTAATAATGTCTTTGTCATAACGATCCTTACGATTATAAATTGGCTTCAAGAAAGTAACTCATTTAAGCACATACACTCTTCATGTTGGGATTGGTCACTATCTTAGGTTTTCTCTATTTTAAGTTGGCTGGGACGTATCCAAGATTTGATTTCGGAATGGGAAGCACTAGATGAGGTCAAAGTTTCCTCTTCAAAATTCAAAATCGAATGTCAGAGGGCAGCTATTTGGCTACTGACCAGGGGCGCTATAGAAACTAAATCCGTCCCTGCACTTTCGAGAGTAACAGCTGCTCAAATCCAACTTTTGTGTTTTCTAATCGAAAAATGTCATTAACTCACAAATTTTTAGTGGTAAATTTTGAAATTTGTCAGACTTGTAGAGAGCACCGCACTACCCAAGGTAGATAGTTCAAGCATGTAGAAGAGCTGCTAAGATCCAGAAGTTACAGCGGTGGAAAGATTTGATTTTAATTTTTCACAAAACGATGGAGATGATGAATTTTTGAAAATGAGAACAATGAAAACAGGGCTCCTTTATGGGTCCTATTTAGTATCAACAGAACCTTACTTTCTCATGTTATACCACAAGAAATATTATGATTGAGAGTTTGTCTGAAAACCGGATTCTGCAACGTGTACAGCATTGGGCCTTCGGGAGTCTGGTCACCTTAACCTAATGTGGTTATGGACTTGACCGAGAAATTGTACCTGTGTGCAACAATTTTGACTAGTTGAGCTATCTAACTCCGAACAAAAGTAAATTTCGACTGTAATGCCAGCGACTAGAGCATATATGTAATAAAACTAAGAAATCTGCCTAAAGCATAGTTTACGGGTAGTACTCCAGAAAATTAAAATCAGTCTTTTACTATATTTTTTCGTACTGTGACTGTTTTGTGTGATTTAGCCGATTTTTTGGCCGTTTTTCTGGCTGAAATTTATTTAGCCGGATTTTTAGCCGTTACTGAAAAAAATTTAGCCGGTTTTCCGGCTAAATTTAGCCGTTTTCTGAATTTCCAGTTGGCAACACTGACCCTGATAGAAGCCTACAAATTGTATTCAAATTTTACATTTGAGAACAAAATTTAATACCACAGAAAAATAGATACGATTGCAGAGATACATTTGGTGAGCTTATAGAAACAACAGTTCTGATACGGCTTTTACATAACACTAGGGATAACAGTTTGCAAAACACGGCAAATGTCGAATTATAATCCAAGGTCGATTATATTACTTTAGCGATAAGAACCAGCTCCCAACCAAATACCTTCACTTTACACCTTTCACACCTTCCAAAAAAACTAAGTCAGTCGCCGCTCGCTGATGTCCCTATTTTTTAATTACATGATCTGGTGAGCTCTGGTTGTATGACAAGTAACCAAAAAAGTGCCACGTGAAGAAGGCAACTACCTTAAACCCCTAAACTTACTACGTAAAGAACGTGTCCTCAATGAGTCAAAACACCGTTATTTCAGGTAGTACTGATACCTTTATTTTAAGAAAATATTCATCATTGTAGCATCAATTCACTTCGGAGGGGGTTCGAACCCCCAAATCCCTAGCTAGGATCGCCACTGTGACCGATTCCATTGATTTTTACATGTTTTGTGGCGTCAATAGAAATATATTTGCATGAGGTTTGGTTCAAATTGTTGCAGAAGAGAAAAAGTTTTTCTTCGACGAACCCAATTTGGGGAGCTTGGTTTATATGGCAGCCCCATGATTCCATGGTCCGATTCCATCCATTCTTACCCATGTTTTGTGTCATCAACAGAAACATATTTGTGTCGAGTTTGGTTGAAATCGGTGCACAAATAAAACAAGTTTTCTTAGAAGAACTTAATTTGGGGGTTGGGTTGGTATGGCAGCCCCATGACCCCATTGTCCGATTTACGCGAATCAAACATACAAACTGCCTGCAATAAAAAGAAGCAAGTGTGCAAAATTAAAATGCGTAGCAAACAGACGGACAGACGGACATCGCCCAATCGACTCCCCTCGTCATGCTGATCATATATATATGTATATGTACATAGTTTATATGGTCGGAGATGTTTCCTTCAATGCGTTACAAACTTCACGACAAAGTTAATGTACCATTTTCGTTTAGAAAGCGAATAGTATAAAAAGAGAAAAACAATTAAATGCCTGTACAAAGTTTTACGTAATGTACATACAATCAACAAAACAATATCTTTTGAGCTATATGAAACTTGCATTCTTTTTCCAGAATCCAATTCCAAAAAATCAATACTTAAACTAATACGAAGATCATATCCCCCACGCTAAGTATTTTCATCACTGTAGATGCACTTCTCAATCTCACAGATTCTATACATAAACATCTATTTTTTTTAAAAGAAAGCTACCTACTTAACACAAACGGATACAACTTTTACTACGATAACCCATCACTATACCCATTCCATTCATCCACTTCTTGTTTTGAAACACTAAAAAAAGATTCTAAATTCAATTGGTCTGTTCCAATGAAAGTGAAAATTGCAGTGTAGTCGAAGATCGTGGTTAAAGTGAAACACAGATACTTTCATTCATACTAGTGGAATTTTGTCCGTACCACGAACTAAACAAGACCAAGAAGATTGATTTGCATTATGTACTAATCTAGAACTAAGATAAGGTAAGATTAACTTGAAAAACATTGTTTGCTTCTCGATTTTGTTTTCATTTATATCAAGTATACCTAATACTTTCCACTTTTAGGCTTTCTGATAAACGACTACGGGTATTAGCTTAGAATATTATTAAGAACAGGTTTAAAATAGATCTACCTACTTAGCAGTTTTTGTATCAATCATCTAGAAACAAATGTAACATGGTAAAAAATAGATACACCGATGCGGAATAGAATTTACATAATTAGTAGATGTAGACTTAGAATCTGACACAGATAGCAGCGATTCCGTTACAGTCTTTCTTGTTTCAGTGGTCTTTCGTAGTATTTATTAGTTAAGTTCGATTCTATTTGAAACTGGGTTAGATAGAGCCATTTTAACGGTTGGCGAAATTTTTCCCGAATAATCTCCCAATGATGAAATGAGGCAAATCATAATTTGAATGCGAAACTCTCACTTATTTCATTGGTCAGATAAGGCATCTGGTGTGACGTTTTTTCGCCAAGTATATAAGCTTGATGTGTGATCGGGAGAAAGACAGATCAGTCTATTCTTTTGAAGTGTTCGGTTTTACAAAAATCACCGATCTGAAGGCGTTTCGAACAAAATGAAATACGCGATTGTACTTGGGGTTTTGTGTAAGTTAAATTCGAGACGCGAGGATATAATGCATCATCATCACTGTGGATTATCATAAGGATTACCGATACTAACGTCAATCATATTTTACAGCTGTCGTCGTAGCGTCGACAAATGCTATCGCCCCGGATATTATATCCCATTTGACGGACACGGATTCTATTACGCCATACGCCGGATGTCAATGTTATCCCGGACCCCCAGGACCTCCAGGCTCACCAGGTACGCCCGGTGAACAAGGACATCCAGGATCGCCAGGCCGTGAAGGAGAACCAGGCGAGCCAGGACCACGTGGACCAGACGGCCCACCAGGTTTTCCTGGTGCTCCAGGCAAGGATGGCAAACCAGGCCCACCAGGTCCACGCGGTAATACCGGTGTACCAGGCGTTCCAGGACCAGTTGGACCACCAGGACCAGAAGGCAAAACAGGACCACAAGGACCGCAAGGAGCTCCAGGACCACGCGGAGAGCCAGGTCATCAAGGACCACGCGGTGAACAAGGACCACGCGGTGATCGAGGACCACGCGGTGCTCGTGGTCAAGCGGGTCTACCAGGAGCTCCAGCACTTGCCAAATAATTGATAAGATAAAGATACCTTGTAAATGTTAATTTATTTATTTATTTATTGAATAAATTGTCTTAAGTACCTATTATAAAATTGATGTCTTACTATTTGATGTATTGATCGGCTATTTTGGTTGCATTGTTCAGATTTCGGCTACGCAAATGTGTGTCACCATTTCTTCTATTCTTGATTCGCCAATTTGCATATTTTTTATTACTTGTTGACATCACAAGAAATTGGGTGAAATGTTGGTCTTAATTCCGAACTATTCATTGACGTCAAAGTTTCACCATAATGAAATGTAAAACTTTTTATTCGGATATGTATTAACATTAATATTTATTTCTTTTACGCTCTAGCCTAAAGGGGAGAAAGGAGATCGAGGCTCTGATGGCAAACCTGGTCCTCCAGGCCTACCCGCAGCAAGCGACGGAGCACAATATATTCCAGTTGCAGGTCCACCCGGCCCGCCAGGACCTCCCGGACCTCCGGGCATTCCTGGATTCTCGATCACCGGACCTAAAGGCGAACCAGGAATGGAAACGAGAACCCCTTACTACGGCGATCCAGCATACTACGGCAAACCGGGTAAGTGCAGAATTTATTCACTCATTGTTGTTGCTACCCATACAATGTTTAGAACTACGCTAATGTCTCCTAACATGTTTCGCGCGACTATACGTGCGATAATTATATATGATTGAATGACAATTTTCCTAAAAAGATGTTGTATCCTCTTACAAAATGTATTTTTATTTTTTTTATACTTTCAAACTCATCTGTGACTGTGTGTTACTTTTTGCATCTGTAAACGAAATCGTCCCCTAATGCAAATGTTCAATATATTCGTGCTATTGAATGGATGACCTAAACTCACGCAACCAAAATCGAATAACCCCACTCTGTTAAAATCGTATGAACTGTATGTGATAAATAAACAAAATTTTCTGAATAATTTTAACTAAAAGGTGGACGTTCTAGTTTAGATGAAATAAAAGCACTTAGGGAGCTGCAGAGTTTAAAGGAGCTTCCGGAAGGCACTTCTGGTAATAATCATGATGAATGTTGATTTTTTTTTTTTTAAACACTGTATTTTTGTCTGTTTATGTGTGTATTTCGGGTTTAGTGCGTGTTTTTTTTTTAATTATTTTTCGGACTGCATTTTTGCTTACTTACGGTACACTCACTAATGATAACACAGTGTTGATGTATGAATTGATTATAATAATGACGTGTGAATATTTTGAGGATGTTTTCGTTGTTGCAGAAAGTAAATTTCGCTTTTTTGATGTTGTGTAACGTGTATAATTCTTAGAATTTGGCTTGACATGCTTTAAATAAGTCTCTTTGCGGAGCTTTGTTTGTGCTTTTAGCTTTAACTTTGTACATGTACATACATATTACACATAATTACGATTTAGAAGTTTGAAAAATAAATAAGTTTAGTGCTGGTTTGTGATCTTGCACCTATAGTGTAGTTACTACGTGATAAACCTAGTACATCAGATTGCAAAATGTGGTGGAGACAATTTTTTTTTTGTTTCTTATGTTTTTTGGGGTGCCGAGCACGAATCCGGAGCTTGCCACCAAAATTTCGTTGCAAAACAGGGTTAAAATCGTGAAAAACCATAAAATTTTTGCTGTTTTTCCGTTATTCGCCCCCTAATTCTGCAACTATTTATTTCTGCGAAAAACTCTCCATGAATATTTTAGAGAGCACATAATTGCGCGTCCAAAGAGACATAAATATTAAAAATCTGTTGAGCGGTATTACTACAGTGGATAATTTAAATTTGCCATTTTTAAAATAGTTCCATTTTATGAAAAAAATTTTGCGATTGAACGGTTTTTCATTTTTGGTCGTAAAAGTTGCATTTATCTTGTACATTGTGTATTTTGGAGTGCAGAACCTGAATCTGTAAGTTCCCACCAAAATTTCGTTGCAAAACAGGGTCAAAATTGCAAAAAACGCCAAAAAATGACTATCAATTGTATTAATACCGCTTAACACATTTTAATGATTAATAGCGCGTTGGACCCGCAGTTATGTTTTCTCTAATATTTTCATGGACAGGTTTTCGGAGAAATGTACACTTTCGGAGTTATAAACAAAAAAACGGGAAAACTCCGAAAATTTTGGGTTTTTTCGCGGTTTTGATCCTGTTCCGCAACGAAATTTTGGTGGGAAGCTCCGGATTCGAGCTCAGCACCCCAAAAAACATTAGAAACAAAAAAAAATTTCTCCACCACACTTTGCAATCTGAAATCACCTCGGAACTACACTACTAACTAAATAAGAAAATTAAACTAAATTAGGTAGTCTACATATTAGTGTAGCTACTACGTGATAAACCTAGTACATAAGATTGCAAAATGTGGCGGAGACAATTTTCAGACAGAACGGTTTTTCATTTTTGGTCGCAAAAGTGTCATTTTTCTTGTACATTATGTACTTTGGGGTGCAGAACATGAATCCGTAATTTGACAAAAGTGTTGTATTGCCTACTTAAAAAAGGAAGCAATACGACACTTTTGTCAAATTCCAATCAGATCCCGGCAACACAAATAACGTTTGCGTAATTGATTCACATCATATTATCCAAATATCAATATAAATCCGTAACTTCCCACCAAAATTTCGTTGTAACAGGGTTAAAATTGCAAAAAACGCAAAAAAAAGTACTATCAATTGTAGCAATACCGCTGAACACATTTTAATGATTAATGGCGCAATTATGTTTTCTCTAATATTTTCATGGACAGGTTTTCGGAGAAATGTACACTTTCGGAGTTCTAAAAAAAGGAAAACTCCGAAAATTATGGGTTTTTTTTTCGCGTTTTGACCCTGTTCCGCATCGAAATTTTTGTTGGGAAGCTACGGATTTGAGCACAGCACCCCAAAAAACATAAGAAACAAAAAAATTATTTTCTTCACCATACTTTGCAATCTAAAATCACAGTAACTACACTATATTACAAATCAACTTAACTATAGTTGTTTGAATGATTGGGAAACTATTTGATACCTTCCACTTACATGTTCAAACATAATAGTAAAGCTCAGTGGATTAATAGAAAAGGGCTTACCTCTAACCAGAGTTTTGATCTTCGGTGAAGACCAAAAATATCCTGGGGCATTCCGTGGCTCAGTCGGTAGAGAAGACACTCCCTATGAATTACCGGAGCGTGGGTTCGAATCCCACTATCACCATGGATGTTTGTGTTGTTTTCATAAAAAATGCTCCTCCGGCAGCCGGTTCTAAAGAATGGAATGTGTCGTTCCCGAAATATATATGTATATACAAATAAAAAAAAATATTGTAGTAAGGAGGCTAATTCTTTTAATAGAATATTAAAGAAACTACAATAGTCGGAACCATGGAAGACTTATTAAAAGCACTATACGACTAGTTAAAAATCTGAATGTGTGTTACTCCCATTTAACTCTTTAACAGACAACATTGAAATATGCTGATTTTCGATTCAGAAATGTTTGTTTTGGAATGGTTATGGAGCAGAAAAAAATGTGAGAGTTTAATTTCCAATTTTATTATTAGTTTTGCAGTTAAATAAGAAACACCTAAGACTGTCTGTAGACGGTATTGTACGTCTAAGGGAAAATATACTCCGGCTTGTTGTTATAGGACTGCCTTGTGCCAACATTTGAACCGTCTTCTGTTGACCGTGTGCCCCATGATCAAAACCCTTTTTTTAACAGAAGACTGTTCTAAAAATGAGTAAAAAATAGACCCTCATAGTTGCAGCTACTTTATGAGTATTGTGCATAGAAATGTCTAAAAAACAACGACACCTTCTAAAAAAACGTTTTTTCTTTATAAACCAATCTCAATGAAACTTCCTCCATGTATGTTCCTAGTAAAGCCTTGAAACATATCTAGGAGAAGATGGAATCGCAACATTACGTCTGAAAAAATGTTCTTCTAAGAAAAACTGTTTTCTTGTTATTCCGACCTTAACTAAACTTTACCCAAATGTGTTCCTAGTTCCTAGCAAAGCCTCAAAACGTATCTATGAACGGATGAAACCGGAACACTACGTCATAGGGCTGTCATACAAACCAGCCCCTGAAAATTAGGTTCTTCTCAGAAAAACTTGTTTCTTTATGAACCAATCTCAACCAAACTTCATCCAAGTGTGTTCATAGTAAAGCCTCAAACCATAACAGGAACGAATTGAATCGCAATATTACGTCATAGGGCTTTCATACAAACCAGCCCCTGAAATTAGGTTCTTGTAAGAGAATCTTTTTCCTGTTTGAATCTTAACCAAAATTCATCCAAGTGTGTGCCTGGCTTAGCCTCAACGCATTCAAGAACATATGGAGTCGGAACAAGAGCTGCAGTAGCAACTATTAACACAAAAGAAGCTTAAGTTTCATTTAAAGGTGACTCGTGACTGGTATTCAAATTTCGGCCGCGCCCAAATTAGCCTCGGTCTCGTTTTTCTTGTTTTTGACCTCAAATTTGGAACCAGTAAACCAAAATTTTATCAATGTTTCTGCCGCATCGATTCGACATGTATTTCCCGAGAAAAGGGGGTATAATTCTTCTGGGGCAGGCTAAAAAAACGTTTTCAGCATTGGTCAAAAATTCCGGATCAGTGATCAACAATTACTTTATTGCTTCTACCACGCCAATTGGATGTGTAGAACGATTGGGGTACTTTCCGAAAAATTCGGGGAACCATTCTTGGACGGGCTACTTCCAAGTTTTACTTCTGCTCTCTAGTACTAGCATTTTTGCGAAATCCCAGTATGAGTATTAGTATTCATACGGCCTATGTTGAATGTAGGCAAATATAATGTATACAATTCAATAAAATGTGCAAGCTATCGGAAAATGGTGTGGGCACTCGATAATATGTACGAGTTATGGCCCTTAGTAGTTTAATTTGCTCCAACGCGCGCCGGTGTCTTTTTCTGGTTCGTCATAAACGAGTTATAATCCGTTTTTTTTTAGAAAAATGTATTTTTCGCCCATCCGGCGATACCTAGAATCCAATCCAAATCCGAACACCCGCCGCAACTCTTTTTTTTAATGTCCTACAAACATGTTATAGGTACTGCACTGAATTTTTCCATGAATTTACGCATGTCAATGTTTTTATCCTTAGAGTAAGTGTAGGCCTGAAGGGGTAATATGTCGGTAATATTTCACATCGATTCTTCCGTTTACCTTTAAATAACAAGAAAAGGTGCCGCGACCTTTTGATGCAGTGCACGAGAAGTGAAGTAGGATTATAAATGTCAAAATTGTCTTTGGCCAATTGCTGCCCTCAATGCTCTTGGATCAAATCAGACCATGGGGTCATGGGGCTGCCATACAAACCTAACCCCTCTAATTAGGTTCTTCTAAAAAACATTATTTACACCAATTTCACAAAACCTAGAATTCATGTGTCTTTGTCAAGGCAACTTAAAAGGTAAAAACAAATGGAACCATACTATAGGCCCATGCGCCCGCATCTCCCAATAAAATTTTCTGAGTAATAATTTTTATTTGCCCACGTATTCCAACCAAACCCCACACAACTATTGTTTTGTCGACGCAACGGAACTTTTGTGAAGACAGAAGGAAAAGAATGGGGGGGGATTAAATAGAAGTCGTAAGTATGCCCGAAAAAACGATTAACCCGAGGGGAGCGAAGGGTATCCAAATTTCGGCCGCGCCCGAAATTAGCCTCGGTCTCGTTTCGTTTCATTTCGAAAATCATTTTTTTGCGTTGTATTTGTAAAAAAACGAAGCATTTCGCTTTGGGTATCGAATTGTGAATACCATTGCAGTAGTATTTTTTGCATGACAAATAATAATGAGTGAAACGTCCCTGTCTGGCTGTTCCAGTGGATATTCTATTCTGATTAGCGAAATTAATTGTCGGAGTATTACCCCATGCCTACTTGGGACATGCAAAATTATGGTATACTGTTTTACTTATTGTTGGCAAACGAATTTTTGTATGGAAATGTCAAAGTTTGTCGTTGCATATCCGACGACTTACTAAAACTCTCTAATATCACTTTTTATCTACGTAAATTGGAAACTTTGCACGGAACACTGATAAGTGCACAATACGCATAAGTGCACGAAAAAATAGTGCATTATCGATGTGCAATTAACCGTGTTTTACTGTACTGTTGGAAGGTCCTAATAATTTATTTTTTATTTTTTTTATAAAAGAACGGATTGAGTCTTTAACGTATATGAGCCGATAAAGTACTTGAAAGAAACATGCTACACAAACACTACACCTTACTTCCAGATGTTTAAAAGTGCCCTTTTTACTTAAGAAGCTGTTATGCGAAGCATTGGTCAATTCGCAATGCGTCGTAGGTAATTATGTATATTTCAGTTTAAACTGTGCAAGGCTGTTGCATTCCACGAAGCGAAGCTTATGTTTATTCCTGCGTCATTCACTGGTCTGGAGCCCCCAATCTTTACTAAATGAACCACTAATGAATTTTACCCTGCCGAGAAAGTTATTTGATCCAATTTATAAGGAATCAGAACTTGTGAAAATTGCTAAATTTTAAATAAAATTTCCGACGAACAATTATATTATGTTTCTTATATTTTTTGGGGTGCTGAGCGAATTCAAGGTCGTCACGTACTAGGTTTTTCACCTGCTTTTTTTTTGGTGGACCCGGGGCTCTGAAATCTTCGAAAGAAAGAAGCAGGCTCTTTACATGCGGTTGCTTCCCAGCACGATTCGGCCGGACACGCCTACGTACTAAAACTCAGCCCACGGTGGCGCCCGAACTGGTGGGCGGACCACGCGGTACGGGCACTCAGGCCACTTACTCGATTCATTGTGCCCTTCCGTTGCACTTAGGCGCTGTTGGCTGTTTTGTCTGCGATTGATGCAGGATTTCGCGAAGCGTAGCACATTCGCAAGAGGTAGTGAGAACACCTCGTTCTCGTCGATGATGTAAACGCTAAGATACCTCATCCTTGACATCGAAAAGGCAGGGCATATGAAATGCAATGCTGTTTCTTCGTCTTCCTCACACTGGCCACATATAGCTGATAGTACCAACTTAATTTTGTGTATGTGGTAATTCAGAGAGCAATGACCTGTCACTAGATCTGTCAGGGTCTTTATGTCGCCTTACTGTCTGTCGGCAGGAATCTATGTTCTCCCAGATTCCGATATGGATCGCAGCCGACTCCTTTTTTTGGGTAAGCTTAATCACGGATGAGGGTGTGCCAAAGGCTGGCTCCGGACCTAGCATGTGTGAGCTAGAGCCTTGTCGGGCGAGTTCATCTGCCATCTCGTTCCCAGCAATGTTTGAGTGCTCGGGCACCCACACCCTCTGTAGCCCGTTTAGTTTTCCCATCCTTAGAAGCGCTTGATGACAATTCCATACCAGCTGGCTTGATATTTCCGAAGCTTTTATCAAGTGGCTTTAGTTCATCTTGGCTGTCAGAGCAGATTCGAATATTGCGACCGCGCCAATTGTACCGCATACATTCGTGGGTTGCGACTGTTATGGCATAAATTTCTGCTCGATGTGATGGTCCCAAGAGACTGGCACAGCTCAATTCTTGGTTGAGCCGAGAAGATCCCTGAACCAGCCCTGCCATCCATCACTGATCAATCATTGTAGATAATTATGTGATCTCCAGCAAAGTCAGAGTGGCCTTCAGAGGACCATTCTTCTCTGTCCGTAGGGATTACTTGGTATGGCTTATCGAAGACGTATTTTGAAATTATCCTGTCCGAAGGCATCAACGCCGGAGGATGTTTTTGGAGTGATTTCATTATTGATGCATGACCGTGGAATGATGTTGTCTTCCAGGTGCCCATGTTCATAAGATAATAAGCGTCGACCATTGCCCTCCTCTTCACTTCTACATCAACTAGTGGTAAGTTCGATGGTTTTTGATCCAACTGTTATAAGGATTGAGGATTGTTACTGACCCGCTCTGTGGCTCACTTGGTTGAGTCGCACTCTATACCATGCTAGTAATCTAGAGGTCCGGAGATCGAATCTCGGCGTGGTCCAATTTGCAACATTATGTACACTCCGCAATGATATGCAATGTAACGTTGACTCGAAATTGCCTATAAACGGCTGAGTTAACGCACAATTGCCCCACATGGGGCTATACGGTGCTGAGAAGAAGAAGAAGTTATAAGGATATTCCTTGAAGTGAGCATGTTACCCATATCCACCCTATCAGCAAAGGGTCGATTCCATGCTCGTTTGCCGCATAACCTGCTTACTGTAAACCGTAAATTTTATTTTGAGAAATTCAAAATATGTAATTAAATAAAGTGAAAATATAGGTTTCCAATAAGAGTTGTTATTTTGATATTCAAAGAAAAATAACATTTCTTGAAATAAACGATCGGATGTTTTCATTATAAAGAGGAAGGTATACCGTTAATAATGGAAAACAACATCAGCCAAATGGCCACCACGACCACGCTTACAGGACCATATCTTTTTCATGAAATTTTCCATAACCAAATCGCAAAGTGGCTGTCCTATGTACTCGATAGCCTCACGAATTCCATCTTTGAGGTCTTGAATTGATGCTGGGCTATTGGCGTAGACCTTATCTTTCACGTGGCCCCAAAGAAAGAAGTTGCAAGGTCACAAGATCTCTGTAGCAAATTGTGATCACCTCTTCGAGAGATAACACGTTCCGGAAACTATTCCCGTAAAAGATCAATGGTTTCGTTGCTTGTGTGGCACGTAGCGCCGTCTTGTTGTCTAGATCAATACCATCCAATTTACGCCATAAAAAATCATTAATCATCCCTCGATTAGTTTTACGAGCTCTGCTAAATTTTCACAATTTTTATAGTGAATTTTAATAATTTCAATGCGTTGGTACGTTGGTGTATCGTTCCATTTTTAATAATGGCGTAGTTTCTACTTGTTAAAATTCAAAAAATGACAACTTCAAAAGTTACATCTGCCGCAATAGCGGGTTATTCAAAATAACATCTCTTATTGGAAAACCCTTTATAATAGAAAACGGTTTAAAAGGTTTCATACAAATATTTTATACAACATATACATTCAAAAGCTGACGAAACGAACAAAGTTCTTAACCCTAGAGAGATAATCATATTTTTTACCCCTGAAAAGATAATCATACGTCGATTCGACGTGTTGCTAGTTAACATCCTTATAACTTCTTTGTTAAGAGTAACATGTTGCTAAAACGTAGATATATAATCATTTGTATTTAATATTAATCTGTTAAACTCGTGGTTTTGCAAAATTATCATTTGTTTGTTTATATAATATTAATTTTAAAAAAGTGGTACTAGGAGAAAGTGGACTGTCCTTTCAATAGACTAAAATAAAGGATATCTTTATCGAAACAGGCTTTTAGTGGTTATATCCAAGTGAATACACATTGACATTATGAAGATTTATAAAAATGTCAATTCGGGGCAATTAAAATATTTTTCAGTACAAATTTGTTAAAGATAATCATACGTCGATTCGACGTATATTTGACTTATGACCCCCAATATCTTAGGCTGTGTCGCACCCAAGCCTATAATTTTGCCACGTAATTACGCCTACAGACATGAATTGAGTTAAATATTGGAACCAACAAATTATGAAGCTTCACTAATGAGATATAATAAAAAGAAAAATTTCTGTACGTCGATTCGACGTAGATTATCTCTCTAGGGTTAAGCTACTTAGCCACTAGAAAAACCCCATGCGAAATTCGGTCATTTGAACACTAGAAAAGCTGATCGAGCTGGTCTCCAAACAGGTGACGAGCTGAACAATAGTCCGGGTGGACTATTACCAGGTGGATTTCACTGTTGTGCTTGCGACAAGATATTTAAGTACGCAACTGGTAATTCTAAAAATAATTTCGAGCGGGCTAGCGAATAGATATTCTTTTTGTTCTCATTTACTTGAACTAGTATTGCATAATCAATTTGAAATAATTACAATTGACTTTACGGCCATATAACTAAATTGGAATTTTGGTCTAGATTTAAATTGTTTGAAAATGTCATTAGAAACATCTAAAACAATTCTCTAGCCCTTCATGCTGAAGAGTCCTGACAAAATGGACTTTCCATTGCCCTCGGCCAACTCAGAATGTCCGGACATTTTGTTGTTAAGGATCATGTGACGTTGCCCATTCTCGACTGCAAACAATTGCAGACGGAATTCGGCTTCAATCATTGGCAAATGTGTCGGGATGTTTTCTTCCGGCGGCCATACTTTAGTCAGTTTGTATGTTCCCTGTATGAAAAAGAATGAATATTAACACTCCATGCGCATGCATAAGTAATTTTGTAAATTTACCGCTTCAATTGGACATTTTTCTGGAACAATACCATGACGTTTGATACTTGCAAATGCCAGTCCTGCCATAGGATGCATTGCTTTCAACTGAAGGACATCGCAAATACTGAATGTGGCGTTGGACGTGAAGAAATGATTGGGATTATCTTTGGCCCGGATATTTGACCCAACATGAGCCTCCAGTTCGTTAATGGTTTTCAGGACCCTTTGCGTTACGTTCATGTGGGGAACTGATTTGTCAAAGGCATATGAGAAATTCAGATAGGTATTGTCACTCCACGTATCATATTGATCTGGTACTATGCGGACAATTTTCTGAAAAAAAAGGAGAAAAAAATATTTAAATGTTCTTAAAACTTAAAAAAAAAATTTCATTTACCTCAGAATGGCTACTGCTGGCCAGAGAAATAATTACTAGAGCCGAAAGAATGGTATGTACGAGCTTAGCCATTGTGAAAACAATTCAGTGTGTTAACGTGTCTCGGCAGTGTACTCTTATAAAGCTGCGCTAATTGGGCAAATGGTTGTCATTGATCGCTCATGTTTCGGTTCAATGAGGTGAATCGCAGCGTTTAACTCTTTTTTAATAGGCCGATGGTACACGTTGGCTTAATAGAGTTTAAGCGGTAATGATCCGTGCTGTGTTTCAAAGTTTAGTACGTTTTATCAAAGCATTGCAATTGGTCGAATAAAATGAATTGTCTACGTTTGTTAATTACCTTTCTTCTTTGTATTCAATCAGATGTCTTGGCGTGGGTAAGCATCATTCTATAGTTATAACTGTGGCTTAGAAGTTACCGAAATTTTAACAAAGTTAGATAGTATTAAAAAAGGTGAAATTTGTACGAACATACTTTCCTTCACATTTTACAATAAAGAGCCCTTTACAGTTTCTTGGATTTTCGAAACTAGCTAAATTTTAAACATAAGAAAAGCTCAAATATTTTTTTTATTGGAAATAGGTTGTATTATGCTATATCAATAATACAAATACTATGCTTAAAGCTTTTTTAAGCCAGTTGATCCTGTTTTAAAAAAGCACCAAGCATAGCATGATTTTAGTGATTGACGTATTGACATTAACAATCAAAAATACACTGACAAAGAAATACCACGTTTTAAATGAAAAACATGAAAGAGAAGCCCAAAGTCTTGAAAATTATAGTAAACTCATAATTGGTTTGTCCATTAAAAAACTCATAATTGGTTTGTCCATTGAAATATAAAAAAAAAAAAATGTCTCTTTCATTTTAACTCCGATATTAAAATGTTTGAAAATGTCTGATTCCTATGAAACATTGTATGAATCCTTTATGAACGGTTTTCAATATTCTTTGAGTGTACTTTTTCCACGGAAAAATGAATGGTCGTCTTTTTCATAACACAAGGGAAATTTTAAACGATATAGATGAGTGTCATTACTTGCATTTAAAATATATTTCCCGTTGTGTCTTTCACTGAATATGTGTATATTAAAGTACAATCTTTGTGGAACTACTTTTCTAATGTAAATTAATCATTAAACTTTTTTTTTTGTAAAAAATATCTAAAGGAAAATTTTACAAGAAACATTTTTTTTCATTATATGCGGATCAGGACTTTTTCATATTCTTCATAAATTTTCAACTCAACAGAAAATTAATGCGATTTCTTTCATACATGTTGTGTTCCCATTATTATCCCTCTAGCGAAGCTTCAAGCTTATCTTTGATCGCTATGACAGTGAAATTGACAAGGACTATATGGAAGTCAAAGTTGAAATTCTCAATACGACGGGCGAAACAATCATCAATGCACATGTCAACGTTATCAAAGAGATGGACGATTTGCAGTTGAATGTCAATCTACTTATGGAAGAGAGTCCCGATAATTATGTCTCTCTGATTAATAGGACAGTGCATTTCTGTAAATTCCTTACCAGGAAATCAATTGATCCGCTTTTGAAAGTGATATACGATGATGTGGCTCGACATGGAAACTTCTTCAAGGAATGTCCCATTAAGAAGGGAATTTATTATATACATGACTATCGTCTGGACGAGGAGATGTTGCCCAGCTATATTCCCGAGGCTGCATTTACTGTTTCAATTATGCTGACCCAGAAGACATCCGTTCTGCATAAGGGTGTCCTTTATGGGCGAGTGGATAAATCGAAGGGATTCAATAATTTCAAAATATTTAGTATGGGAAAATAGGATTGGGTAAATAGATTGTAATATGTGTTTGGTCTTAGGGGAGCACAATAAATATAAATTGGTTTGACCTCTTGCACAATGTAATAGAATCAATGTACCTTGAAATTTGTAATTGTTGTTGTTTTAAAACTTGTTTGAAATAAATCTTTTGTTACAAAATTCAAAAGTATCTACTAATAAATAAAGCTGTCATAAATATAAAAACCATTTATAATTTTCTTCTTATGAACTCTTTCATAAACGGTTGATTACCTATCTCTCGATGAATTGTGTTGTTTTTCCGTGTATCGTTATCAGAAACGAAGTTTTTTAATGCCATTGGAGTTCTGAAGGGCTTACTTGCTCTGCATTGACAGGTTTGCTTTGTACGAGTGCCTATGGCATTTATATGGGAGATTATTTTTTGACTTTCGTCACTTGAGAGGAACCACTCGAAGAAATCAATGTTTAACAGGGAAAGTAGGGACATGGCGTAATGATAATTGCCGATAAACAAATTTGGACAGCCTGAGTCTCGACTTGTATATTTCCTAGTTCACAAATCGGGTAATATTTACTGTTTCTTAAAATTCGACTATTTAACATGGAATTCTGTAAATTTGAAATGAATGAGGAAATTCACCAATTTCTAATGGAAGTTCGTTTAAAAGATTTTAATTTAAAATTTATCATTTTCAAATTTTAATTTAAAATTTATCAATTTCAAATAGAATTTCGACAAATCTTAATTTGACATGGAAATTCCTCAAAAGGATTTTCAAATTGGCCAATTTGTGATTGGAGCCCGGAGTCAGGAGTCAATATTAAATGGAAATGCGAAAATTTTAAATTCCTCAACACGATTTTGAAAATCGCCAATTTATAATGGAACTTCGGCAACAAATTTGAAAATTACTAAATTTGAACTGGAAAATACTCAAATTGACAAAGAATTTGCAATGTGTCAAATGGAACTTCACCAACGAATTAGAAAATTTGTAAGTTTGAACCAGAATTTCGTCAATTTTAAATCTATGGAAACTCGACAAAATATTTTGGGAATTCGCCAATTTGTAGTGGAAATTTGTCATTTTGACATGCAAATTCGTCAACTTGATTTGGAAATTCATAATTTTGATCTACAGGGGAGTCTTTATCTCTTGAATCGAAAATAATTTTGGCAGCTCTTGACCTTTGAAAGAATGAGTGTAATTAACATCGAAGAAAAGGCTACCGTAGGAGCATTCACTTTATAAAGACAACACAAACGATAATACGCCAGTAAAACTTTACAGAAAAAACGTCCTAACCTCGGAATAAACGGTTCTCTCACTTATCTGTTTTAGAGTATTACTGGCTATATAAATCCAGATTTGCGACCCTGGGGACCCTGTGCTAATTTTTTGGCGAGTGAAAAAAAATATTTTTTTTTTCTCTTTTTTTACATTTTAAACAATATTTTTTTAAATAATTGTCTTGGATAAAAACTGTCTTCGGCATTTTGAAAGTAGACATAATTTCCAATCCAATGATATCCTAACCAATTTTATAGGTCAAATAGTGACGGATTTACAGGTTTTTAAAAATAGGGTATTTTTTTATACCAAAAAATAGTGAATTTCAAGTAAATGCCGTTTCGGCAAACAACATTAAGCTTAGAATTCGTTTTTTCTTTGTGGAGAATACCTTATTTTTGAAAACCTGTATCTCCGTCAATATTTGACCTACATTGATTGGAAATTTTGTCTGCTTTCAAAATTCCGATCATAGTTTTTTTCCAAGATAATTTTTCAAAAAAAATATTGTTGGAAATGTAAAAAAAGAGCAAAAAAATTGATATTTTTCGCTCGCCAAAAAATTAACACAAGGTCCCCAGGGTTGCAAATCTGGATTTATATAGCCAGTAATACTCTAAAACAGATAAGCGAATGAACGGTAGTATTCCATTTATTCCGAGGTTAATGTAGATTTTGACTGGCCTGATATAAAACAAATATTTATAGATTTTATTAAGAAAATAAATTGTGCGTTATTACCTTAGGTAATAAGTATACAATTGTATTAATAAATCAAGGTGAAACGACCTTAAAAGTTTTTTTTAAATATCGTAGAAAGAGAAATACCTATGCTTTTTTCTCGAAAACAAATTTAGATTAAACTTAGGTCTTGTGGATACTCTTTTTCTTATACATGGTTTGTGCTAAGGGTATTTATCAATAAAGCACAATCAATTGGAAGCACTGCCGCGCCGCATCCACTATATATACGTAACGTACAGTGTATATGCATAGACTTAATAACTGCTTTATTTAAACCAGCATGCTGGCAATAGTGCAGTCAAAATATCCCAATTCAGGCCTCCAAATAGAGTAAGGCAATTTTTTTTTTGTTTTTGAATCAGTGGGGTCTCAGGAGTCTAAAACTCATTTTGCTAGAAAAAATTTTGATCGGAAAGGTCCCAAAAAGGACAAAAAAGGACACTAATTAATCCTTGATCGTAGGTGGACATGCGGGGTGTCATATCAAAGGGGACATCTAGTACTTTACATATCCTGTGTTTGTTTCCTGTTTCAAGGACCCTCAACTCATCATCTGTATCTTCCCAAAACCATAACTACGCCGATAATTGAAGTTGTCACAACCTTTTTCATTTTATAGAATTTATAATAGCTAAAGACTCTACCATTAAGTTTGCTAAGAAAAACATTGTTTGGAAAGCTCTGAAAAAGGACATCAAAGGACACTAATTAATCCTTGATAGAACGTGGGCATGCGGGGTATCATATCAAAGCGGACGTCAAGTACATTACATATCCGGTGTTTTTTTTCCTGTTTCAAGGGCCCTCAACGGAATAAATCGAGCTTAAATGGAAAGCCATAACTACGAGAATAATTCAAGTTGTCCCTACTTTTATCGGAATCTATAATAGGTGGAAACTCTACCATTAAATTTGCTAAGAAAAAAGTTGATCGGAAAGCTTTGAAAAAGGACATAAAAGGACACTAATTTCACACCTTGATCGAACGTGGGCATGTGGGGTGTCATATCAAAGAGGACGTCGAGTGCATTGCATATCCGGAAAAATCCGAAATTCGGGCTTAACCCTTCTGTCGGCACCACCTACAATATGCATATTCTATACCCAATAGGTCTGGCTGGACCTACTGAGAAATTTTTTTATTTTTTAGAAAAGGTGAAATTTTTATCGGTAGAATCATTCTATCAATTTTTTATTGCCATTTTTAAACAATAAAAGTATTAAAACTATTTTTGTAGATACACTAGTAACGTTTTTAAGTGAACCTATTTTGAGGTGGTATTATTATGAACATTCCCTTATTTTCACCCCCTTTTGCTTCTCTATTTTCATGGCGTATATCTAGTAGAAAGTTTGTTCGCTTTTTTCAATACCAATATCTTTGCGCAAATATTTGGCGCTTCGTTAGTAAATTTTACATCGATATTAGCCTGCAGATTTAGGGAAGCAGGTGGAAAGAATAGGGAATTTTCAAGCACGAAAATCATTTCATTCTAAATTTTTCGTAAATTTGCTGACCAAATCTATGTAGAAAGACGTTCGTAAGTCTCTCATACTTAGTCCTAACTATTACAATGGAAATAAAACTGGTTTGAATTTCCTTGAATCAAATCTCAGTTGATTAGGTGATGTTATAAAACGTGATGAAATTAGGCCCGAACTTCACGACTTTTCAAAGAAAAATCTAAGAAATTTTTATCGTCTATAGTACAAATTGAATTTTAATGACACTGTTACATCATATATAGGAGAATTTTAAGAGAATTTCATATTTGCACTTTTGACATCAAGAGTAGAATGGGGGGAGAAACTATAGGTCTGGCCAGACCTATTGGGTATCAAAAAGCACTATAAATTGAAAATCATACTCAAAACTTCAACCGATTTCTTCAAGTTTGTGCAAAATGCTTCTGAACATACTATTCTAGGATATCATGAAATATGAAGTCGCGGCGATTTCATCTTCTATACTTTTATGACCAAAATATAGTGCCAAAGGTCTGGCCAGACCTTTGTGCCGACAGAAGGGTTAAATGGAAAATTACGGCTTTAGAAAAATACAGATACGGGAAACACAAAAATTTTTCAGTTGAGCCCAATTTTCTCCTTTGAGGGTCCTTGGAACAAGTAACAAATGCCGGATATGGAATATACTTGACATCCTCTTTGATATGACACCTCACATGCCCACGTTCGACTAAGGTGTGCCATTAGTGTCCTTTCATGTCCTTTTTCAGAGCTTTCCGATCAACTTTCTTCTTTGCAAATTTAATGGTAGAATCTTCAGCTATTAATGATTTTGGAAAGTGACAAAATTAGTGACAACTTGATTTATTCTCGTAGTTATTGCTTTGGAAAGATACACGGGAAACACGAAAAATTTCCATTTAAGTTCGATTTATTCGGTTGAGGGTCCTTGAAACAGGAAACAAACACCGGATATGTAATGTATCCGACGTCCCCTTTGATAAAATACCCCGCATGCCAACGTTCTATCAAGGATTAATTAGTGTCCTTTATGTCCTTTTTCAGAGCTTTCCAAAAATTTTTTTTCTTAGCTAACTTAATGGTAGAATCCTCCACTATTATAGATCCTAAAAAATGGAAAAGGTTGTGACAACTTCAATTGTTCGCATAATTATGGCTTTGGAAAGATACATATGATGAGTTATGGAAAACACGAAAATTTTGCATTCAAACGCGATTTATTCCGTCGAGAGTCCTTGAAACAGGAAACAAACACCAGAGATGTAATGTACTCGACGTCCCTTTTGATATGACACCCCGCATGCCCACCTCCGATCAAGGATTAATTAGTGTCCTTTTTTCTCCTTTTTGGGACCTTTTCAATCAAATTTTTTTTTAGCAAAATGAGTTGTAGACTCCTGCGACCCCACTGATTTAACAACAAAAAAAAATTGCCTTACTCTATTTTTTCTATTTGAAATGTTAATATGACTGCACTTCACATGCTTATACCCTTTCGTATTGCTTTACATGGTTGTACACATGTGTGGATTTGTAAATACGTTAATTCTGCATTTGATTGTCTAAATGTAAATTTTTGTCTTGAATATCGTAATTCTCTGAAACAGATAATTTTCATATAAACCAATTTCAGGGCCTCCAGGACCACCCGGCCCACCAGGCCCCACAGGTTCAGCTAATCGACAAGAACAACAGGATGCTTCACATTCATCTGGAATGAAAATTGTTCCAGGCGCTGTCACATTCCAAAATACAGAGGCAATGACAAAGGTAAGTGCACGACGTGTATGAGTGAAATTCCTTTTATCGAAATAGTGTTATGAAATCATTAAATTAAAATAATGATAAGATGTCTTCTGGCACGTTAAGACGTTCAGTGAGGGTTTTTTTTCTGTATTCTCTTTAAATTTCAACAACCCAAAAATAAAATAATTATGATTGAAAATATAAATGTATGAACTTCTTACTCACAAAATTTCACAAAAGAGACTCAAAAACATGTTTTTATTTTTATTTTATATTCTCTCAATAAATAAACTACATATCATAATATATGTTTACGGAATAATCTGTTTTTATTTCGCGTATTGATTTGTTTGTAAATTTATCGCTAACGAGCGCGACGTAAATATAAATCATGACCCTGACGGCATCTTTTCACAGAAATATATAATTGTCCCTCAGAAAGACATTGCAAATTGCCCAAATTATGTAGTCAGTGTGGGGCGGATCATGTCAAATTAATAATGAAATCATAAGTATTTGATTGGCTGAGTATTTGTGAAATTTGTTGGAAACATATATTTATTGCTCAATTTCATACATTGTACTTTTTTCTTATATAAGTATTGAACAAATCTATATTTCATGTCTTGTTCCTTTGTCCGTTTCAATTTTTTTTCCAGATGTCAGCATTAAGTCCTGTCGGAACAATAGCGTACATTATTGAGGAGGAAGCTTTACTTGTCCGAGTAAATAAGGGATGGCAATATATTGCTGTAAGTACGAGTATAATATGAGTTCAATTGAATATTAACTTTTCAAAGAATGTGTATAGGATCTTTCTTTGTGTGCGGGCATTATTTTTTCAGAACACACGACAAGACTCTGGCAATATCCACTCAATTATTCCAAAAGAAACATTTTTGTTTGCTCTTTTTTTCGGATTTTAATGACAACAATACTGATAAATTTATTATATTCGTTTCATCGGAAAAACATCGAATACATTTTGGATTGTTACAATAGGTGTGTTTTTTTGGTTATCCCGTGTAGGTTTGGGTAACGAAACTTCATATAAAAAAAATGACAGGTGGATCAGCTGGCATTTTTTTATATGGAGTTTCGTTACCCAAACCTGCACGGGATAACCAAAAAAACACACCTAATGTCTTTTCGCCTTAATTTTGTCTGGGATTGATTTCTTTCAACGAGTATACGTAAATTAAAATTAAGCATATAGCGTGCAGCAGAAATGAAATACAGGGAGGGTCAAATGAGACCTACCAATTTTAACGCGTACAACTCTTGAAATTACCATTTGTTTCATTGAGTTTTTTTTTTATTTATGAAATTTATTTTATGGGAATTGATTATGAAATATAAAATCAGGCAATGTACACCATGTGGCGCGGTATATCCTGTTTTTCATTACTTAATGCCAGGGTTCTGGCTGCATGCTCCATGTTTCGTCTCGAATTCTCATGCTTTAGCTGTCTAATATTGAAAATGAAAAAGCACAGTTAGACAAAACGGTGGACAAAACTTTTAATCATAAAGACGGTAGAACCTGACGAAAAATTAAAAATTGGCGTTCAACATTGGTATAGGTCTAATTTGACCCACCATATAAGTGTTAAAAGCCAGCGCCCGCTCTAGCTCTTACGCTGCCCAGGACAAGAGGGCATAGTAGATTATATGTATGTATGCCGCTATTAAAGTTATTTTTTTCACTTGAATCGAGTGATTTTGGCAACTCCTGGTTAGTGTAACAGCGAGCAGCTCCGAAACGATTTCCATCGTCAAACGGGCTGTCATAGGAGCATTTTTCTAAAGACAACACAAAAATTCATGAATGAATGATCCCGTAATTCAGAGTATAGAATGTGTGCCTACTGAGAAGGCCCAGATAGTATGTATTCATCAAAGTTCATTCCATGGTGCTCGTTTTCATTATTTAAACTTCAATTCGGATCACTTCGCAGACGGATTTCTTCAGTGGTTTAGAGAATTTTTATAGAGAATAATGTAGCTGGCTATAGTTAAATTGGGCGAACCTAGCCATATCCTGATACTAGCATTAAGCATTAGCAAACATTTCAGGGAAGATTGCTGTTCCGGCTCTGGCAATGTGTACTGTGGTTCCAAGCCTCATCTTGCTTAAATCCAAACCAACTTATTTGAAATTTGGTGTCTCAATACTAGATAAACTAACGCAATTGTTGAAAACTGAAGAGTTCCAATAGCGAAAGAATCGGCCGAATTGAAGTTGCATTACTGCAAAAAGTGGATGGAAGTTAGCGAATACTATACTGAACTATACGAGTACCTACTATCGAAAATTATACTTAAATCTATTATACTTAAAATTATGCCCCATGCTCGCTTCGCTCGCCAACCCCCGGGGCCGAGGCTAATTTCGGGCGCGGCCGAAATTCGGATACCCTTCGCTTGGGCTAAAAGTTTTCTCGAGCGTACCTATGACTTGCATTTAATCCCCCTCCTCATTCTTTTCTTCCGTCTTGACACAAGTTTTGGGCTTGGTTGAAATAAGTGGGCAAATAAAAATATTTACTCGGAAAATTTTATTGGGGTTGCCATGCCGGAGCATGACCCCACAGTACAATTCCATTCGTTTTTAACTTTTTAGTTGCTTTGATAAAGACACATTAATTCAAGGTTTTGTTAAATTGGTGTAAAAAAATGTTTCTTAGAAGAACCAATATGGGGGGTTTGGTTTGTATGGCAGCCCCATGATCCCATGGTCCGATTTGATTCAATCTTACATATGTTTTGTGTCATCAATAGAAATACATTTATGTGAAATTCGGTTAAAATTGGTGCACAAATAAAAAAGTTTTTCTTAGAAGAACCTAATTTGGGGGGTTGGATTTGTATGGCAGCCCCATGACCCCATGGTCTGATTTCATCTATTCTTACATATGTTTTGTGTCAACAATAGAAATACATTTGTGTGAAATTTCGTTGAAATTGGTGCACAAATAAAAAGTTCTCCTTAGAAGAACCTAATTTGGCGTGTTAAGTTTGTATGGCAGCCCCATGACCTCATGGTCCCATTTGATCCATTCTTGCATATATTTGATATTATCTATAGAAACACATTTGTGTGAAATTTGGTTGAAATTGGTATACAAATAAAAAAGTTTTTCTTAGAAGAACTCAAATTGGGGAGCTAGGTTTGTATGGCAGCCCCATGACCCAGTGATCCAATTTGGGTGAATCACACAAACAAATAGCCTGCAACAATAAGAAGCACGTGTGCAAAATTTCAGCTGGCTAGATTCAATACCCGCCGAGTTAAACGCGTCGCAACAGACAGACAGACAGACGGACATGCTCCAATTGACTCCCCAAGTCATGCTGATCATATATGTATACTTTTTATATGGTCGGAGATGCTTCCTTTAATGCTTTACAAACTGCATGACAAAGTTAATATACCCTTTCACTCTATGAGCGAAGGGTATAAAAATTGGTGACGCCATTGATTAGTTTCTCCCTTACAGGAAAGTTTTTAACGCTTTTATGTATTGAGTGAATTTATGCAACTCGACTCCTTATTTCTCATTTCTCATGAATTTCTTCGGGAATTAAATATTTGTTTTTAGTGAACGTGCTCTCCTCTGATTCAACTGAATATACAAAAATGTTAACCTTAATCTTCCGGAAATTCAGCTGCGCCATATCGCAAAAATGTTAAATTACTTTGGCAATAATTAGGGATCGTGGAAGCAAGTCTAATTAGAATACTTAGTTCTGATGAAAAGAATTATACAAAAAAGGATGAGCGTAAATGCGCAAATCTGAGGTAATTTGGGTAAATAAAAATCCTTCGGCTTCGATATTTTTTTTTACTGAGCTATTAATATTTTATATCTCAATTTTGTATGAGGCAGATACATACTTTACGCTCTGTGGCTCACTTGGTTAAGTCGTACTCTACGATACTAGTAATCTATAGGTCGGAAAATCGAATCTCGGCGTGGTCCAGGAAATATATACATAGTGCTTGCAACAACAACAATTTATACAAGGTCGTGGAAGTAAAAACCAAAACATGACAAATTCAATTATATTGCTCAGCAAATACATTGTTAGCACAGGCTGGTTTTAAACGGAACGTAGGAATTACGGTGGTATCACAATGGACCAATTGTGCGCTAGTCAGGCGGCCCCCTTACCTAACCTAACCTAACCTATGACCATTTCAAATTATTTCCTATCGTCTAGAACAATTCAATTATAATATTATTATAATTTCCATTAGTGTCGGTTGTTTATGTTTTATAAACGCAACAATTGCAATGCTGAAAAAGTAACTTAAAATTGCTCTTCACGACACAATGACAATGCTAAGCTATGAAAAATGTAAATAAAAGGAGACCGGGACTAATTTCGGGCGCGGCAGAAATTTGGATACCCTTCGCTCTTCTCCCAGCTCAAAGTTTTTTCGGGCGTACCTACAACTTGCATTTAACCCCCCATGACCCCATGGTCCGATTTGATCCATTCTTACATATGTTTGGTGATCAAGAGAAACACATTTGCGTGAAATTTTGTTCAAATTGGTGCACAAGTAAAAAAGTTTTTCTCAGAAGAACCTAAATTGGGGAGTTGGGTTTGTATGGCAGCCCCATGGGGTATTGACCAATTTTACCGATTCAAACATACAAACTGCCTGCAGTAAAAGGAAGCAGTTGTACAACATTTTTAGATGCTTCCTTCAATGCGTTACAAACTTCATGACAAAGTTAATATTCCCTTACACTCTATGAGCAAAGGGTATAAAAAACCGCGAATGCATTGGCACCACCATAGAGTCAGTCAGCCACCCATGTGGCGGCACAAATTTTCAATTGATGGTTAGCCCCTCCAGGGTAAATTTATTGTTGCGCCACTGAGCATGGAAGTAAAATTTAGGCAACTTTTATTAATCTTTTTAGGATTCTAAATGCAGTGCTTCGTATGAATTATGGGCTGTTAACGGCTTTGTTTGAAACACAATTTTCCTTTTTGTGTATTTTATCTGTAGTTTCTATAGTTTCTATTCCACTAATAAATCGAAGTTAATATTGAATTATTCCTTTTGGCTTTTCCAATTTCTATTTGCTAGCCAAAACGCCGCCCCCAAAATTCGGCGCCCAGCCCACCCTCCGGCTTGCTCCCATTAGAGCAGGCGCTGTTAAAAACATCTGGAAACTTAAGAGGCCACAAGAGAAAATGTTTTTTACGCATTCCTCGTTGCTAAGCTTCCAACAAAAGAAAACCAAGCACATAAAGAGTCCAATAGCCGAAGAAAATTAAGCCAAAATACATCACTGGATCTTTGCAGGATAGTTGGGGATGGCGCGGCGCCCAGATTATGATTGGTGGTCCGCAACCTTAAAAAAAATGGAAAGTATATTTTGCCGTTTTTGAAATAATCGCCAAAAAACGGAAAAAATACCCCGTTCCCCCTTGCGGACCTCCAATCGGTATGGAATTTTTTTCCCTTAATCTAGGGGCCATCCCAGACCATCCTGGAAAAATTCAGCAATGTAGGATTTTTGCTGACCAAATATCGTATTATTTTTTGACTACAATTTCGTCGAAATTATTCAATTCAATTAGTATTTATTTCAATTGCAATGGTTTTGCTTTCACGAGTCCTTACTACATAGTTTTAGTTTAATGACCAAAATAACACGAACTTGCCTCGCATGCATTCTGTCATGGATGAAACCCACAAAATACCTACATTCTTCTTTGAACTTCTGTGCAAGAAATCTTCTAATTGCGAGTGTTTAAAACTTCTTAGCCTTAGAAGTTTACTGTTGTACACGGAAAGTGCATACCTTAAATAGTTTGTATCCGTCTACACAGCTTAATTAGAAGGTCAGAAATTCAGATCTTTTGTGTTAATAAATTATTAAGATATTCTGTGCATACTACATACCCTGTGGTTGTTGTTTAGTACGTGCAGCTATAGGGAGTATGTGTATATTTTACGCGTAATATAGGTACTCGTGAAGTTGTGTCAAATTATTCCTAAGCTACCGGATCTAGTAGGAAATATTAAGACATGGTAATTGCAATTGAAACTCCGAGTTTGGATCTTTACTGCCAGAATCGTTGATCTCCTATTCTCTCCGATTTGCGATATTGTCCTCCACTCTACACGCAACGATTTTGAGCGAGCTATCGCTCGCTAATCGATCCATTAGCTCGTTCCATGGTTGATATGTTGTAAATTCTCTTCCCATTTTAGTCGTTAAAATGTTAGTGCAATTTGTATCTTCATCCATGCCATGATCCAAATGATAGATCAAACAGATTCACTATTTCATTTTTTTTAATGAGTGTCTAGTAATATTCCGCTTGATTGGATGAAAGTAAATGTAATCAAATGAATATAGAAAATAAAATTATGCAGATGGTTGAAAAATACTTTTCCAGCACTCCTATCTGCGGCATCTGAAAATCGATATTTTACAACATACATAGTTTGTGCTTTGACCCTTTTTCCCGTCCACTTGACCATGTTTTTCAACATTTCTGCGCTCATGACGATTTTATTTATCCATCCATCCGCATAACTTAAACATTCAAATATCCTGTACGTTCGTTCCACTGTACTCCCTCGTCATTCGTTCGTTGGCGTACATGGAACTAAGTTCAGTGTAACTCTGTATGTATTATATATAGTCTATCCTGATGATTGATCTGTTTATATTTACAGTTGGGAAGCTTGTTGCCCATCGTATCGCCCGCACCACCAACAACAATTGCACCACCGCCACGACCTGACCTGCAGGCGTCCAATTTATTGAATAACATCCCACAACTTGTCGAAGGACCTAACGTAAGTACCAACAACAAAGTTCTATGAGTTGAGGACTTCTTTTTCTGTTTTGTTTTTCTTTTATTATTTTGCTCTTTCCGCCGCTATATACTTGTAGATGTTGTAGATTATTATGTACAGTGAGATTTTTATTTTATTTTATTCTCTTCGTCCCAGTACCCTCGATTTATTCAAGCTAACAGATCCTGACTGCGAATGTATCTTTATGCCTGCGGCTAAGAAAAATATAAAACCTGCCAGAGCGATGGAATACTATACTTACAACTCGACAAATTCAACTTGAACTCAACTTTCTTTTTGGTTTCTTCTTATTTTTCCATCTACTTTGGTTGGTGGTTCATTTTGAGGTATTGCTCCTTATCAATAGTATGTACATACATAGTACGACTTACACGAGAGTACAATTTTATTCGTTTCGAGCAACCAAGAATAAGTTTAAGCCGCCCTACTTATCAAACTGTTCATTGTAGTATGTCTTTGCTTTTGTGTTTGCCTCTTGAATAAGGCGTACACCTACAACAACTATATACAGTAGACTGAAAATGTGTAGAAGAGAAAATGTTTACTAGCTTTTCAATGGGAAATCTTGTATTTTTTTATTTTGTTTCTACTTCCACTTTTTTTATACTTAGTCAGGTGTAGTCCAAATAAACAGGAGGAAATGAAGTAATGCCGACTTGTTTATTGAAATCATTCCCTTTAACTTGGGTTGTGTTGTGAACGGAAATTCAATATAAATTTGGAAGTGTACCTTCGCCTTTTCAAGGGAATGGATGGTTCTATCCATGGCATGGTTCATAGGTATTATTCGCAGAGAAATCTAATGTTTTGGTACATAATGAAATTAGGACACTGACAGTTTGCTTGTGTAGAATTTTGGTGTTTGACATACATAAAACGGCTTCAATTGGATTGGATAAAAACATTCGCTTTTTATTTCGGAAGCCCTATCCGAAGGACCTGTTCGAATTTTTGAACACCAAATTCTCTAATTTTATATTCAATATTAAATTAAATTTGTATGCGAGCGTCGATTATCCGAAATAATGTTGACAAGGGTGGTTCGGATAAACGAAAGTGCGGTTAATCGAGCTTCCATAGAAAAAAAAAATGTGAAATTACGCGACAAACTGAAAACATGTAATACGACTAGAACTGTACAAAAATAAATATATTCGAGGTAATTGAGCAATACGCAGAAAAGAGGTTGCTTCCGTCAGTTTCTATACTTTGATTTTATTTGATGTCTTTCACAAGAAAAGAAGCTGAGTGCCCGTTCGGTTAATCGAGTGTTCGGATAATCGACGTTCGGATAATCGACGCTCTACTATATTTATTTGAATCTGCCGACACAAGCGGTTCAAATTGGGCTGACCCGTACTTTCGGCAGGAGTGGGATTAAGTTTTCACCCATTAGGACCTGTACCTTGATATTGATATTCTAGCGCTACGAAAATCTAAATCCTATTTACTATTGGGTTGGGCTACCTAATCAGAAAAAAAGGCCAATAACATATTTTTGGGTTGTCCTTGAAAAGGCTAGAGGGCATGTTTAAAAATTTGATAATTTTTAAACATGAGTTTCTCATGGAAGGAAGAGAGAGGGCTGGAATATACTCCGAGGAGCTGAATGTTCACTTCGTCTAGGAGAGTATGTATGAGTATATCAGGCGGAGATGCTTAGATTGCTATACGCGCTGGATCATCTTCTGGAAGGCCGGATACTTGGGAAGAAAATTCTGACAGCACTCGACAACCAATCCGTGATCAAGCGCATGCAACAATATAACACCAATTCAAAATTGGTACTTGAGTGTGTGCAGAAGCTCAATGAGTGTGCTTCAAATAATGAAGTTACGATAATTTGGGTTAAAGGCCACATAGGTACATTAGGGAACGAAATTGCCGATACCTTAGCAAAAGAGAGATCAGCGGAAAAGTTGCAAGGACCCGAACCCAAAGTTGCTTTGGGAAACGGCATGGCATGATTGAAGCCATAATACATGGCTGAATTTATTCCATACATCGGCATCGATGGCGAATGCTAATCATTTGTAAACAATGTCATTGCGTGATTTTTGTAAACAAATTAGAAATCATGAACATAAAAAACTAGAAAATTCCTCATTTACGGCATCCTGACATCCAACGTAGACAATACAGAATCGAGAACTATAAAACAGCACAAATTTGATTTTTCTGTTAAGAATTATTAACTTTTGATCACAAATACTGGACCGGCTTTAGGTAGAGGAACTGGTTCCCGGGGAACAATTTTGAAGGAAGTCCTTTGAAGTCCTTTTTTGGGACTTTGGTGAAAGATCCTGCAATCCCTCGTTTCGCAGTCCCTCCTTTCGCCTAGTCTCTCGAATCAGTCACCAATTTGTCGTTAAAAAGCGATCAAAATTATTCCAGATTGTGTTTTCTTAAAAGTGGGCTTTTTAATGTTTAACACTCTTCTATCAATACTTTAAGGTTCGACAGTAAAAAAACTAAAATAGCAGATATAGAACTCATACAGCTTTTCTGTAAGGCTCCGTGGATATTGAGATGATGATTGATGATTTGGCGGATTTGCATTTCCAGGCGGAGTGACAAAAGGCGGCAATTTTATCATTACTCAGGGGCAGGCCGCCAATGAGAGTAAATACTATCCTACCCGGGGCGAATATTTTACGTGTTGTTCTCAGTGTAACCTAAGTAGAGAGTTTTAGAAACACGTACGATTTTCCATTTACGTATTTTGAAATTTGGTACAGAACACAAAACTTTTACGAAAACTTGTAAACTGGCAACCGCGGCAGGAGCCAACTATTTAGACTGTTGAACGTACGTCAAAAACGCCTGCGATTGCGTGCATGGTACATATATGGAAAATTATTGCGATATAGGTACATAATGGGACCAACCCTTGTGGAAGCCAATGCGGGACACGCAGATAAAAAAGTAAAACTGTATGTTACAAATTATGATGAATAGAGCAGCAATATAGAGCATTTTATGGCGCACATTTTGCTGCAATTTCAGTTTTATCTGCCTTCGTTTAAAAGTTTCACTCGTTCAAAGGCGACCCAAGCACAAACAATTTGCAAAAGGGATCAAGCGAAACGGGTTGATTGAAAAACTATGGTATCAGGGGCCGATATGGACCATATTGTTGCGCACATTTTGGTGAAAATTTCAGAGTCCCGGCTGCCTGTGTACAAAAATTACTGCAATTCAAAAATGCGGCCCAAGGACTGTCCCGCAGTATCGGGAACGGTTGGTCGCCTTAGAAATACTATTTTATGTACGGTAGGCAAGCGAAGTTTTCTCTATAGAGTTCAAAACACGTCGACAATTTTGTACAACTTGCTAAAGCTCCACAACTTCCGATTTGTTATAAAATAAAAAGTTAAAATTAACAAAAGCTAGTACAATTTGTAAGAACGTCCCAAATTATCTCACTGGTATGCATTTCATTTAACACTTAAGAGAAAAGTGAAAATTCAAGAGACAAAAGATCAAAAACGGAAAGAGAAAAGAGAAAAAAAAAATGAAGAAAAACGAGACCGAGGCTAATTTCGGGCGCGGCCGAAATTTGGATACCCTTCGCTCCCCTCGGTCTAAAAGTTTTTTCGGGCTTACCTATGACTAGTGTTCAGTCCTCCCCGCTTCCATGCTTTTGAATTTTCTCATAAGTGCCGTGGCGAAGATTTATTGGGCGAAGCGGGACGTGGGTTTCTTATAAGAACTAAAAAGAGGGGTAAGGAGGTTGTAGGGTAACCCTATTGCCTTTCCATAAATTTTTACGTATGTTTGTGGCATAAATTAAAACATATTTGGTTCAGATTGGTGGACAAATCAAAAAGGTTTTCTTCGAAGAACCCAATTTGGGGGTTGGGTTTATATACCAGCCCCATGGTCCGATATAATTCATTTTTGCATATGTCTTGTACTATCACTAAAAATACATTTTCATGAGGTTTAGTTGAAATTTGTGTCCAAATAAAAAAGTATTTTTTAGAAGAACCTAATTTTGGGGGTCAAGTTTGTATGGCAGCCCCACGACTCCATAGTCCGATTTCACGTTTGTTATGTGGCATCAATAGAAATATAAGTTTCTAAGGTTTCATTGAATTTGGTGTGCAAATAAAAACGTTTTTCTTAAAAAAATTTGATTTAGGGGGCTAGGTTTGTATGGTAGCCCCATGACCACATGGTTCGACTCCATCTATTTATACATATGTTTTGTGTCATCAATAGAAACACATTTGTGTGAAGTTTGGTTGAAATCGGTGTATAAATAAAAAAAATTCTTAGAAGAACTTAATTTGGGGAGCTAGGTTTCTATGACAGCCCCATGACCCCATGATCCGCTTTGGTCTATTTTTACATATATTTTGTGGTATTACTAGAAACACATTTGTGCGAAATTTGATTGAAATCAATGAGAAAATAAAAAAGTTTTTCTAAGAAGAACATAATTTGGGGGACTAGGTGTGTATGGCAGCCCCACGACCCCATTGTCCAATTTGGTCGATTTTTACATATATTGTGTGTTCCCAATTATAACACATTTGTGTGAAATTTGATCGAAATTGGTGCATAAATAAAAAAGTTTTTCTAAGAAGAACCTAAATTTGGGGGGTAGGTTTGTATGGCAGCCCCACGACCCCCTTGTCGGATTGTAGCGATTCAAACATACAAACTGCCTGCAACAAAAAGAAGCATGTGTGCAAAATTTCAGCTCCATAGCTCTTAAACTGGCCGAGTAAAACGCGTCGCAACAGACAGACAGACAGACAGACGGACAGACGGACAGACGGACAGACGGACAGACGGACATCGTCCAATCGACTCAGCTCGTCACGCTGATCATATATATACATATTTTATATGGTCGGAGATGCTTCCTTCAATGCGTTACAAACTTCATGACAAAGTTAATATACCCTTTACGCTTAATAAGCGAAGGGTATAAAAAATACAGCAATCTAATTGCGGTAGGTTTTCTATGTCCAATTTGATTTGATTCATTTGTTATAGTTCCAAACTCGCAAATTCATTAATATCAAAAAATATTTCTGTCTATGAAACTCAGATTGTCATTGATGGTTGAAACTGGGATATGGGATTTAGTATAATGCGTTTTGCTACACTGAACGAGACACCCATTTGAACTCGATTAATTCGACAGATATCCAGAGTTTAAGGGGTGTGTAGATCGAGATTCAGGAATTAATGAACATACTTTCCTTAGAAAAAGCATAGTAACCCATGCCATGCGTTAGTCCAGAATGGCTATGTGATCACACAACCCATATGTGTTTGACTCCAAATTTATTACACTCCACGAAATAATTCAAACGTCAAAATATTGTCAATGCAATTATTAACCCTTCTGTCGTCGCCTACGAGCTATTATGCCTAAGGTGTAGCTGAATTTTCTGTGAAATCAATCTTAATTTTTGAAGAGGTTTAATTTTGGATCTTGAAACAGTTTACATACTATGTCTTACAATGATGCGCCGTTTTTTCGTTTCCTTAGACATAGTTTACATTTCGCCGAACGTTTGATCGCATTTGTGGCCGTCGGTTCCTTTGAAATATATACTCCTCAAAACAAAATAAGGGCCACTAATGTTCGTTAACTTGAACAACGTCCTGTGGCGAATTTGTAGTGTGATAATTAATTTCAAAAATGGCATTCTGTACCTGAATGTGATGTGAGTTATCACAGTATGATTCGTCAACATTAGCTTTAACGGAACTGGCTTAAACAGTTCTTTTGGGGTCACGAGCCATACATTTGGTAGTTTTGTTTATTTCTCATTTTGATTAGCAATTAGTTTTCGCGAAGTTCTTTAACTGCAACATTAGTTGTTGCACTTTTAAAGATAAGGAGAATCTGTAAAATACAAAATACCAACAATTCAGCGCCATTTAAACTTAAATGTTTCGTCCAGAGCCTTAGAAATGTCGGAGGAAGGTCGTTCGCAGCGTCCTGTGGCCCTGAATGTAGGGTATTCGCGAAGAGCCATTCAAAATCTTTGGAACCGTTACCAGGAGACAGGAAGTGTCTCCCGTCGTCATGGTTCAGGCCGAGTTCGAATAACCACCCCCGAAGAAGACCGATATGTGAGACTTAATGCGCGACGGGATCGTACCATTAGTGCTCGTGGACTAGAAAGTAGGCTCTTAAGGACGACTGGGACCATTGTTAGCCCTCAAACAATCAGAAATCGTTTGCACGAAGACAAACAACGGCCAAGGAGACGTGTTTCCAGAACACAACTGACCAGGACGCATCGTACGAATCGGTTAAGATTTGCTCGTCGACATATCCAATGGGACATGCAACAATGGCGCAAGGTGCTCTTCTCGGATGAGTGCAAAGTAACATTTTTTAGTGACGACCGACGCATAAGAGTCTGGCGGGGAACCGGAGCAGCATTTTTGGATCCTTGCACTAATCAAATTGAAAGGCAAGGCGGTCCCAGTGAGATGGTCTGGGCCGGAATTAGCTTGCAAGGCAAAACTTACCTTGTTCTCTTAAATAACGGGACAATTACGTCCGAAAGTTATATTGAAAGGATTGTTAGGCCAGATATCATTCCTTTTTCACAATAGGCGTTGGATGATTTTATCCTCATGCAGGATAATGCACGACCATATACTGCCCGGGCGACAATGTCTGTTTTCGAGGAGGTCAATATTGAGGTTATGGAGTGGCTTTCCAACGGTCCGGACCTAAATCCGATAGAACATCTTTGGGATCAATTAAAACGCCGGATGCGGACAGCTGAAGAGGATATACACAATCAGCAACAACTGATTCAATTGCTAAAATGTGTTGGGACGAGATATCAAAAGGAAGCGTCGATCGGCTTATTGAAAGCGTTCCGTCCAGGCTTCGAGACTGGATATCAAAAAGTGGAGGCCATACTCGATACTAAAAAAAACAAACAATAAATTTTTTTTACAGATTAGACATACAATTTAACTGTTATTGTTACGATTATATGACCGCAAAAAGTAAGCAATCCGAATAAATGCTAAAAAAAAGTTTAACTTTTAGTCAAAATTTAATAAAATTCATAATATTTAATGAAAAACATATTGTCTTATTAAATTAGAGCAACAAAACTATGATTTGCCTTTTCCACAGAAAAATAATCAGAAAATTATTAGTGGCCCTTATTTTGTTTTGAGCAGTATATATGGAAACGGGTGTAAAATATTGTTGAACGATATTTTTCATCAAGATATAGTACCAATGGTCTGTCTGGATCTATACGCCAACAGAAGGGTTAAATATCACGTTGGCATTTTAAGAGAGTAATAGATATTACGCGGACTTTATTTTCTCAATTAAAAAAAAAATAACAGGCGCGACAATCCAACATTGGACTAAGGCCGCAGGATGTGTTAGTGACATCCTATTTCCAAGATCTTATCTGCTTTTTGATGAGGTAATGAGATCAGCATCACGCTCAGCAGTGTTATTTATCCCCATAAATGGGTACTCGTTTAACATCTGAGTGAGATCATAGTCTGTCACAAGCTCGTGAGTTCGAAAAACACCATGGAACACGGTGAGATTCGAACTCATGAGCCTGTGCACCGAAGGTAAGCGCACTAACCGCTAGACCAGCTAGACTATTATTATTATTATTATTTTCTCAATTGTAAACAAAAAATTGACGTTTGAATAAAATTTTCACGCATACTATGAACTGCAATAGTGTGAAAACGGTGCCATTTTTATTTTCTGATGGCCATTCTGGACTAACGCATTGCATGGGTTACTATGCTTTTTCTAAGATACTTTCATAATAAATTACAAAAATTACAGCGAGAACTTATTATTACTTATAATGCAAATTCGCCATGACATCAACGTTCTAGTGGATAGGTATGTAATTGATTCTATCAAGACGACGTTGGCAATACCTTAGCTAAATAGCCGGTACACACCTCCTCAGATTAAATCCCATCCAGCATTGGCGTCATATATCATCAAAAGTAGTAAAAAAAAACTTCACTTCATACATCACGAGCCGACGGACACATTGAAAGTCAAACACATGATGGTCAGCTGAGGAAAATGCAATTATGTATGGCATCCATGTGTGCATGGATTGGGGAATTACATTGGTTCTTTTCACCTCGAAAATGATTCGTATATTTATGTTGTTGGCGTGAGTGTGCCAACACAAAAACGTTACGTGCTGTGACAAGTTGTTCATCACACCGCATTTTTGCAAACAACAAAAATTTAACAAGCCTAGCTTGAAATTTTTTATGTTTGCAGAAGTGTATAAATCAACGCTAAATCAGAAATTGGCCCGCTTTGAATCCATTTCTCCTTATTATGCAAAATTTAATCAACATTTTTGCGATGTGCATTTTTATACCCTTCGCTTATAAGCGTAAAGGGTATATTAACTTTGTCATGAAGTTTGTAACGCATTGAAGGAAGCATCTCCGACCATATAAAATATGTATATATATGATCAGCGTGACGAGCTGAGTCGATTGGACGATGTCCGTCTGTCCGTATGTCCGTCTGTCCGTCTGTCTGTCTGTCTGTCTGTTGCGACGCGTTTTACTCGGCCAGTTTAAGAGCTATGGAGCTGAAATTTTGCACACATGCTTCTTTTTGTTGCAGGCAGTTTGCATGTTTGAATCGCTACAATCCGACAAGGGGGTCGTGGGGCTGCCATACAAACCTACCCCCCAAATTTAGGTTCTTCTTAGAAAAACTTTTTTATTTATGCACCAATTTCGATCAAATTTCACACAAATGTGTTTTAATTGGGAACACACAATATATGTAAAAATCGACCAAATTGGACAATGGGGTCGTGGGGCTGCCATACACACCTAGTCCCCCAAATTATGTTCTTCTTAGAAAAACTTTTTTATTTTCTCATTGATTTCAATCAAATTTCGCACAAATGTGTTTCTAGTAATACCACAAAATATATGTAAAAATGGACCAAAGCGGATCATGGGGTCATGGGGCTGTCATAGAAACCTAGCTCCCCAAATTAAGTTCTTCTAAGAATTTTTTTTATTTATACACCGATTTCAACCAAACTTCACACAAATGTGTTTCTATTGATGACACAAAACATATGTATAAATAGATGGAGTCGAACCATGTGGTCATGGGGCTACCATACAAACCTAGCCCCCTAAATCAAATTTTTTTTAAGAAAAACGTTTTTATTTGCACACCAAATTCAATGAAACCTTAGAAACTTATATTTCACCCTCCCCACACAAGTTGTAACTTTGGAGGAGGGCTGCAAAGTAATTTCACAAAATGAACATATTATATATATTATATTCTGCAATAAAACTTTATTAAATAAAAAAAAATAATAATAAATTTCTATTGATGCCACATAACAAACGTGAAATCGGACTATGGAGTCGTGGGGCTGCCATACAAACTTGACCCCCAAAATTAGGTTCTTCTAAAAAATACTTTTTTATTTGGACACAAATTTCAACTAAACCTCATGAAAATGTATTTTTAGTGATAGTACAAGACATATGCAAAAATGAATTATATCGGACCATGGGGCTGGTATATAAACCCAACCCCCAAATTGGGTTCTTTTTGATTTGTCCACCAATCTGAACCAAATATGTTTTAATTTATGCCACAAACATACGTAAAAATTTATGGAAAGGCAATAGGGTTACCCTACAACCTCCTTACCCCTCTTTTTAGTTCTTATAAGAAACCCACGTCCCGCTTCGCCCAATAAATCTTCGCCACGGCACTTATGAGAAAATTCAAAAGCATGGAAGCGGGGAGGACTGAACACTAGTCATAGGTAAGCCCGAAAAAACTTTTAGACCGAGGGGAGCGAAGGGTATCCAAATTTCGGCCGCGCCCGAAATTAGCCTCGGTCTCGTTATTTCTCACGAATGATACATAATTAATTTATTTCGCGTAACTCATGAATATTTTTTACGTGCGATGTATTAAACATTACACAACTATTAACTATAACTATATTTATTAACTATCATCTTTATGAGTAACGATTTTATAGTATTTATCCTTAATAAGGTGCAAAGGCGTACATTGATAATATAGGTGAACATCGTATATACTGTTTGTATGAAAACGTGATAAATGGCAAAGGTATCTCGGCTGACGTGTGGTGTATGAATGATACACATGTGTTTTTTTGCTGGTTGGGACTCATTCATATAATGTCACATATCAATTTGGATTATGGAGTGCCAGCGCACACACTTTTCATTTTATGCACTCGTTGAGAAAAAAAGGGACAGTCGATATTCTGCTATCCGTAATTCCTAATTACATATATCGAAATATCTCGACCACCAATTAACAGATCTACTGTTCTTTTGTCCAGCTATGCAGTTTGGTGAGCTGCCGATATTGCCAGAAGCGCATACGGAGCAAGGAGCGCATCATATCGCTCTGCTTCTTTTTGTGCAACTCTTGTATATACGGGTATCCGCCCATCTTGACGATTTATTGGCTGGGATAGACCTCAGTGCGAAGGAATCCCAAAATCTCACTTTACGAGAGAACGAATTTATGATTCAGGTGACTCATGCCTTCTTGTAGTAAACTGCCTAAGGGATCTTTCTCTTCTTGTTCTCCCTATTATATCGGAATCGGATTCAAGTCCAGTTAGGGTGTAGAGGGTGTTAGCGTATTCAAGGTTTCAGCATATGTATACAAGGTGTCAGTGTGTATTCCAGGGATTTAAAGGGACTCACTTTCCTTGTGACATGATATTCGTTACTCGTTTGGTTTTCAACGGTTTTCATAACTGTAAACTGCACTGACAATAGTACTTCATACTGGTACGATGCTTTTCTCATTGGTTGCAATTTAAAAATGAGTACCAATTAAATTACTGAAAGAATTATTTTTGTTATGCGGAATATCCATTTTGATAGAATGATTGCGGCCTGTAAATGTTTTTGTCTTCGAATTTAGCAATAATTATGCTTTACATTTCGTAAATTTTTCTCGATTGTTTAATTTTTAAAGCATTGTTCATACTAAAATGTTACATTTTTTTTCTTGAATTTCTAAAGTGAATTTTATAAATGATTTTATACTAATTATCTTCTTATCAAATGCATTCTCGAACAGTTCACGATGTCACCGCAGTATGAAACGGTAAATATACTTATTCAAAATACTTTTTTCTTTATATGGCAACTTACTGTAGTAAATACTATATCATGTACATAAATGTATCCATACAAAACATCCTTGTGCTCATAAGATATTTAGTAATTTCTAAAAAAAAGGCCAAGTGTAATTAGTATTATGTAAATAGTGTACATGAATACCATTTATTGTTCTGTGTATATAGAATGTAGCAATATTAATTACAACCCCCTCTCAAATGGAATAATATTACAACGTTAAAGTAACGAACTCAAATGACGCGCTTATACAGTTCCACGAGTATGTGAGTGCGAGCGTGAGAAAGAGCAACACACGCAAAAGAAATCCTTTTTGTCGATTTCACCTATTACACCGCCAAATTTCTAACCATTATTCACACAACGTCATTGACGCTACTCATTAATTATGTTATTAATGTTTAGTGCTTGGGTTTCAATTGTGTTAATTAATTTTTTTCGTCGTTTTTCATTCGCGCGTTTTTTTTCTTGTAAGTAATGTGTATACCCGCAGTGGTGTTTCGGATTATATCTTACACGTTATTCGCATATTGCTCTACATTTATTTATTTTTACATCATTATCATATGCTATGAATAAATGTATATAATAATGTTGCTTTTTCTCCACGGGATATCCTTGTAGAAGAATAGTCGAAATTCGGGCTACGGAATAATCATCATGTTTTCAGTTTTGATAGGATGTGATCAATTCATGTTAAGTTCGTGGAAGAAGTACTCTTTTGTGTGTTTCGTATGTTAACCAAAAAGGACTTACTTAGTTATGTATGTATATGGTAGTTGTGAGAAAATTATACGAAGCTTGGATACACCGAGAAAAAATACTTTTAAAAGAAAAATTACATAGGACGTATGAAACTTCGGCTATGATTTGGAGCCGATGAAATAGCCTTTCTGAGACAATTATAGAAATATCATTGAAAATATAAATTGAATATTCGATTATAACAATGAGATTGTTCATCGATTTTAGGTAAAAATTTCATTGAATTTTATTGAAAAACAATTTTGTTTTATTATTTTTTTATTTTGATTTAATTTCATTTAAATTTTTAATATTTTTTATTCAAAAAAACCTTATGCCGAAACTTGGATTTGAACCCGGTCCGCCTGCGCGCCAGTCCGTTCACATTGCCATGAGACCAGATGTGGAATATTGTCAACGTTTCTAAAATCTTAACTACTTGATACGCGGTGCACTACAAAATTAAAATGTTTATTCACAGAGGCTATGCAAAATAATCATAGTTCCCATAAATTTGACTTACTTCATTTGTTGCATTAGTTGTATGTGGGCATCTTTTAATTATATTACTACTGAAATTTTAGATTCTATGTATTGTGTATTTGACCCAATGGCATTTTTAAATAATTTTATTCAAACTTCATACGTTTATAGAAATTTTATGTTTACTAGAAGTAAAGTAAAAACTTAATTTGCTTTTAATACAGGTTTTTTTTTCTGGGTGTAGGAAACAAATTTTTTGGTCGAATACATCATCGGATGATGGACGTGGACATACATATTTGGAAGGATGGATAGATGGATTAGGAATATGTGTATTGTCTGCATAGAAATTATATTTATGGTATTCACTGATAGTCAAAGAAAAATGGCATATTTGGTCGGCAAAAATCCTACATCGGAAATTTTTTTGGATTATGGTTGGGAATGGTCCCCAGATTATAGCATTAAAAGTCGCCACCGATCGGGGGTCCGCAACCTTAAAAAAAGGGGGTAAAGGGGGGCATTTTTTCGTTTTTTTTTTTTGCGATTAGAGATACAGAAAAATGGTCTGAGGACGAAAAAACGACATTAAATTATCTTTGCAATGATATATAACACATTCGAGTTTAATTGAACATTTCGGCATTAGACTAGAACATAAATTAGAATATTTTCATTTTAGACCTTTTTTAAAAGCTTCATAACTTTTTAAAGAATACTAGTTCAGCCGTAAAATTTTGTGTAATATAATATAATAATAATAAGTTCAAGATGAATTTAAGGTAACGATTGAGTCGCTCCGGTCCAGGACCCCCATTATCCCCCCATTTAAATTTTTCAAAACGGCATATCCGTAACTCCCCCCAAAATTGGGGCAGAGTGCTAAATTTTGGTTTGTTGGGATTGGAGGTCATAGTGACCCCACCCACCAAAAATCAGCTCAGTCGGTTAGGTACTGGATGTTCTTATGAAATATTAAAGGCCTTCATAATCAGACCCATCTATCACTTCCTCCCCTGAAGAACATTAAAATGTGTTTTGCGTGCCTTCTACGATTGTAGATGGGTATAGGATATACAATCCAATACCTATTCGCACGATTAGAACTGGGTCTCATTCAGTTCTGCATTGACATCTCTAGACTCAAAGTTCATCTTCTGACAGAACACAACAGCTTTTCCATTTGCCGACAATTGAAACAATCTGATAAATTCTTTGTTCTAGAAAATCTCATTAAATGATAAATCTAATAATAATTATCATCCGAAAATTCCGCATCACGAAAACGAATTAACCCTTCTGTCGGCACAAAGGTCTGGCCAGACCTTTGGCACTATATTTTGGTCAGAAAAGTATAGAAGATGTAATCGCAGCGACTTCATATTTCATGATATCCTAGAATAATATGTTTAGAAGCATTTTGGAAAAATTTGAAAAAATCTGTTGAAGTTTTGAGTATGTTTTTGATGATTTTCAATTTATAGTGCTTTTTGATACCCAATAGGTCTGGCCAGACCTATAGTTTTCCCCCCATTCTTCTGTTGAGGTAAAAACTGCAAATATGAAATTCTCTTAAAATTCTCCTATTTATGATGTAACAATGTCATTAAAATTCAATTTGAACTATAAACGATGAAAATTTCTCAGATTTTCTTTGAAAAGCCGTGAAGTTCGGGAAATAAGTGTGCCTAATTTCATCACGTTTCATAACATCACCTAATCAACTGAGATTTGATTCAATGAAATTCAAACCAGTTTTATTTCCTTTGTAATAGTTAGGACTAAGTATGGCAGACTTACGAACGTCTTTCTAAATAGATTTGGTCAAGAAATTTACGAAAAATTTAGAATGAAATGATTTTCGCGCTTGAAAATTCCCTATTTCTTTCCCCTTGCTTCCCTAAATCTGCAGGCTAATATCGAGGTAAAATCGACTAACAAAGCGCCAAATATTTGGCCATATTTGGTATTGAAAAATGCGAACACACTTTCTACTAGATATACGCCATAAAAACAGAGAAGCAAAAAGAGATGAAAATAAGAGAAAAACATGTTTACAATAATACCACCCCAAAATATGTCCACTTAAAAACGTTACTAGTGTATCTACAAAAATGATTTTAATACTTTTATTGCTTAAAAATGGCAGTAAAGAATCGATAGAATGATTCTACCGATAAAAATTTCACCTTTTCTAAAAAATAAAAATTTTTTCTCAGTAGGTCCAGCCAGACCTATTGGGTATAGAATATGCATATTGTAGTAGGTGCCGACAGAAGGGTTAACTACGAAGCCATACATGCATACATATTTGTGATTCTCTATTTCACCTGATATAATGGAACGTGTATACAATTTATTCATGATGTGTTTTTCCATTCCACAATGTACGAATAGCTCCATACGCCAAGATTACATTGTCATTTACATAGAAAATTTAAGAAACCTCTTGCACAAGCACAAATTTGGTAGAAATCGATATGTTGTACATATATTCCATTCAAAGGAGTATCCTGGGAATTATTATCTGGCACATGTTGAACGTGTATTACATCACAAAGCACTTTCTCCTATAGAAATGATCTACGAGTATGTAGGTACGTACGTACCGTACACATTATCCGAAGTATTTGTATTGAGTATGTGCGGATACCTATGGAACGTGACGCTTATCCCTGGTACGAATATTTCATTGGGCTATCCTTATCGTCGGCAAACACCATCTTCTCGGAAGGTGTTTGTGAAATGCGACCATGATAAGTTAAGTGCGTATCCGCGCAATATGCACGTATCTGTCGATTGCCCAAGACGACGATATGTGATGAAAAGTCTATCTGCACTCAACCGTTTGGCCTATACGAATACGTGCCGAAATGTTCTTGTTAGGCCGCAGCCACACTGTCCGGGGTTTACCAAACCGCGCGGTACAAAAGATCAACGTTGTAGAAAACATACGCCTGGCAGAGACAGAGGCGATGGGGGAATTCAACAAACGTTATTTGTTTGTTGAATTCTCCCATCATCTCAGTCTCGTCCATGCGTGTGTTGTCCACAACTTTGATCTGTTGTACCGCTCGGTTTGGCAAACCCGGGACAGTATGGGGCCGGCATTATAGGAACATTGTGCGTTTTCTGATAGGAAAACAAATTAGAATAAACAGTAGTTGAGGCTGCTTGACTTTTTCACTTGAAGGAAATCTCAGGCTAAAGTAATTTTTTTAGAAATTGATTTTTCTGCACTGCTGACAGTTGATCCACGGAAAGGTGGCTAAAAAAAACAAAACTTCATTTGTGATGTATGGTGTGAAACAAATGTCTACATAAATAGAGCTGCATAAGGGAAAGGGACTTGGACTCTAATTGTCATGTTTACGAAATTTCACATCTGCAGGTTATTTTCCCACCAAATACTGGATTTCCGGAGTCCTTAGAACTTAGCCTTCTTTCCAAATAAAATACATTTCAAGATGTTCTTCTTTACAGCATTTCGCTGTACACTACGGCATTTAGACCTATTGTACAGCGTGGAATCGCAATGGAATCTCATCCGCTAGAAAGCGAGTCCTTCGGCCCGACTTGTATTTCGCACTCTTCTCCTATCGCATGATATAATTGATCCGACTTACACTTTTTCTATTAAAAACGACAGAAAAAATTAAATCTGCGCACTAGGAGTTCACTGTTTAAAAGGCAGCGGCTGCACTCCAGGCAATTTGCCCTTTATCCCTAATCGGAAAATCTTTTTTCATGGATTTTCCGATTGTGACATGTCAGCTAAAGAGAGGGCATGGGACAGTGTGTGTTTTTTTTCCACATTGAAGGCGGTTTTCAGAATACATTGTTCAAGTTCACTAGATATACTGAAAAGCAAATGGACGACATTGGAAAGACTCTCTATCTACAACCCATGCTCAATTACATTGAGATAGTCCTAAGAAAGCTGTCTGAAGTCTCAAAGCTAGCATAAGCATTTAAAATGAGCTCGGACCAACTATGAGGGGTGGGCAGTAGCAGCAGTTTGTTTAGTGTATCATCATAATTTCTAGTCCTTAAATCTTCCTCTGCTCCGATTCAGAAAAACTATCTCTATCTGTACATATACAGCACTGTGACTGACAAAACAACCATTTTTGGAACAATATCCTTTCTGTTAGATATCCCGTTCAGCGTAACTTAAATCTCTCTAAAAGTGAATATTGTCGTTATTGCCCTAACCTTAAGTACAGAGGCAGTGATTGCACTAACCCTAAGTACAGACACAAACTTTGAGGGTTGGGAAACACTTCTACAAAAATATTTGGATTTTTAGAAAGAAGTTGCCTTTGCAAGTACAATTAACAGCGATCGCAATAAGCCCTGCTGTTATATACATATATGCCGGATTAGTCTAAGTTTTAACTGAGTTTGCTTAAAAGCGAAGCTCTGGAGGCAGCAAATCGATCTTCGCCGTAGTAATTTCACTAATGCATGCAAAATAAATTTACGGTTATTGCAAACTTTTTCCTACTTATTGAAACTTCTGTAGCAGATTTTACAGATTTTTTTCGGAAATGTTCAAAGGTTATCTCTCACCATCGAATTTTCGCCGTTTTTCGGCAAGGTAGTTTCCTCTAAATCTCACCTTTCAGCACTTTGGTTAAGGAGAAAATGAAAAGGATCAAATATTTCTTATTAAACATTTGAAGGCTTTCTCATCAATTAGACGGATGCGATTCCTTAGTCAAATCTGATTCCATGGAGACAGACACTATTATTTTGAAGGATCGCGAGATATTCATATTTAATGAGCTGATCCTAATCGAATAATTCTCTAAACTAATCATTCAACTGAGGATTGCTTTTTAGACGCCAGCAAATAGTTAAAACGTGTATGTTATTCTTTTACTAAGATCTGAATTCCTTCAATAATTACCCGCTTATTTTGAGTGCCCCCCTTTTTTCAAACTACGCCCATGTGAATAGGCAATTCCAGGAAAATTTAGCAGTTCGCCATTATGGTATGTTACATTGGTTTGATGGAATTGGTCGCCAGGATTAGTATGTATGTATGCTACTTGTATGTATCATGGCGAATGTTGTGAAAACCTAAGGAGAGGGGCATGTTTTGGTAAATTATTGTCTGTACAGCATTGGTGCCCCAGGTATCTGGTCACGCTATTCTTATACCAAAAGATTGGATCGCAAATTATAGGGCAACCGCGACATATAACTATCGAATTCGGCAGAGCTTCTTTACCGAATTTCGGGACAAAACAATTCACTCGGAACAGAGTTTCCATATTTATTGAAATATTTGTTGTTGTATATTTAGCTTGGAACTTTAACCTTCCGGCTTGCGCAATACTAATCCTAAGACGATCAGGCGCAATGCATCTGACAGATTAAGTGCAGAAAAAAAGATAAAACTACGTTTCTGTATATTTTAGACTCTTATTTACTGTTGCATTGCCTTTCTGAAACAGTTCTACGGAATTTTAGAAACAAATACTGGTTCACAAAGTTTGATACCCTTCACATTTTCAATTTTCTAAGAATATTCCGCTTTCAGTCGCTTCAATATTTAAAAAACCTTCAACAACTCGACCGCTTAAAAAATGTGAGCTTATTTTACTAAAAACACACTATTGAACGATTTGGTGACTTTAAAAGTCAACACAACGTTATTATGCAATGTGAAGGGTATAACAAGCGGAAATTTTCATAGAAAAAGATAAAATAACACAATCGGGCGCAATACATCTGAGAGATTATTTCATCTCCTCCCGCCCCTCAGACATATGGTAGATAGAGACTGAAAACTGCTTAGGGTAGTTTATCGATAAATATTAAGCTACTGTGAGTTTCAGATCTCTCCATTTTCATATCGCTGATTGTCGCAACAAAAACTTTTCACTTAATCTGTCAGATGCATTGCGCCTACCCGAAGGTTAAACTTTCCGCTGCATAGGACCTTTGCATTATTACGAAAACAGCTACGCGGATATGCGAGCTTTACGCTCCATATTCAAATGGTGAATTTTGAGATAGGCTCAGATTCTAATGAGATGCCCAGCCCCCCGAGTTTGACATGCTTAGAGAATTTTGAATGCTACTTTTTGTTACAGCTAATTTTTTCAATTAAAATTCTGGAATCTATCTAGCGAAAAATTGGCGCAGATTCTAATGAGATGGCCAGGCCCGCGAATTAGACATGCTTAGAGAATTTTGAATGCTACTTTTTGTTACAGCTAATTTTTTCAATTAAAATTCTGAAATCTATCTAGCGAAAAATTGACGCAAATATTCTGGCATACGGTGCTGCAGACATAAATCGACCCATTTGATTTCAGCTTCAGTGAAATCACTTCTGGTGTTCTGTGCTGTGACGAAGTGGCTCTAAAGACCAGAGATTCAATCTACTGCCAAGAAAAGAGTTGGTTCTAAGCAGAAGTATATGCATACGTTGTCACATCTACTGTCCATATGGGGACGTTAGTTGCTCAGTGGCGTTTCTAGTCACAGCATGCATTAGTGTCCTCTTTTTGTTGATGTACTCGACATTCTCGGAATATTTGAACCACGTGTTTAGTTGTCGTTCCTCTTCTTTCAGCGCTGCGGTAAGGTGTGAAACCGCTGTGCATCTACATATATATGTGGATTTGGTTCGTCATTATTTTCGTCCGAGATGTCAAAGGACAAAAACATACCTGCTGCGATAGGGTTTTCCCCACAGTGTAATAGGGGTAAGATCAGTGGGTGCAGCTGAGAATTGAAACAAATGACCCACATCATGAGGCGCGCGGCCGGCACAGTTAGAACAGATGTTTTGGATGTCTTGGTCAATGCGAGAAAGGTGAACGTGTTGGGCTAATGTCACTCTGGTGGCTATCGGGAGCCTAATCAACTCAGGCGATTTAGGTGGTGGAAGCGCTGAGAGGACTCTTTTCGTACCCAAATTCGCAATAGACAGACTCACTTCTTCAGTGTGGCCTCTCCTGGACCTCTCTAGGTCTCGTAAACCACGCCTGACATGTCGTGGTGGAGGAATCGGGTCCATATGATTGTGGTTGGGATGATCATCACGATAGCCACCAATAAGATACTGTTTTGAGAGTAGGCCATATTGATCGCGTATTAACATCAGTTGTGTTTCCTGATGTAAGTGATCCTGGGCAGACATCAGGAGGCAACCTGTGGCTGTGCGTAGAGCAGCATTTTGGTAGACCTGATTTTTGGATCAATTTGTGTCACATAGACTATGTGACGAAACTGGGCTGCATAATCAACTGCTGCATAGTTTTTTTTATCTTTGCTTCAGTTGCTACCAGCCAGTGCTTTGAGAATGTTTTTCCTGCTGCGCATCTTCATACAGAGTGCTGCAGCGTGACAAGCTGACGTCAACATATTCTCAATGTGAAGTTATAGTAACAAGATTGTTATTAATACTTACAACCGCCCACCGACCATCCCCCGACCAGGTGGTAAGAAATGGCGCAGAAAATTTATACACAGAGATAGTTAGGTTTTTGCTTTATAAAAATTCATGTAATCTCGCTAAAAAGCGACTAATTTGGAGGCGCATATTGTCTTTATCCTGGTCGGCATTGGAAATCATTTCGATTCCTTTCAGTGGTATAAGATCGCCGGTCATGTAGATGTAAAACAGAGTGGGGAAAGTACCCCTCCCTGCGGAACTCCTAATTTGATTTTCCTCAGATTGGAAGGTTTTCCTCGATATTCAGTGAAGGAAAGGCGCCCACCTAGATAGTTGGCAATCGAACGTATGTCTTGTTCCGGAACATGCATATTGAAGAGGTTGGCGAGAAGCATCGAATGATGGACCTTATCAAACGCATGTGATAGATCAATTGCCCCTAGAATCGTTCTGTGGCGCGGACGTCGTTGATTTATTTCGTATCGGATGTGTAGTGATAGCATTGAGGGTATTGGTTGTACTATGCATTTTCCTGGAGCCATTCTGCTGGAGTTCTAGTTAAGCATGTGTGTCGTGAAAAAGGGCCTCCAGCGTCCTTGCGGACAGTGGACAATAGCTTGCTGACTCAGTCAATAAGGTTACCGTCATTGAGGTGCGCGTTCAATTTCGCCATCCGATAGTATTTAGCTTGTCTATTGATTTCAGGGTTAAGCTCCTGAATTCTGGGATCACCAGGGTGAGTGCATCTGATGATATCTCGTTCATCGGCTAATATGGTGGCACTAGTAGGGTAATTAGGTCGAACTTTCGGGATATGTCCCGCAGGAATATATCGTGCCGTTGCTTTAGCAATGACGTTCCTAATATTTCGTTCGGCCTTGCGCATATTGGTTGGTGTGGGGTAGGTAGCTCGATGAACTTCGCGACGAGTATGATCTGAAACCGTCCCAATCGGCTTTCTTTTGATTGACAAACGTTCGCTTCTCTAACTTAGTCAGGTCAGCTGGTTTGTCAATTCTTGCAATGATTCAGAGGTGATCTAATTGGAGAGTTGTACGCGCCTCTCATCGCGTTGAACTTATCAAGCTGGCACTTACAATGGTTATGTCAGTAGAACTTTACTACAAGTGCCTGTGAGTGACTCGTCTAGTCGGTGGGTCTTCATTGAACGAACAGAATTCTGAGGCGTCGAGAGATTCGGCGATAGCTATACCCCAGGTATGGTAGGTATATGTCAGAATACCAGTGCGGATGGTGCGTAAAGCAAGTTCACCTCCATGGTGATAATAATTCCTAGCGGCTGGTCAATCTTTCCACCATATAACATAATCACCATGGACGCTGAGAGACGAGTTCAAATGGTGCTACGTCTCCTGCATGGCAAAAGTCAGAATTCTGTGAGAACTCATAAAGCGAGTAATCTCTGCAATTTTATGGTGAATGCCATTGCAGTTAAACTGCAATATAGACAACGGAGTGAAAACTGCTGCTCGACCTGCTCAAGCCTAAGGACCCGAGATGGACCCACTCCCGACAACAGATTGCACTCCAGTGACCTGCCATTCGAACCAATTATTTTGTTGCAAAAACTTCAATACCATATACCCTAGGGCCTGGATTTGTTTCAGCACCGGCTCGTATTAGTAAAATTGAGAGCAGTCGAGATGTAATGCTCCAAATAGGACAAAAAAAAACACATATCTCTGGAATCCGCACATGTACACATCCAACACAACCTACTTGCATCGAACCTTCAAGCTTCTTGCCAGGGCGGCGCGCGTTGTGGCAACTCTTGGCCGTTTTTTTTGTATGTACAATGTTGCAACTTTTTGGACAGCGGACGCCTTCCAACCCATATCGTCCCCCTTACGAGGAGACAATGCTCCATATTGAATGCTTTTATTAGAATCGTCCCATTCCTATGAGTTTTCACATTTTTTCCAAATTTAATAAAAATAAATTGGCTGTCAACGTAGGTAAGAAACACTGTAGACAAAGAAAAATCCCAAATCTCAGTCTGATATTGAATATTCACTATCTGTAACATCCAATATTATAGCCCTATACGGCCATTCGCTCTATTGATATCTAACCGATTTTCAGTTGCCTTTCTGTCTAAATCTCCTCCCCATAAAATGGGTGTTTGGCTTTGCTTTCAAGCGTACTTCATCTTCATCTGTCAACAACCACACTATCCCTTATTTTTTCACTAAAACAGTATTGCTCAACACAAAACAAAATCCATTTTTTTTTTCATCTCCCATCTACCCCAAAATCCATCCGCAAATTATACCAAATTGTAATACAAGTAAATAGTACTTTCCATCAAATCGTAACTCCTTTTACGTGTGCGCCTTCGCCCATATTCGCATGTTTATACAATAAAAACCCTTCGCACGACTGGAAAAAGGGTAAAACTTCCAATTTCGTATTCAATCCTAAAATTTAGGAGGTCATCAAAATCAAATAGACCTTCGCCCCCGTCATGTTTACTCGATATGCTCTATACAGACGTCAAGCGAAACGGCTTCAAAATGACAACGTCACTACCGCTGAGCCGTGCCTCGCTTCGAGCCTGTTTTCACCCATTCTCCGATGGCTATTCCATCGTCCATTAATTTCACCAAATAGCCTTTATGTTTGCCTGTGCTGTCGTCTGGTGGGAGTTGTTTTCAGACCAAAATTTCACAAAGAAGCAAAATAAGAAAATAGGAAATAAAAAGTGAAAAAATAAAGAGGACAAAACACACTTACTCCAGAGGAAAATTATTCGGTACATTGAGAATCCGGAGAGAAAATCTCAAAGGACTCATATATAATTTATGACTTCCCGAAATCAGTCTCCAAGACCGGAGAGTGTAATGTCCTCTTGTCTGAGTGGGGCATGGTGAGCTTGTGTCAATGCTGATACACTTTGGAAAACGACAAGGATGACAATTTAAAAGTCCTATGAAAATATTGGCAGGCAATAGGCGAGAATCTTTTTTTCTGGGTGTAACACACTGGATTTAAATGCACACGCAATAAAGGTTGTGTGAATTGGTTAGTGTTGAATTTACATACTGGTCCTGCCCGTTGAGAGCCCTAAAAATGGCCAAGTGACGATTGACGTTCAGCCAACTAGAAAGTTGTATGTATGTATATTTATGCTGTTTTGAAATTGGTTGTTGTTTTAGGATGCGAATTTGCAAAATGACCAGTTGGGATAAATACTGCAGAGTAAAAGGACACGTTTGATAGAATAAGTTGTCGCGTCGAATGTGTGCATTCGTTTGTTATCCTAAAAATGTTTTTGTTTTGGACGTGATTAAGAGTGTGAGTTGAACAAACTTCAAATAGAATTTCCACTTCGACGTAATACAAAAATTTAAATATAGTAATATAAATAAATATATAATATAATATAATAAATAATAATATGTAAATGTGAAAAATATATTCCGTCTGACCTGATCAGTCAACAAAAATGAATAACCCATATGCTTTTATACATTTAGAGACCATCTGACCGATTTACTAAAATTGAAACTTAATAGGAATATACGAGATGAAAAACTAAGAGCTCTCTAATTTTTATGTAATTAACCTTATTTATAAAATCAGGATTCCGACAAACCTACATGAAGAGCCACTTCAGTATCAGTCAGCACTTATCCATCTACGAGATTCATTTAATTGTGCCTAACTTAAAACCAATAAGCTAATCCTCATCAGATAGTAAATTACATTTATAAGGAATTCACGTTGTAAATAAATCATTTAATTCGTGAGGGAGGGAGTCCTTACCGATACGATATTAATGTTGTTCGTTCGTGGATAAAAAACTAGAATTTCAATTTGTTTGAAATTATAAAATTCTGAAATAGAAAAATTATTATTATTGCAAAATTTATTTCATATATCCTTTTTTCTTGACTGCTGCATTCTTTTATTGGATATTTGCCTCTCTTCGGAATTTCTGAACTGTGTTCGTTAATCACAGTGGTATCCTCGAATGGTAAGTTACGTATAATGAAAGTATAAATGTAGGTATGCATTTTTTTAAGGGGATAATGTGAATACATCATGAAGAAACTCAAGTAGAACAATCTAATTCATAAGCAGATATATATTTGAATGGAAGGGAATTCTTAGAAATGTACATACAGAGTAACATAAGCCGGTCGGGTCGATTCAACATTTCTTTTATTTCGCCCTATATACGCCTCGTTTAATATATTTTTGAACCACATCCATCACGGTTACAAATACAACACTTTATTTACCAGTTCAATTTTCTCGCACTATTCTGTTGTAACTATTTCTCCATACATTCATGGCATACAAAAAAGCCAAATGTGTAGCGATGTTCATCTTGTTGGCGTATATTTGTTCGCTCTTGATTCCATTTCTTATTCATAGCAAATTTTTCATTTCAGCTACGAATTGCTGCACTAAATGAACCCTTTACTGGGGATCTTCAGGGAAATCGAGGAGCAGATTTCGCGTGTTATCGACAAGCGAGAAGAGCTGGACTCCTTGGTACATTCAAGGCACTACTAACAGCAAGGTAAGTGCAGTGTAATATTATTTGCGCGCAATTTAGCTTTCTTTGTGTTCAATTCAGAGATATAGATATCCTAGAGGAGTAGGATGGCCGAATGACTTTTCTTCAAAATGTCTGGCCATTTGTAGAGTGATTTAACATTTTTTTAAGGAAAGATTAAAGTCAATGAAAAATACGAAATTTGATTGGCTAAAATTTATCTCTGAATTTTTGGAAGATTGTTGGGGACCGCCTTTTGATTGTGGGATGAAACGTCCTGACTGATATGGGGTACGGAATATAGCAAAAATGTGAAATGGGGTATATTTTAGTATTTTGCGGTTATTCGAAAAGTTGCGGAACAAAAAAAAAACTACAAAAAGCTTTTCTTGTGCCCGCTCGAGTTTGGCAAAATATTTACATATTTTGGCTTGTCGTCCTACTGAAGGAGTCGACGGTTTCCTTTTTTCTGACCTAATATTTTAAGCCAACCTATACTAATTATATAGAATAGCTTATATGAGAATGTTTGTAGCGGTTTGGCTCAAAAACTACCAGGCCGATCTTAAATTTATTTTTTCCTATCTGTGACGGAGACGAAAATGGGATACTTATTTTTTCCACTTTCGTAGAAATACGATGAATTTCATTATGCTTAAAATTTGAGTTACTCGCTTAACCCTTAAATGCATAGCATACAAATAATTCTTACTTAAACATGGAACACTCAAAATTTTAACCTAACGTAAGATTCTTCCATAAAATGCTCATTTCAATTAGGTTTATTAGTTTAGTATCCATCGCAGAGTCTTTATCTAATTCGTGAATAAATCGTTTTCTAAGGGGAAAATGTTCTTATTTGTATTTAAGTTTAGTTAACCACCAGTTAACACACATGCACTCCACAAACAACAGCTGCAAGATTTTATAAAAATTAACTGGCGTTTGAAGAAATTTCCAAATGGCGATGCATTTTGCATAGTTTTATTATTTTTCACATGCTGTTTCTTTCTCATTAGTTTTATTCTTTTCTCTGCCAATCGAAAAATTTTGCGCATTTCAATTTTTCTGGAAAAAAAATGCATGAAAGAGGCTAAAAAATGAAAATGTATGTTTTATATTAAAAACCCAAAAACGTGCAATTTCGTGCAATATCCCTGAAAAATGCAATTTCGTGCATTAACGTGCAATTGCACGAGAATCCGGGCTCTATCCATAACTCTCGAAAGAAATGCAAGTTCAGCCCTGAAATTTTGTACAGGTATCCACAATAAGCTCAAGATCATTTTGAGCAAAACATTGAGTCGCCTCAATACCTCAAGGAACCCCATTACCCCCCACTTGATTTTGGCAAAAAGGCCCCCGATATTGGAACAGAAAGCTAAATTTTGGTTTATTGCCAATGGGGGGCATCAATATACCACACACCAAAAATCAGCTGAATCGAAAAAAAACCAAGTGACCCAAGACAACTTTGTTCTACAGTTTATAAAATGAGTAGTGCGAGAGCAAACTCCTAGTGGGTCACTTTGTATGGGAGGGAGGTACCGTTAGTTTTAATTCGATGGAGCTGATTTTTGGTGGGTGGAGTGATGATGCCCGCCAATGGCAACAAACCAAAATTCAACTCTCTGCTCCAATTTTGGGAGGAGTTATGGTCATGCCGTTCTGCCAAATTTAAAAGGGGGATGATGGGGATCTTTGATCGGAGCAACTAAACTTTAAGCAAAAATCATCTTCAACTTAATGCGAATACTCACACAAAATTACATGGCTGAACTTATCAAGAATTATGGAGCTTTGTAAAAAGGTCTAAAATGAAAATATTTTAATTTAATTTTTAGTCTAGCATTTTCCAATAAAATTTAGAAAAGGTTTCTGCTATTAAAACTAGCATTGGAACCCGTTTATTGTAACATTTGAGAAGGAAGATATCCTCCTGTATGTACACGTTACATACAGCACACACTCAAAAGTTCAGTAGGTTTTAATGTTATATGGAGTGCCATCTCTATTCCAATTTCTTACTTTATGCTATTACTTCTAAGGCTTTTTATAGAACCAACCACATAAGTACTTCTACTTCGTATGCAAATATTCCTTTTTTCTCCGCCCAGTAGTAAAACATTCTAAAATGATTGGGAATTGATAAGGTGCCTTACAGCGAATTCACTGCTAAAAGTAATATAAATAAATCATGTCGAAACGCATCAAATTTTGAATGATATGTCACTAAATTCAAAAGTTACATTTCTTTAGTTCCAGAAAACTGTTAAATTCGATACATAAAATTGACAGGAAAAATTATTACAGGTAGAAAAAGTTCATGAAAAGTTAAGCCTATCTAGTTCTGTTCTGGAGCCAACAAGTGGAATCTAATGAATCTTAGGCCTCGATTACATTGAGCTAGTTTACTCGTTACAACCCAAAAATGTCGTAGGTTATTGGAGGAATGTGCTTATAAAACTATAGGTATTGAAAATTTAGAATGGATTTCTTAATTTTTGTCCAGAATCCCGGGGACAATGTGACTTGGCTATTATGTTAACCACGTATTTCTATAGGAGCCTATATGCTATACATACTCATACATTCCGTTATTTTTGCAATGTAATAATGGGATTATTAAGCCAAATTATATCGCCATCTGTTCACTTAAAAAAAAAATGGTTCTGTACCAATATTTTAAATATAATTTATTGTTAATCGAATTCATCAAAAGTTTAAACGAAAATTTGATTTATGGATATGTAGGTTTTTGATAGTGAACAATTTTCAACTGCCATACTGTACAGGAGTTGGCGTTTTTTGTTGCTATATGACAAATATGGATTTGGCGTATTTTGAAACTTAAACTCGATTGGAGATGGCGGATTTTGTAAATAACCGCATTTTTCTTTACTCAATTTAGAGGGATTTTAATTGAAAATCAAGGATTCTGATCCCAGAAGCTTATAAATAATTTAGTTACCTATCGGCTGGCATCATTAATTCAAAATTTTTAAAAATTGAAAATGGCGGCTTTTGAAATTAGGCTCTCCTCATATGGTACACCATGCATTGGAGCTCATTCAGAAATTTCTATACATACATTCTGATCGTTTTTAGTTGATGAAATTTTTCTCCTTTAGCCTTGGGTAGGGTAGGATATGTTCATAAAATTTTAATTATCAGCTCTTTCAACAAGATGGTGCGTTTTATTGGACCCAGAACAAATCCAAATAACCTAAATTTTCATACAAATTATGTCACCGATGTAATTTTCCAGGACATTTGCTGCCATTTTTTATGAAACCTAGGTTAATCAGTCCTGATCAGGATCCAAGGAAACGGAGCTGTCATAGTCGATTTAGAAGGATTGTTTTTGCCATTTTGTTTTCACACTGGTCAGGGCTTAGTGTTTCTGTAGCTGCTTCTTATAATCCCAGTCTTTTTAGCTGGCAAGTTAACTGAAACACATATTTTGTTATGTCCTTAGGACACGCCACTAAAAAAAACGAGCTTCTGTACTTGACATCTTAGTAAGATATTTGGACTTTCACCAGGACTCAAGCAGCTGCGCCTTGATATCCAAACTCTTAAACCATTTGATTATGACAAGTATTGTCTTGGAAGTCCACAGTCAGGATCCTCAGAAAATGTGCTTCTAGGGTCAACCATTTCATATGGAAGACTATGTGGAGTACCACATTCGATAAACAAAAAAATACATGGATGTAATTCTTGTGGACATGTATATATATTTTATAACAAGACCGAGTTCTAATCGCGCTAATAGCATGATGAGTGCATTGCATACCCTATACCCATGTACAGAGCTAGACGGCAGGCAAAGCCCAAAATAATCGAATCCATGTTTTTTTTTTTGCAAGGGGGGAAGGATCATGAGTCGGATCTGGCGCCCTTTTAATATTTTATAAGGACATCCAACAGCTACCACTTGACACACATTCGCGACATTCTATCAAAAGACATGGCTAAATTTTAGTTTGTAGGGAAAGTAGGGGTAGTAAGACCTACTCCACTTTCCATCAACTTCCAGGATATGTCACAAATAGGCATCGATACAAATTTCAATAAGGAATAGGAAACTAGTCACGCACCTACCCGAGCTGTTTTTGAAAAAGCTCAATATTCGCGATTTTCTATAGAAATGACAACCTTTCCTTTAACGAAGAGGTGTTCATTATATCGAGTTTCCACTATAATTTCGATCAAAACTCTCAATAACCATAGCCGGAAAACCGGCTATTTCCTGGGAAAATAAAGGCTAATTCCGTGTTCAGTCACCGATTTTACATAAGAGGAGGTCAGTTACGATAATTAGTTCAGACCCCATGCATTTAATGGTTAAGTCGCGTTGGAAACAATTGGATTCCTTTGAATGGGAACGAACAAATTCTTGACAAAGGATTGGTATCAAGCCAGCGTTAGGCTACATTTAAACAATTGCTTTGAATGTAATTTGATTGCTTTTAGGTGGAGCCAGAACATTATTTGCAAAAGAGTGATATTAAGGCAAGATGGGTATTTGAATTTATGAATTTAGCAGTATATTTTATTTTATTCTGTTTGTTCTACAGTTCCACTATAAAAATAAGTTTTAATAAAGGAAAAACATTAGCATGAGATGGACAAAAGAAGCGTATTCTGTCGCTGCGTTTCAAATAATTTTTATAAATATTTTTATTTCTAAAACCTAAAGGAAGCTGAAAATGTTTCCTCCGTACACACATCCGATGTGTATTTGTGTGTGTGTGTGATAAGACCTGATTCGTTTCTTTTTGCGATCGTGACATTGGGTAAAACCGTTAAAAGTTTTTTATTATTGTCTCTTATACACTAGCAAATTAGACATTATTTCATGTAGGTTAAGAGAATAGGGAAGGTAATTTCATGCCAACTTACAAAATTCATGGACAAGTGTGGAATCTCATCGGAAGTTTGTTGCCAGCGCTTCAGGCGAAACCTCAATTCTTGCAACTTTACTTTGCTTCCGGTAAGGATCAATTGTCCATACGCCAGAGTATAGCATCATCATTGCAAACAAGTATTTTGGTATCATTGGAAGAAATCCTTAATTAAAGTAACAGTTATGTTCGGAGTTTCGGAGACGACAATGACGCCTATGCCTTCTATTATTGAAAATAATTTTAAAGTTGTGATTCATGCTGATAAGCGACCTGTCAATGAGCACAGCGGCGATATAATGCTCCAACTGCATACCAAGTGGCAGTATTGTTTGTTATTGAAAGTAGTGGTACCCGTGACATCGTATTACGCTCTCGGGATAAAACTCTCGAACGCATATCGGAGCATCATCGCTCATACGATCTTTTACAGTACCCTATTATATTTTTAAACGACGAGGATGGTTACAGCATTCCCATACCACAAATTGCAACAAGTAGCCGGGAAGCTTTTCCCGGGAAATCAGAATTCTGTATGCATAAAATTGCTTATAAACTTATGGTAAGATGAAACATCTTTGCACAGGTTTGGACAATTATCCAATGAGTATTGCATAGAATTGGCTGCGAAGATGATAACGGAAAGGCTGAATTTCATACGAGCTAATCAAAAAAATTACGTGCGGAAAAGAAATAAATTTTTTGGCAAAGTGTGGTGCCATGTTAAGTATTGAATCGCAAAAAGCGGGGTTTGCCTCATGCTCACATCTTAATTTGGCTAGCAGATAAAATTCGACCCGATGAACCGATATTTCAGCTAAAATTCCAAATAAACTGGAATTGGCTCTATGAGATCGTTTACAAAAATATTATTCACGCTCCCTGTGGATCTGGCAATTCATCGTCACCTTGCATGGCAAATGGACGATGCACAAAAAGGTATCCTCGAGACTTCCTTCTGCAAACGCAGACGGGAGAAGATGGGTATATCCAAAATATCGGCGAAGATCTCCAGTAGATGTTGGCCAGCCACCTACACTTGCAAATTAATACAGCGTAGATAATAAGTGGATAGTTCCATATCGTTCCATCATTTCGAGATCCTTCTCTGCTCACTTTATTATAGAGTATTGTCATTCTGTGCAGGCAATCAAATATGTAGTGAAAGCTCCGTTCGCGGACAGCTCCCGCAGGCGGACATCTCCCGTAGCCGGACGATTTTCTTAGTCCCATTTTTTTCCTTCATATTTTAGAACAAAATCCATTCCACTGGCCGGACGCTCTACTGGAAGGACACGGACACTATTCCTACATACATTTGTCATAAAATCATCTCCCGTAAGCGGACACAAATTTAATTTTTAGTCGGCTTAATGAAATTAATGAATAAACTGGATACGATCACAAAAATGCATTTAGGTTTTGTTTATGAAGTTTTTTGGCTCTACGGTGTATTTGTGTATTGAAATAGGGATACAGAGTCAGGACGGTTAGAACCAAAACCCATACTTCCATTACGGACGACCAACCCAGTCGGCTTTTTCATCTTCCGGTTTTTAACCCGATCAGCTGTTCAACTTTTCAGTTAACCGGAATTTGAATTTCATTCCATATTTGCGGACAAAATCTGTTCTGTCTACTAGAAAAAAAATCTTTGTGTGTAAGAAAGAACATACAAATGGGCCTTTTGAAATCGGCAAATCATTTATTGTTTTGTGTGTTATAAGCTGTTCATCTTAAAACTGTTTATTGGCCAACAAAATTTTCCAATAAAGGACTTATCACCGTCTGGAGATTACACAAATATAATTCGATTCCTTGTTGATTCTATAGGCCTATCAGAAATTCAACGTTAATTTTGTTGCTGAGACTGATCATCTGGGAGGGTAGTTTGGCCTATACGGGAAGAAATGCTTCTGGAGCATGCATTGCACGGGATCCTATTGTGCGAGTCATATTGAAAGGATTAAGCCGACGAGGAGTGCAACTCACGCACTACTCCGAATTAAATTTTATTAGAAGGTTAAGCAAAACTACATTCCATGCTGTTTTTCATGATTTTCCTTTAGAATGAATTATCCTCCTCCTGTGGTTATTAAGGAATTCACACGTTGATGCAGACTTACTTAGTCGAGGTTATCTACACCAGGCGACACTACCAATTTGAAAAAGCTTTACTTAACGCTCTGAAAGGGTTAATTCAGGGCAAAGAAGTAATTAGGAACGCTCGAGTGTTACAACTTTCAAGTAACAATGTCGTACTGGGTCAAGTGGTTACTCTGAGTGGGGTTGTTAACACGAGACACAAGAAGAAAAACCGGGTTTTTTAGAAGAAATTCGTGAGGAGCAAGGCAAACAAAAAATAATTTGTTCAAATAAAAACCGGTTTTTTGTCGTTGTTCTTGTTCGCGTGTAGACAGGCCCAGTAGGACACAACTTTGAAAGGAGCATTTCGCCGGTTTTTGATATCCCTAATTAAAGGTAATATTGTTCTACTGGTTTTCCCTATGAAAGCTTGGAACATTGTACCTACATTGTGGAGGTTTGCAAACCAAAAATGAATTAAAACACATGCACAAATAAACAACACTTTTATTGTTTCAATGTTCCTTTTGAATTAGTGTGTATAAATTAATGTAAGTATATATTTTTTAACCCTCTCCCGCAAGCGGACATCTCCCGTGGCCGGACAAAAATGCTGGAACCGTCAGTGTCCGTCCACGGGAGCTTTTACTGTATTTGTAAGTATGTATATAAATAGAGGTAGCGATGTAGCGACATTTTCACATCAGCTTCAGGATAAGAAAGATTAGGTACAAATTGTTTTGAATGATAGATATCTAACCACTTCAGAAAGTATTTGGCGAATACTTAAATTCCCAATACATGAGCGATATCCAACAGTTGCGCATTTATCTGTACATTTACAAAATGACCAAAGGGTCTATCTCACGTCAAATAACCACGATTTTGCAAAAACTTGGCTTTTCGACGTGTGTACGGGGAGCTTTTCCAACTTACCGCGCTGCTTGCCTAGCTAGCAATTTGCTTCAGGCTGATACGTATTGGAAGGATGCATTGCATGCATTTCAGAGAGCGCCCGCGAAATTAGAGAACTTTTTGCAATCATACACAGTGAAATCCCTGACCCGGCAAAATTGTGGAATCTATTCAGCAGAAATTTTTACGAAGATCTGCATAATGCCAGAGAGAAGAATGATGATCTTGATTATGGAGTTTAATTAATTTATTTGCAACGCACGTCTCATGCTTCTCGAAGATTTGGTATTTCTGTATGGTGAGAACCACTTTAGATTTCGGTTTGCCTGAACCGAACGACGAAAGCTCCGATCTGAACCACTTTTTTACATGCATGAGACGGCGTATAATACTAATGAACTATTTAAATTTGTACATGAAAATGAACAAAAACTGACTTCTAAACAACGCCTGATTATGATAAGATCGTTGATAGCGTTAAACATAAGAGAGAAAATATCTGTTTTATTGACGCTCCTGGAGGAACAGGCAAAACTTTCGTCACTTATGTAATTTTAGCTAAAGTTCACAGCGAAAGCATAATTATGCTGTTGCAGTTGCCTTCCCTGGCATAGCTGCTACTCTTCTATGTGGAGGAAGAACTGCTCATTCTACTTTTAACCCTTAAATGCATGGGGTCTGAACCCAGTATCGTAACTGACCACCCTTTATGTAAAATCGGTTACTGAACACGTAATCGGCTTTTATTTTCCCAGGAAATAGCCCGTTTTCCCAGAAAAGCGAAAATAGTAGAATTTTCATTGTGTACCAAATATGGTACGCCATGCATTCAGGCCATATCTTGTAAATGAAAGACATTTTTCAAATTTTATTTAATCTGCCTTTTACTTTAATATAAACAGTGCAAAAAAGAAAGGATAATGAATATTGAGAGTTTCGATCGAAATTATAGTAGAAACTCGATATAATGAACTCCTCTTCAATAAAGGAAAGGTTGTCATTTCGATCGAAAATCGCGAATATTCAGTTTTTTAAAAAGGTGCTCGGGTAGGTCCGTGATTAGTTTCCTATTCCTTATTGAAATTTGTACCGATGCCTATTTGTGACATATCCTGGAAGTTAATGGAAAGTGGAGTAGGTCTTACTACCCCTACATCCTCTACAAACCTAAATTTAGCCATATCTTTTGAGAAAATGTCGCGAAAAACTTCAAATGTTTGTCAAGTGGTGGCTGTTGGATGTCCTTGTTAAATATTAAAAGTACGCGAGATTCGACTCATATACCCCTTTCTCCCCTACAAAAAAACATGGAATTGATTATTTTGGGTTTTGCGTGCCGTCTAGCTCTGTACATGGGTATAGGATAGGGTATGCATTCAATATGCTATTAGAGTGATTAGAACTCGGTCTCGTTATAAAATAAATCATTTATAGAATAGTTCGTTACAAACATGTTCCACTGTTAAACGTATATTTCGAGACTTCTTTTGACTTATCATAGCTCATGGGATCTTGAAAATTTCTTGAAAAGTATATAGATTGGATTGACTTTGCTAGGATATGAATCTGGAAATGAACTGCTGGCTGCTTTATAGACCAAATTTGTGCAGGTCCCTGGACCTGTCCACAAAGAATTACATCCATGTAATTTTTTGTTTATCGAATGTGGTAGGTACTCCACATAGTCTTCCATATGGAATGGTTGACCCTAGCAGCATATTTTTTCAGGATCCTGACCGTGAACTTCCAAAACATTACTTGTCAAAATCAAATTGTTTAAGAAATTGGATATCAAGGCGCAGCTGCTTGAGTCCTGGTGAAAGTCCAAGCATTTTACTAAGATGTTAAGCACGGAAGCTCGGTTTTTATGGGCGTGTCCCAAGGACAAAACAAATGATGTGAACATTTTTTTCAGTATGCTTGCCAGCTAAAAAGACTGGGATTATAAGCAGCTACAGAAAATCTAAGGCCTGACCGGTGTGCTATAGAAAATCCAATTACAAAAACGATCGTTCCAAATCAACTACGACAGCTCCGTTTTCTTCGATCCTGAGCAGGACTGATTAACCTAGCTTTTATAAAAAAATGGCAGTAAATGTCCTGGAAAAATGGATCGGTGGCATAATTTGTATGAAAATTTAAATTATTTGGACCTGTTCTGGGCCCAATAAAATGCACCATAATGTTGAATGAGCTGATAATTAAAATGTTATGGACATATCCTACCCTTCCCAAGACTAAACGAGAATAATTTCATCAGCTAAGAACGATCGGAATGTATGTATAGATATTTCCGAATATGCCCCAATGCATGGTGTACCATATATGGTACGTCGCAAAATTGGTGCAAACAATACTTTTGGTGACTTTTTTTGGCCGAAATCTCAAAAGAACCTCAAGAACACATTCCAATTTACTCACCAGTATTTTTCCCTTTCCAAATAACGGTAAATTTCGCCAATTTTTTTAGCTCTAAAGAATAGCTTTTAAAATTCCACAAAAAATAACATTCGTCCACTTTTACGGCGCACTGGCAATTCAGGGAAAGCTTCGGGAAGCCAAAATTTAATTTAGGTGAAAGCTTGTTTTGTCTACTTCGGGAAAAAGTAAAAAAAAAATCAAAAATTGAATAATCCCTTGACTTTTACAGGAAAATAGCCATGTACCATATATGGTACGCTATGCATTTAAGGGTTAAGCTGCCAATTAATGTTACTAGTGAAACTAAATTGAGCATTTAACTATTCGTTACACGCGCTTTAATAGAAATAATTTTCAGGATATAAACCAAATTCGTTCAATAGGTTCTAAAAGGTTGCTTCTTAATCAAATAAGAATGTTTTGTATATTTTTTGCTAGAAACTAATATTTTTGCGATCAATTCAATTTGCGATTCCACTGGGCTAGCAGTGTAATCCACGCGCCCAATCCCCAATCATGTAACTTTTTAGGTAGTCATCGATATCCGTTAAAAATAAAAATATTATTATAAAACAACTCCTTACTCCGCTCACAAATTCCCTTACAAAACGAATTATAAATTTGAAAGATACTAAATTGGCGCTATTGACTAGATGGCGCCTAACGGTATAAAATATACTTTATTTTTATAGTACCTAAATATTTTGACTGTTTAAGAAAAATATATATGTATTTTGAAGATGTGACTGGATAGATATTAAGGTTTAAGTCATACAAGAAAATAATTTTTTAAAAAGTCTTCAAATTACTAAGGCAGCTAAAGGGTTAAGAATTGGGGGTATATTTGGAAATCACATGAGGAACCACAATTAGGTGCGTTTATGTGGCAGTTTCCGGACACCCTGTATAGTAGAAAGAAGACGATAGACATTGTAATTGCTACTTGTTTTGGTAGGAAAAATATGCGCCATGGTCTCACAAAGAATGAAAAAAAAAACGAGACCGAGGCTAATTTCGGGCGCGGCCGAAATTTGAATACCCGTCACATTTGAATGAAACTTAAGCTCCTTTTGTGTTAAAAATTTCTACCGCAGCCCTATGACGTGTTCCGATTCCATCTGTTCCTGGATACGTTGGGGTTAATCAAGGAACACACTTGGATGTATTTTGGTTAAGATTCAAAAAGAAAAAAAAACGAGACCGAGGCTAATTTCGGGCGCGGCCGAAATTTGGATACCCTTCGCTCCCCTCGGGGCTAAAAGTTTTTTCGGGCGTTCCTATGACTTGTGTTCAATTCTCCCCGCTTCCATGCTTTTCCTTGAATTTTCTCATTAGTGCCGCGGTGAAGATTTATTGGGGGAAGCGGGGGTCGTGGGTTTCTTAGAAGGGGGGGCATGTATGTATGTTTGTGGCATCAATTAAAACATATTTCTATGAGATTTGGTTGAAATTGGTGGACAAATAAAAAAGTTTTTCTTCAAAGACCTTAAAACCTAATTTGGGGGTTGGGTTTATATGCCAGCTCCATGCCCCAATGGTCCGATTTAATTCATTTTTGCGCATGTTTTGTAACATCAATAAAAATACATTTCCATGAGGTTTGGTTGAAATTTGTGTGCAAATAAAAACATTTTTCTTAGAAAAATTTTATTTGGGGGGATAGGTTTGTATGGTAGCCCCATGACCACATGGTCCGACTCCATCTATTCATACATATATTTTATGTCATCAATAGAAACACATTTGTGTGAAGTTTGGTTGAAATTGGTGTATAAATAAAAAAAAACTTCTTAGAAGAACTTAATTTGGGGAGCTAGGTTTGTATGACAGCCCCATGACCCCATAGTCCGATTTAGTCCATTTTGACATATGTTTTGTGGTATCATTAGAAACACATTTGCACGAAATTTGATTGCAATCGATGAGAAAATAAAAAAGTTTTTCTTAGAAGAACTTAATTTGGGGGACTAGGTTTGTATGGCAGCCCCACGACCCCATTGTCCGATTTGCTCGATTTTTACATATGTTATGTGTCTGCAATGAAAACACATTTGTGTGAAATTTGATTGAAATTTGTGCATAAATGAAAAAGTTTTTCTAAGAAGAACCTAATTTTGGGGGTAGGTTTGTATGGCAGCCCCAAGACCCCCTTATCGGATTTTACCGATTCAAACATACAAACTGCCTGCAACAAAAAGAAGCATGTGTGCAAAATTTCAGCTCCATAGCTTTTAAACTGGCCGAGCAAAACGCGTCGCAACAGACAGACAGACAGACAGACGGACAGACGGACAGACGGACAGACGGACATCGTCCAATCGACTCAGCTCGTCATGCTGATCATATATATACATATTTTATATGGTCGGAGATGCTTCCTTCAATGCGTTACAAACTTCATGACAAAGTTAATATACCCTTTACGCTTAATAAGCGAAGGGTATAAAAAGTTGTTCTTATAAGAACCTAATATTTGGGGGTTCGTTTGTATGACAGCCCTATGATGTAATGTTCCGATTTCATCCATTCCTCAATATCTTCTGAGGCTTTACTAGCCTAAGGTGACCAGATTCCCGAAGGCCCAATGCAGTACACATTCCGGAATTCGGTTTTCAGGCAAAGCCTCAATCTTACTATTTTATTATTTGTTATCATTCGCTTAATGTTATCAAAACAGCAAGGTCCCCATGTGATCGCATTAAGCGGCGTCAACTGTATGTCACGAGGCTAATACCGTGATGGATGCCATAAAATGACCACATATTCTCCATCCTTTCATAAGTGATATCTTCCTAAACGGAATACAGCAAGAATAGTAGCCTTTATTCTGGGAAATGTGTGGTGAACCTTGGAAAAGCAAGGTCCCAGGGACGTAGCCAGGGGAGGGCCAGGAGTCCTTAACTTCCCACAGTATTTCTAATTTATTCATTCTTAAAATTCTGCCGAAATTAAGCTTGCAGTCAGATAAATTGTGTCATCTGGACGAAAGTAGTGACTACATATAAACAATTCGAAACACATAAAAATCTAGTGACCCAAAATTGGGATGGTCTCTCATAATGGAAACTTCAACAAATTTCGTAAGACCTCATACAGGCTACACAATTTGAAATAAAATATTTCTCTGTAAGAATGAAGTAATTTTTTTGAGCCGTGCGAAGGGAAGGCAAATTCAGCACGACGCGGGCACTGAATACGCGATCGTACTTTCCATAGTTCCATGGTTGCTGCTTCGTGCATATACCATGAGCCACGAGCACTTCCATAATAATTGTACAGAAAAGAAGTCTTTGGCGTTGTAGACGTGACACTGTCTGCTTCCGATGATAGCGGAGCAATTAAGTAATCGTGCGTGCTATCGTGCTCGCCCAGCCTCGTCAAGCGATAAATTTCAATTCGACACAGGAACAGTGGGACTGGAGGCATATTATGCATTGGGGCAACGAAACTAGTGTCTACAATAATTAATAGCAAGATTCTAATAATGTCATAGCTTCTGAAGCTCAGCTAGATACTAGCTACGTCCTTGTAAGGTTCTGTTGGTACTAAACAAGACCCAGAAAATATCCCTCAACTTCTAAATGGCCTCATTGACAAAACATCATCAGCATGTGAAGTGCAAATGTATGTTTTAACACGCAAAGTTATAACAGGTATGGGAGAAGTGTAACCAGGATCTCGTTTAAAAGGGACACAACCAACATTTGTTTAACACAATTTTTTTACAGTTAGGAATAGGTATTTAATTCAAATCTACGACAAAGATTAAGATTTTATGTCAGTTTAAACTGTCGGTTCCATTTTGTTAGAAAGGTATTTTTTTAAAACCAAATTTCAAGAAAGGTCCATTTATAATCCAATTTGTTTCAATAAGGTTTCGATTTCCGCTTTCTAGACAGTCGATACTCAGTGATTTTCCAACTTTTGAATTTCAGTGTTCGAAACTGCAGTCTCAGCAGCATTGTAGCAAAAATCATGAAGCTGTTTATTTGAAGTACGAAAATTACACCTCCTTGTACCTAGCTATTTTAAAATTTCGTTTTGTTTATTACAATAGATAAATTAATTACTCATTGCGTAGAGAATTCTTAAGTGGGTGGCGACCCTCTGGGGATTTATTGCTACTTTATTGAATTTGATCGACATATAGGAGCCTTTAGTTTGCATTTTCTTTTTCCTAAAGAGGTTGATATGGGAATCGGATGGAATACAGTAATTTTTCCATCGTTTTGTGATAAATTCAAATCGCATCTTTACATGGCTGTTACTTCTGAGCCTTGGCACCTATAGATACTTGAAATTTTCACCTAATACGGGCAGTGCGGTCCTCTACACATGGCTGTTAAATTTCCAAATTTTCCGCTCCAAAATTTCCGAATTAGGGACAATTTTCGATTGATACGATTGAACTCCCGAACGCAGATAGGTAGGACCTTGAAATTTGGAGACAATGTGAGCGGTGAGCGCCAAGTATAGCTCTACAGCTAAAAGTGTGAGCTAGAGCCTTGAAATTTTCACAAGTCTGCCAATTTTCAAATTTATTGGACAAATTTTATAGAGTTTTCGATTAGAAAAGACGAAAGTGCGATTTGGGCAGCTGTGACTGTCGAACGCAGATAGGGGGACCCTAAAATATGAAAAAACTAGGGGGCTTCGCCCCCTGCTCGCTTCGCTTGCCAACCCCCGGGGCCGATGCTAATTCCGGGCGCGGCCGAGATTTGGATACCCTTCGCTTGGGCTAAAAGTTTTTTCGGGCGTACCTATGACTTGTATTTAATCCCCCTCCTCATTCTTTTTCTTCCGTCTTGACAAAAGTTTTGGGCTTGGTTGAAATAAGTGGGCAATTAAAAATATTTACTCGGAAATTTTATTGGGGTTGCGGGAGCATGACCCCACAGTACGATTCCATTCGTTTTTAACTTTTTTGTTGCTTTGGTAAAGACACATTAATTCAAGGTTTTGTGAAATTGGTGCAACAAGTGTTTCTTAGAAGATCTAAAATGGGGTTTTGTATGGCCACCCCATGACCCCATGGTCATTTTTGATCAATTCTTAGATATGATTTGTGTCATCAAGAGAAACACGTTTGTGTGTAATTTTGTGGAAATTGGTGCACAAAGAAGAACCTAATTTGGGGGGTTGGATTTGTATGGCAGCCCCATGACCCCATGCTCTGATTTTATCCATTCTTACATATATTTTGTGTCAACAATAGAAATACATTTATGTGAAATTTGGTTGAAATTGGTGAACAAATAAAAAAGTTTTTCTTAGAAGAACCTAATGTGGGGGGTTAAGTTTGTATGGCAGCCCCATGACCCCATGGTCCGATTTGATCCATTCTTGCATATATTTTGTGTTAACAATAGAAATACATTTGTGTGAAATTTGGTTGAAATTGCTGAACAAATAAAAAAGTTTTTCTTAGAAGAACCTAATTTGGGGGGTTAAGTTTGTATGGCAGCCCCATGACCGCATGGTCCGATTTGATCCATTCTTGCATATATTTTGTGTCAACAATAGAATCACATTTGTGTGAAATTTGGTTGAAATTGCTGAACAAATAAAAAAGTTTTTCTTAGAAGAACCTAATTTGGGGGGTTAAGTTTATATGGCAGCCCATGACCCCATGGTCCGATTTCATTCGTTCCGACATATGTACAGCGTACACTAAAAAGAAACTTCTGTACAAATTTTCAGCCCGATAGCTTCAAAACTGAGGGACTAGTTTGCGTTGCAACAGACGGACAGACAGACAGACAGACAGACAGACAGACGGACATGGCTCAATCGATTTCTCTCGTCACGCCGATCAATAATATATATACTTTATATAGTCGGAGGTGCTTCCTTCTGTGCGTTGCAAACTTCATGACAAAGTTAATATACCCTTTCACATAGTGACGGGTATAATGAGATATGCAAGACGTTGAGTACATTCCACATAACTTTCGTATGTCTATGGTTCATGTTTACCTAATTTGCGCAGCTTGTGATGCCTGAAATAAGGAAAGAACGTCGGAGGTAATGTACTCGACGTCTTCTGTGATTTGGTGCGTCACATGCCTATCTCCGGTTAAGGTTAAATTTGTGTTGTCTACATGCCACACAGCACGCGAAACCATGTCCCAATTGAGACCCTATTTATACTGAATCATTTTGCCTGATTGCTAATAGCACGTACATTCAAATGTGCAAAATTATACACAATCAGGCACCTGATTGCTCGTCAGTTCGCAAGTGCAACAACAACGAACACACAATCAAGAACCTGAAAACTCTTTCAGGCAAAATCGCCGGGTAAACCAACAATAGCATGTGCTGACAAATGGGCAAAATTATATTAGTGTGTTCAGGTTTCAATCAGGTTTTTAGAAAATATGCATTAAGCGCGTTCGCACGATTCAACTTGTTGCCCAACATTCAAACAAATTTGAAGTCAAAAGTTCGACAGTAAGTTGAATCGTGCGAATGGCGCTTAATACATATTTTCTAAAAACCTGAACACTAGTATAGTTTTGTCCATTTGTCAGCACATGCTATTGTCGCCTTTTCCGGCGACTCTACCTGAAAAAGTCATCAGGTACCTGATTGTGTGTTCGTTGTTGTTGTACTTCCGACCTGACGAGTAATCAGGTGCCTGATTGTGTAAAATTTTGCACATTTGAATGTCGGTGCTATTGGCAACCAGGCAAAATGCCTGATTCAAATCGGATTCAGTATAAATAGGCTCTGAGAGGTGAGTTCGGTGAGGTGTCGCCGGACTCGCCATAAAATTGCCCAAAGAGTCATCGGGCCCTCTTTCTCGATCAGAGAACAGGGTGGTCGGGAATGCGTCAATATCTCCTATAAATTGTATTCAAGGTGATTAGGTTTTTTTTGTACATACATCCTGGGTGTTTGACCACAGCAATTTCACAATCAACTTCGTACTACTTCGGAAATCTGTCAAAATCTCCGCAATCCTTTGGCGGAGCGCGCGATTGAGGTGTCGCCAGCAAATGACATTTTTCTGTGTACTGTTAGTATGAAATACTAAATTAACGATTAAAACGGGGAGGTGGCACTTAGAGGTATGAAATATAGTTTACGACCGATTCCCATACCCAGCAAGAATACACTAACAAAAATCATAAAAATACCGGCGTACAGAGGGCTGCGCCCGCAATACGAGGGTTTTTTAGAATTTTAATGCATAGTGAATATTTTTTGCACATATACTTTATAAGCAATAAATAAGTATTGTGCACAACATTAATGAAATGCTTCCTGTAAATATATTTTTGGATTGGTCTAAATAAACGCGTTCCAGAATGAAATCCAAAAATAGATTTACTATTTACCCAGTTTGTATAAAAGTACTCCAAGGCAAATCTACAGGCATTTTTCGATTTAAGATTGCTGATGGCCTTAGACCAAAAAGAAACTCAGGCAAACGTAAGGATGGCTTGGCTTTATATATGAACTCAATTAAATCTACTGTAAATCTACTGTTTTTTAATCAAGGAAAAGCAACCTTATATAAAATGATTACATTGTGTTCCCTATCATAAGAGCCAACGCAAGCTTTCCTATGAGTATTGAACAAGTATACTTTTGCAGCTATTCAGGGACACCCTGTTAACTTGGTCCAACTAACTTCAAAAATATTTGTGGCAAACACTATTACCATTCTATGCATTTCCACCAAATTTCATGTTCATTGTTTTATCAAGTTAAAATATATGCATTGAAGAAATGCTTAAGAGGCTTGCATTGTGAAAGGCCCTTACTAAATACTTATTTGGCTATATTTCCGGTTTGGATACAGTTATTCGAATGGAAATTCGTAGACATATTCTATATGTAATTTTCTAAAAACCCTTAGCAGAATTTTCATATTTGGAAACCTAAGAGGGGCTACACACGAACAAATTGAAATTTTACAAATTTACTGTTATTTACTTTTCCTTAGCAAAAGTCAACAGTCTTAATATTTAAAGTATATAAGGCCCTACTGGCCAATCTTTGTGCAAAGTTTCATATCGATCCCTATAACGGTTTAGAAAAACGGAGCTCGAAAAAGAAGTTTAACTTTAAACGCCAATAACTTTTTTACCGTTACTCGAAACTGGAAAATGTTAACTGAAATGAGGTGTACTCGTTTAGGTCTTTGATTTAAATAACCATATGACAATCTCCGATAATAACTAAAAAAGTGGCCTTTTTTAAAACGTTCGGGACACCCTGTTGTCTTCTTCCTACCAATTTCTAAGGTATATGTGCCAAAGACTGTAACCATTCTACACATTCCTACCAAATTTCATGTCAATCGGTTGAGCCGTTCGCGAGTTATTTAGTGAACAGACGGACATACGGACAGACGGACAGACGGACGGACGGACAAAATCGATTTCATAAGGGTTTTTTTGAAAAAAAAACCCTAAAAATCAGTCCAGTCGGTTCGGAGGAGTTTGGAAACAAACATTTTTAATGGAGATTTTCATATACATAAAGGGTAATTTTTTAAGAGCTTTCAGAATGATTTAAAAAAAACACGTAAAATTCAGAAAAGTGTAAAAAATTGTTATTTGAGTCAATAGAACGATCTATATAATTTAATGTTTAAAGATGATTTCATGTAAATGTTGACCGCGGCTGCGCCCTCAAATGGTTCATACGCTGGGTCCAATTTTGGCATACTCTCTCCAACATATCGGCCAGTATCTCACGAATAAATTCTTCAATATTGGCTTCCAGTGCGTCAACCGTTGCGGGCTTGTCGCTATAGACATGAACCTTAACATAGCCCCACAAAAAACAGACTAAAAGCTTTAAATCGCACGATCTAGGCGGCCAATTGGAAGAAGTGCACGATGCCCTTTCTTAACCGAGCATGAATTTCGATAATCAAATTCAATAATCTGCAAGCGTTGTTCGTTTGTAAGTCAATTCCTGGTTAAATTATAAAACATACTGAACATGTTTGACAGTAACACAAGACACGAAACCCACGTTAGCTGCCAAAAACAGAGTTGCCAAAAAGAAAGTTCCCAAAAAATCACCTCTTATATGTAGACATTGTAGAAAAAAAGGGTTTTAAGATAAATGTTAAAAAATTCGATTACTCTTTCAACGAAGAACCTGGACTCGAAAGTCAAAAATTTCTTACAGCGTGCATATGTTACCTGATACTAAGGTTATAGTTTCTGGATGGTATTCTTATCAATTCTAGGGAAAAATAGTGGTTTGCAATTTGAAAAGTAACCACTTTGTCCATCTTAGTAAGTTAATGCGAAAAAAAACAGAAAATATAAGTAATCAGCATTTTGCCCGCTTTTATCATATACCCCCCCCCCCCACTGACCAATGTTAACCCGGAATAATTGTTACCGACGTGACAACCAGGGGCGCTCTATCACGAATAATTTAATTTCATTAGCTAATACCACAACCATTGGGTATATTTCACGAGTGGAAGGTTTATTATCGCAACAAACCGACCGCCACGCTCATTTGTTGTTTGTGTAGGCCATGTTAATTTACTGGTTATTGGTTTATCACAACTTCGAAGCTTCACTCCTTACTAAGTTAATGTTTGGTGCTTTAGATGTAAACAGCTTTTAACCTGAAATTATGATTTTTCGCAAATATTTTGTTACTAAATTTGTTGTAATATTTACAGCAAAATATTCTGAGAACAATTTAAACTAACCAAAATTTCCTTTCTAATGATATATAAAACTGTATACCTTCTCTTGGCAGATTATATACTAGACCTAAAAACATCCGATGTAATTCAGCTTTTTGATAGTTACATTTGTCTCTCTAGCTCCTGAAGTCATTTAATTGGAGCCATGGTCATTTGGATAACTATTACCATCAATATATAGCTTGTCCACAAGGAGACTCAGGCTGCTCCGATAAAGCATACCCATATTTCCCCTATTAACATTTTTCAAAAAGATATGCCTGCAACTTATGTCCAAATGACAGGAGGCTCGAAAAAATTTGGCAAACGTTGAGGTTAAGTCCCATTAGAACCTCCACTAAATATTACTTCGATCGGATTTAAACAAAGGGTACCTCTCATACAAATTATTCAAATTCAATGCCACTTATTTATTAAGAAATAAGGGAACAAGTCAACTAAAATTAAAGTTTTGCTCGTAGGCAATTTTCGGGTCATTTTGTATGGAAGGTACCCTTAGTTTTAATCGAAGTATTATTCGGTGGAGGATCTATTGGTATTAAGGTTTGTCAATTTTTTCCGAGCCCACTGTGATTTAGAGATAAGGCATGCCTTTTTGGAAAATGTTATTAGGGGAAATATGGGTATGCTTTGTCGAAGCAGCCTGAGTCTCTTTGTGGCCCAGCTATATATTGAAAGGAATAGTTATCCCAATGTCCAATTAAATTACTTCAGGAGCTAGAGAGACAAATGTAACTATCAAAAAATCTGAATTACAACGGATGTTTTCAGGTCTAGTATATAATCTGCCATAAGAAGGTATATACATATCATTAGAAAGGGAATTTTGTGTAGTTTAAATTGTTTTCAGTACATTTTGCTGTAAATATTACAGTTAACATGATATTTGCGAAAAATCATAATTTCACCCCTTTGCCACCCCCTCCCCTCCAAATGTGACGCGCAAAAGAGTGTAACTTTTTACTATGTAATGCGGTCAGACCATAGAACAATTTGGCATCAAAAGTCAGCTCTTTTTTTGGGTTACATCATTTTTTCAACTAAAATCACTACACTAAACGCTTTTTATATAATTTTTAATTTATAAACTTTTAATTTTTCCAAATTGGCTATGAATAGGTACTTACTCGTATGTACATAGATATACAAACAAATTTTCTCTATACATTTATCCTACTCTACTTTCCACGTCCAACCAACATGTCAAGCATATAATTGGGTTGATGACCTTCTGCGCACAGCAAGATAATCATTAGAGACAGAAACCAGTTTTATTAAAAGAAAATTACAAATGAAGGCAAACCCAAATTCATGACAGTTTGTGATCTTTGTGATAAATTGCCTTAACAAACTCACTAACAGCTCACCATAGATAAATTCTGGTTGGTTAATTTAAGATTTGTTGACCATTGTACCTATGCCCAGCCAAGGACTTTCTACGTAGCACGAAATAATTGATTATCTCTCGTGGTGTAATTAAAAGAATCATTATATAAATACCTTTATTTTTTGGATTCAATAATCCATCTCTGCAGGGTTTCATGGAATTTATTTTATGTAGGCCTGTTCGGTACTCAGATTTCAGTATCGGATACCGGTTTTCTTCAGTACCCGGTACTACACCCGGTGCACCGGCACCCGCCGGTTTTTTTAAACACCCGGTTTTTTCAACCATGAGCCGGTTTTTTTTCAGTACCGGTTCTTTCATCCGGTTTTTTCAACCATGAGCCGGTCCCGGTGCACCGGTTCTTTCATCCGGTTTTTTCAACCATGAGCCGGTCCCGGTGCACCGGTTCTTTTATCCGGTTATTTCAACCATGAGCCGGTCCCGGTGCACCGGTTCTTTCATCCGGTTTTTTTAACCATGAGCCGGTCCCGGTGCACCGGTTCTTTCATCCGGTTTTTTCAACCATGAGCCGGTCCCGGTGCACCGGTTCTTTTATCCGGTTATTTCAACCATAAGCCGGTCCCGGTGCACCGGTTCTTTCATCCGGTTTTTTCAACCATGAGCCGGTCCCGGTGCACCGGTTCTTTCATCCGGTTTTTTCAACCATGAGCCGGTCCCGGTGCACCGGTTCTTTTATCCGGTTATTTCAACCATAAGCCGGTCCCGGTGCACCGGTTCTTTCATCCGGTTTTTTCAACCATGAGCCGGTCCCGGTGCACCGGTTCTTTTATCCGGTTATTTCAACCATGAGCCGGTCCCGGTGCACCGGTTCTTTCATCCGGTTTTTTTAACCATGAGCCGGTCCCGGTGCACCGGTTCTTTCATCCGGTTTTTTCAACCATGAGCCGGTCCCGGTGCACCGGTTCTTTTATCCGGTTATTTCAACCATAAGCCGGTCCCGGTGCACCGGTTCTTTCATCCGGTTTTTTCAACCATGAGCCGGTCCCGGTGCACCGGTTCTTTCATCCGGTTTTTTCAACCATGAGCCGGTCCCGGTGCACCGGTTCTTTTATCCGGTTATTTCAACCATAAGCCGGTCCCGGTGCACCGGTTCTTTCATCCGGTTTTTTCAACCATGAGCCGGTCCCGGTGCACCGGTTCTTTTATCCGGTTATTTCAACCATGAGCCGGTCCCGGTGCACCGGTTCTTTCATCCGGTTTTTTTAACCATGAGCCGGTCCCGGTGCACCGGTTCTTTCATCCGGTTTTTTCAACCATGAGCCGGTCCCGGTGCACCGGTTCTTTTATCCGGTTATTTCAACCATAAGCCGGTCCCGGTGCACCGGTTCTTTCATCCGGTTTTTTTAACCATGAGCCGGTCCCGGTGCACCGGTTCTTTCATCCGGTTTTTTCAACCATGAGCCGGTCCCGGTGCACCGGTTCTTTTATCCGGTTATTTCAACCATAAGCCGGTCCCGGTGCACCGGTTCTTTCATCCGGTTTTTTCAACCATGAGCCGGTCCCGGTGCACCGGTTCTTTTATCCGGTTATTTCAACCATGAGCCGGTCCCGGTGCACCGGTTCTTTCATCCGGTTTTTTTAACCATGAGCCGGTCCCGGTGCACCGGTTCTTTCATCCGGTTTTTTCAACCATGAGCCGGTCCCGGTGCACCGGTTCTTTTATCCGGTTATTTCAACCATAAGCCGGTCCCGGTGCACCGGTTCTTTCATCCGGTTTTTTCAACCATGAGCCGGTCCCGGTGCACCGGTTCTTTCATCCGGTTTTTTCAACCATGAGCCGGTCCCGGTGCACCGGTTCTTTTATCCGGTTATTTCAACCATAAGCCGGTCCCGGTGCACCGGTTCTTTCATCCGGTTTTTTCAACCATGAGCCGGTCCCGGTGCACCGGTTCTTTTATCCGGTTATTTCAACCATGAGCCGGTCCCGGTGCACCGGTTCTTTCATCCGGTTTTTTCAACCATGAGCCGGTCCCGGTGCACCGGTTCTTTTATCCGGTTATTTCAACCATGAGCCGGTCCCGGTGCACCGGTTCTTTCATCCGGTTTTTTTAACCATGAGCCGGTCCCGGTGCACCGGTTCTTTCATCCGGTTTTTTCAACCATGAGTCGGTCCCGGTGCACCGGTTCTTTTATCTGGTTTTTGTTGTAGCGTAGCACTTTTTAGTACGATGTTTTTATTGGAGAGCCATGATTCAATATTTATGTAAATGATTTTTTTAGCTACTATGAAATTTATATAAGGTAATTGTCGCGATGAGAAAAAAATGACAAAGAATTTCTAATGTTGAGAAAATTTTAAAGATATGTTATAATTACACATTCCAAAAGACTTAATAGAGAGTTTTAGCATCTCTTTCAAAATATAACGTTCGGGGTTATATAGTCAAAGAAGAATACGATATTTGTTCGGCAAAAATCCCACATCACTGGATTTTGACAAAATGGTTGGGGATGGCCCCCGATAATGGGAAAGAAGTCCTTACCGATTGGAAGTCCGCGACCTTAAGGTGGTATTTTTTCCGTTTTTTGCAATTATTTCAAAAACGGCAAAAGATACAGACAAATTTGCCGTTAGACTAAAAAAAAATACTGATTTATTGCCAATGGGGAGCACCCACCAAAAATCAGCTCAATAGGATAAAAACTAAGGGTACCCTCTTACAATGTTTCACAACTCATTTTATAAACTGTAGAGTAAAGTTGTCTTGAGTCACTTCACTTTGTATGGGAGGTAGTACCCTTAGTTTTTATCTGATTGAAGTGATTTTTGGTGAGTAGAGAGAGAGTGATGATGCCCTTCACTGATATTAAACCGAAAATTAGGTCTCTGCTCCAATTTTGGGGGGAGTTATGGACATGCCGTTTTGCCAAATTCAAATGGAGGGATCGTCTTTAATCGGAGCAACTGAACTTTCAATAAAATACTAATGTGTTACATATATACATATATCATCTCAAAGGAAATTTGATGTAGTTTCGTCCTCAGACCATTTTTCTGTATCTATTGCCGTTTTTGAAATAATTGCAAAAAAAACGGAAAAAATACCTCCCCATCCTTTTTAAGGTGGCGGACCTTCAATCGGTGGGGACTTTTTTCCAATATTCGGAGGGCCATCCCCAGCCAGCCTGCCAAAATCCAGTGATGTAGGATTTTTGCCGTATTCTTATTTGACTATATAATCCCGAACGGTATATTTTCAAAGAGATGCTAAAACTCTCTATTAAGTCTTTTAGAATGTGTAATTTACGTCTTTATAATTTTCTCAACAGAAATTCTTTATAATTTTTTTCTCATCGCGACAATTACCTTATATAAATTTCATAGAAGCTAAAAAAATCATATAATGTACATAAATATTGAACCATGGCTATCCCGGTGCACCGGGACCGGCTCATGGTTGAAATAACCGGATAAAAGAACCCGTGCACCGGGACCGGCTCATGGTTGAAAAAACCGGATGAAAGAACCGGTGCACCGGGACCGGCTCATGGTTGAAAAAACCGGATGAAAGAACCGGTGCACCGGGACCGGCTTATGGTTGAAATAACCGGATAAAAGAACCGGTGCACCGGGACCGGCTCATGGTTGAAATAACCGGATAAAAGAACCAGTGCACCGGGACCGGCTCATGGTTGAAAAAACCGGATGAAAGAACCGGTGCACCGGGATCGGCTCATTGTTGAAAAAACCGGATGAAAAACCGGTGCACCGGTGTTGGAGAAAAAAAAACCGGGACCGGCCCATGGTTGAAAAAACCGGGATATCGGTACTTCGAAATATTGGTACCGGTACTAAGTAAACACCGGTTTTAAACCGATGTACCGGTGTTAGGAACAGGCCTAATTTTATGCACCATACACATTTCTTAGAAAATTAAATCAACTTCTGCGTAAGTTGTTTCAAATTAGAATTTATCATGATCGCTTGAGATATAATTTCTGATAAAATATATATTTAAAGGTTAAAGAACAAATTTCAATACAGACATCAATAAGATTATCGGAAAAAAATACTAATTCGGGAAAGGTTGCTACTTAAAAGTCAATATCTTCACTGGAACGGCTATTTTCCTAATATCGTAAAGTTTCCTTTGTATTCTACCTACGCGAATGGATACACCAAACAAAAAGGATGCTTACTCATCCCGGTAATTTGTTACCTTTAGGCTTTTTGAAGATTCTCATAATTCATAAAAGATGGATCAGATTGAAAGATGACTCCTTTTCATTTAATGGCTGATTGTTAATTTTGGGTCTGCTCTGACAAATACAGCCTGCCAATATTGAAATATTGTTTAGGAGTATACACTGTAAAAACAAAATTGAATTTTACATCGAAAACTCTTTGAATTTTACACCTTTTTTCTCGCAAAATTACAGTAAACCTTTATTTTTCAACAAAATTTCTAGTAAACCGACAAATTAGTGTAATGTTACACAGATTTTTTAATATTACTCTATTTTGGTGTAATTAAACACCACATTGGTGTGAAGATATGACATTACTTTATTTTTGTGTAACTTTAAATTTTCAGTGTATATTTATCAACTGGAAGTTGTAATTTTATGGGAATGTTCATGTAATATTACGATTTTGGTGTAAAAAATACACCTACATTTGTGTAAAACTGAGTGTGCTACAATACTTTTGTGCGTTATTGAATTTTCCTGTATCTCACAAGTGGCTTGTTCTGTGTGCCGTTAGTCTGTTCCGTCCGAAGTGCGTTCCTATGAGCATCATATTATTGTTGTTGTTGTAGCGCTTTTTTGCTCTTGAACTGAAGGGGGTGTGGCAGCTCTTGGCCGTTGGAATAACGGGTAGCTCCAGGAAGATTTACATCAAAGAAGCGGCTGCCGTAAATATTATTATAAACCCTGATGTAAATTTACATATTTGCCGGTGTAATTTTACATTTTTTTCAGTGCAAATTTGCTTATTTCTTATTAAATTTACATAAGTCTAAGAGTAAGTTTACTTATTTATGTGTGCAAATTTACTTATTACCGCTTGTATAGATTTACACCAATTCTGTAGTAAATATTTACACCGTAAAGCGTAAAATTACTCTCGTTTATGTCGTGGTGTAAATTTACTACTATAATAGAAGGAAAAAAAGTTTCCTCCTATTATTGGAGTACAATTTTTCGAGTGTATGTAGGTTTACTTATGAATAAATTCGTGACGACGTTATGTTGTTTTACCATGCTTTTACCTGCGAATACTATTTAGGTTAGGTAACGAGTATTTGGAAATACCTACGTCCAGATTCGCATATGTTGGAGTATTATGTGCTTATTTATAAAATGTACTCGTATACATATTTCATATTCTCACGTAGTCCCCCAAAAACATGATGGTAAATATGTAGGATGATAAAGCAAAAATTAGTAAAGGTGTATAATCAGCAGTACGATACAATTTCCCATGCAACGTCAAATAGAATACGTTATAATTAAAGGACCCGTTGTTGTGTAAAATTAATAAGTTGGTATGATAATTCTTTATTAAACAATTCGGGAATGTGATGGGATTTTACTGTATTACACGTAGCTCAAATGTGCAATTTTAATGGAAAATTCGATGCTTTTCCATAATTTGGCGTAAGTTTTACATTAGTGACCATTCCCATGCGGTTGAATATTCGTACCATGCAATTAAGTGGTAAAATTTCATTTGACGTGCCAACTCAAAAAAAAATTGACATTATTGAATGGTTTTCGATATTGATGCCGAACCAACAAAAATTTAGGCTTTCTCTTGCAATCTCGAACAAAATTGTGTCGTTTCTATATTTGTCGATTGCAACCTACCTAAACATAGTAAGAATCGAAAATATTATAGAACAAATACGGCAATTTCCTCGTGTAGCATATTATATTGAAAATACTCATTACGGAAATCAATTCAAAGTGGATCTCCGGAAATTTAAAGACAATTGCATAAAGCTAAATTCAAATTTTAGCTCAACAGCTGCCGTCATCGTTGTCACTATACGAGTAGATGTTTATTCTGATGCTGATGCATCGAATTTTACAATACTCTTGCATTCATCATCGTCAACGCAAAAACTATCCATCGATCTACTCCGCAACATAATGAATTTATTTCGTCATTTAAATTGAATCGTGGTACGTTTCGAACAATGCGAGTATGAGTATTTCATGTTGCTCCGTAATTACATCCTGCAGTAAATATCTAATCTGCACTATAGTCATGATAGTCCTAGTATATATCCGGTGCCTGATGGTGAAAATAATAGATTGAATTTCCCTATCAATAGTAGTTGCACAAACTATTTACGAGTATTATGTAGAAGAGAAACTCTTGACCGGAATTTGATAAATAGAATATTGATTTTAAGCGGCCATTATTTCAATTGATGTCTGGAATCAGAAAATTAAATCAAGTACTCTACTCGTATTTTCGATATGTAATTAAACTATAAATTACGGAATCATTTTGTTATTTAGCAGATTTGCAATATAATAGAAAAAGAAATAGTAGTTTTCTGGTTGGTGCGCCCTCGGTTTACAGAGTGGTGGGTTTCAGTTTCACCCGCAGAGTATTCAGTTTGATTGATTGTTTTTCGAACTCACAACCCAGGCGACGGACTATGTATGATCTCGCTCAGATGTTAAACGAGTACACATTGAATATGGATAAATAACTATGCTGAGCTATGCTTCGTCTCAACACGTCTACAAAAAGCGTATAGAGCCAGTTGATTTTTTCGTCAACATAATAGAAAAGAGGATAATAAATGATTTTGCTTATTTACAAAAACGTACCGATGCACAGTGGGGCGAAAACTTTTGGAAACAATTATAAAGACAGGTCATTCTTAATGTATTTGGCCATTCTAAATCGAATGGAATTGGTTTCACGCAGATGGGATCAGCCGTTTTTAAGTTATTTCGATTTTAAGGGGGAGAGGGGATCATTTTTCAGTTTTTCTTAATTATTTGAAAAACTGTAAAAGTTACAGCAAAATGGTTCGAGGACACATGAAACTACTCAAAATTACCTTTGCAATGACATATAATACAATTGACTTGTTTTGATAAATTCTACCCTAGACCAAAAAATAAAATGGGATATTATAATTTTTTGACATTTACTTTCTTTACTGCAACTCTGCAAGAAATGCTAGTTGAGTCAGTATAATTTAGGGAAATATTCTTAACAAAATGAAGTTGATGTTTGCCAAAAATTGAGTTGTTCCGACCAAAGACACGCCTGATTCGCCTACTAGAACTTGTTCAAGTCAACACGTTCATAGCTCCTCCCCGGGGGGAAGAAAGGGGATACATTTTGGTTGAACGTCAAGACAGACTCCCTTTACACTCACCACCAAAAACTAGTTCAATAGGATGAAAACTACGGCTATCTGCGGTTCAAAGGGACCCAACATATTTTACTGTAGATATTCAAAAATCGTGTCTAAAACAGCAAACATGACATAACAAAATCGGCTATAAAAGTAGCCTGGGGTTCTATGGGGTTATGATTCTTATATATTAGTAATCTTGAGACTTTCTGGAATAATGTAGCATAAACAGACCCTTTCGCATTAAAACCCGTTTCTTCAATCTCTGGCTCATAAACGCGCATGCCCCCACCGAAGTCAGTGAAGACGCGGTTAAAGACGAGTTCTATCACCGCCTAGAAAATCTCTTCGATTCACTTCAATCAAATGATGTCAAATTGCTGCTAGGGCATTTTAACTCCAAAGTCGGAAACGAAAGTTGGCATAGGGGGATTACTGGAGGGTACAGCCTCCATGAAGACTGTAACGACAATGGCCAACGACTAATAGACTTCGCGACCAGCAGAAATATGGTCATTAGCTCAACGTGTTTTCCGCATCGTCGCAGTCACAGGCAGACCTGGAGATCTCCAGATCAACATACCGTCAACCAAATTGACCACGTCCTTGTCTGCAAGAGATGGGCATCGAGCATAATGGATGTTCGGTCCTATCGTGGAGCAAATATTGACTCTGACCACTATATGGTGAAGGCGACTTATAGGTGCAGAGTTTCTTCGGTGCATCATTCGAGGTTCAACCCGGCAAAAATTTTTGCGGTTGACAAATTGTTGGATGATGGTGGTCACTTACACGACTGCCCTTGAGGAGAAGCTGACGCCTTTGCTAAATAACATCAGCAACAAAGGCGCCCTTGAGATCTGGGATACACTCAAAGACACCATCAAAGGGGTCGCAGAGGAGGTTGTGGGATATAAAGCCCGGCGAGCCCGAAATGATTGGTTTTATGAAGAATGTCAAAAGGCGGTAGATGCTAAAATCGAGGCATATCGCCAATGGACTGAACGCGCAACTAGAGCCAAAAAAAAAACAAAATATGACGAGCTTCGACGATTTTCGAATAGGTTAATTAGGCGTAAGAAACGTAAGCATCTTGACGAGCAGTTGATGCAAATAAACCAAAGACTAGTTAGTAGGAAACAGTAGACAAGCGTACAAGCTGATTAATTCAATTAACCCTTCTGTCGGCACCTACTACAATATGCATATTCTATATGCAACCCAACCAGGACCAGCCTCTGTAAGGATAAGGATGGCAATATCATTAGCGACACCGATAGCGTTGATAAACGCCCAGGACCAGCCTCTGTAAGGATAAGGATGGCAATATCATTAGCGACACCGATAGCGTTGATAAACGCTGGGCCTCACATTTTGAAGAGCTCCTCAATGTTCAACCGAACAACCCCACACAAGAAGCTCCGGAGCTGATGGCTGAACTAGGCCCTCCCGTTCAACCCCCAACAGTAGAAGAAGTTGATCTCGCCATGCAAGCACTAAAACATAATAAAGCCCCGGGCGCTGACGAGATTCCAGCTGAACTGCTGAAGCATGGTGGGGAGAGCCTTGTTAAGGCTATACACACACTTATCCTTAAAGTATGGAACGACGAAATAATCCCGGAAGATTGGCGTAAAAGTATCATTTGCCCAATCCACAAAAAAGGGGATAAGTTGAAATGTGAGAACTACAGAGGCATCTCAATAGTTTGTACGACTTATAAGATTTTATCTAAAATTCTAGAAAATAGAATTAATCCGTACGCAGAAGAAATCATTGGCGAGTACCAAGGCGGCTTTAGACCTGGTCGTTCGACGACAGATCAGCTTTTTACAGTGAAGCTTTTACTCCAGAAGTGCTGGGAATACAACATCGACGTATACCAAATATTTGTTGGCTTCAAGCAGGCATATTGCAGTATCGATCGAAGCGTACTGTACAACATTTTGCTGCATTTTGGAATACCGGCTAAGCTAGTGCGACTCATAAGGATGACGATGACTAATACCGTCTCGCAGGTCAGAGTTCAGAACAGACTCACTGACCTATTTGAAACTCGTACTGGACTCAAGCAAGGCGACGGGCTGGCGCCGACGCTCTTCAACCTGGCTCTGGAGTATGTGATTCGAGCCATGAATTTGGACAGCAGCGGAACGCTACTCATTAAATCGACTCAACTAGTAGCCTACGCCGACGACATCAACATCATGTCTCGAAGATTGGGTGATGCAGAAAGCCTTCTGCATAATCTCAATAACGCCGCCAAAGAAGTTGGGCTACATATCAACGAGTCTAAAACCAAGGTCATGATGCAATCAAAAACTAGAACGCCAGTAAATTCAAGCATCACCTCAATATAGAATATGTAGACAACTTCACTTACCTGGGTTGCAATTTGTCAAAAGACGCCAACGAAACAGATGAGATAAAGCGACGGATACAACTAGCTAATAAGTGTTACTTTGCGGTCCTCCAAATTATTATGAATTCGAAGCTGGTGCACAGGGACACGAAGCGCCACGTGTATAAAACCATCATCCGACCTGTGCTATGCTATGGCTGCGAGGCATGGACCCTAACCCAAAACTCTGAACACCTGTTGGACACATTCGAGCGAAAGGTTCTCCGAAGAATCTTCGGGGCCGTTCGTGAACGATGTGAATGGCGCATCCGATACAACCTTGAGTTGTATCAGCTGTATGATGAGCTACAGGTGTCGAAGATCGTGAAATTGCAGCGATTGCAATGGGCGGGTCATGTACAAAGGATGAACGACGATCGCATGCCCAAAAAGGTGATGAACGCGCAACGAGTGGACGGAGCCAGATTGCGTGTACGACCGAGGCCCCGATGGGAGCATTCTGTATGTGAGGACGCCCACCAGATGCTAGGCTTTCGGAATTGGAGGACAAGGAGGAGGTTTTCAATCCAGGCGGCCAAGGCCCGACGTCGGGCTATCTTGCCATAAAGAAGAAGAAGAAGAAACAGACCCTTGGAGGCACGTGGAGGTAGTTGTTAAAACTCAATGTGAAAAGTCCAGTTAGGGTCAATTTGACCTTCAATGATTAAAATTAAATTAAATTTTTTTCCATTTTTTTTTTTACTTTTTTTATGCTAATATTTTTACTATAACCTAAGAATTAAAAAAAAATCATAAAACAAAGTTTTATGCGAATTTAAAACCATAAAACTTGCGTGTTGCTTAACCTGTTACACAACGGTCTATGAACGTGGTATTTTGGTTTATGGTATGATAAGGATTTACTCTTCTGTCCCATCTGACAGAGTTATTTATCCCTTCCACCCCTGAGAAAAATGGTAGAGAAAAATAGTTTTGGATAAGTGAAGGAGAAAGCCTAATCTACTGGGAATATCAATTTTACTCCCTATTCATATCGCTGGTTGGCACAAAGTAAACTGGTCAGGTAATCTCGCCTGAGGGTTAGTTTTTAAAAATAATAAAAAATATTAGTGACCGATTTCCTTGAAAAAAAAAAATACTAACTACTCAGACCGTCCACTTCCTGTTTGACAAAAAAAAATGCCGAGCGTCCAGAGGGCTGCGTTCGCAATACCAGGTTTTTATTTAGAATTTTAATGCGTACCTAATACTACAGCAATTGCAAACGTCAGTGGCGTAGTTAAGGGGGCGGGGGTCAATGGGATCAATCCCCCCCTTCGGTTACACATTTTCATTATTACTTTAGGTACGTAAAATAAAGCAAAAGTAATCTTACTAATGGAATTATTCAACGTGTGTTGTGTTTAATAAAGACCTTAAAGCCTTTTCAGAACTGCATTAACTTTCCGTTAGACGCAATGCATCTGACAGATGCCTCGCATTGTTTTTTTTACCATAACTTGTTTTCTATTGCGAAATCCACTTTCTAACTCAGAGTAACTTCGTATGCCGAGTACGGAAGCATTTTAGTCTGATAGTGAAAAATGTGGGGTCCTTTGGCTTTACGTAGGAGGCTCGGGTATTTATTAGATGCATTGCGAGCACTCGTGTAAGTGATTTGAACATGTAGTTGACATAGGCGCAGCAGCATACGGTAAAAAAAGTATTTACTACAAGTGCAATACTTTTAGAGTTACACTATTACACCTCTCTTTTACCATTGAAGACTATTTTAAAATTTAGATATGCTCAGAAAGCTGTAAAACTGCAATTATGTAAGACAATTCCAAAAAATTTAATTTTTTTAAGACTTTTCTTAACAAAAAAAAATGTGATTCAACAGTTTTCTTCTTTTGATATTGACTGTTGCTATGAGAAGGCTTCAACTATTCAGAAAATGAAGAAAAAACCCTATGAAGATATTCATTACCTTACCGCAGGATGACAAAGTTGGCATCTAATAGATGCATTGTGTCTATTCGTGTTACATTTTTTATTGCGACTAACGGAAGGTTAACAAATTTAACACTTTCTCAAATTTTAATTTTATAAGAGAAGCGTACCTATAGAATAGAAGCACTACAGCACAGGGCTCTACGTTCATCTACTTTTTCACATTTGATCGGGAATTTCGTACAGGCAAGCCCTACTGTAGTAATCTAGAAGTGCTACTAGAAAAATTAAATGTAAGCACTGATGGAAAAATTTTTACCGGAAAATCTTAATGATTGATTCAAAAATTTCAAAATAATGTGGAACCGGAGTACTCTTCCACAGAAGCGCAACTTCCAATGGGGAAATATACAGTGCAAAGACTATACAGATTTATTCAGGAGAGTGGAAAGCTAATGCAAATAAAGAGAAAACGATGCAAAACTGATTCCAATTTTTAAGCATCCTTTATTTATCAGCATTTTTTTTTTCTTAAGTTAAAATTTTACGAAATGTTTTATCGTATATAGCAGGGCAACGCAAGCCTTGACTTTCGCTATAGTTGTTCGTAATTTGATTGAATTTAATAGAAAGAACTCTCAAAGCTATAACCAGAATTATTTTTTTTTCACTAAAGTTTCTATAATAAAAAAATCTATAAATTTCCAAAATTGAAAGATTTAACAAACAAAGAAACAAACGGAGTTCCGCGGTACTCTAGGGATCCCTGAAGATCTCTCAGGGATTTCGCGAAAATATAAAAAAAAAATAGGAAAAATTTACAAAGAGCTTTTGACAACAAAAAAGCAAACAATACATACGAAAAAATGTTTGTAAGTTTTAAAATTCGGAAGTTTGCTACACTGTATCGGAAATCAACTTAACTGTAAAATACTTGACCAGGATCAGAGACTCGACGTCGACCGATTTTATTTTACAACTTTCTACTATATGAAATGGAAAAGGAAGTAGTGTGTACCAGAAAATAAAGCATGTCTACAGTGTTTGATGACGTTTTTGGGATTAAAATTATGGCTAAATTTGAGGATTAAAATTGTGTTAGTAAAAAAATTTCTACGATTGTTTAATAGTCCAAATTTTAAGTTATTTTAATCCCTGTTTTGAGGTGTTCCGGACAGAAAAGCGATGCTAGGTGTTGCATTTCAGGACTCATTTTTTTTTCGTATTGAAAAATTCGCTATCTATTGTGCACCAACATTCTCTCAAAAAAACTGCTAATTTGACATGTAATGAATACAGAAATTGTTATTCTAAAATTCAACATTTGATAACCATAAATGTATAAGTAATCTTGCAAAATGATCCCCCTCCTCTCCGAAAAGCTATCTACGCCACTGGCAAACGTATGGGGGGGGGCTACACACGCATAAACTAAAATATCACGAATTTACTGTTATTTACTTTTTCTTAGACAAAATCAAGATGCTTAACGTATATATGCTCATACGGACCAATCTCTGCGCAACGTTTTATATCCGTACGTATAGAGGTTTGGAAAAACGGAAGGGGGTTTGGTAAACTCAACTCCGTTACCGTTACTCGAAACTGGAAAAGTAACTCATATGAAATGTACTCGTCGTGCTTTGCACAGGCCCTGTTATATTGAACTCTACCAAGCTCTAGGTGTTCGTGCCAAACACCTTAACCATATTTTTACTAAATTTGATGTCGATCGGTTGAGCCGTTCGCGAGTTATTTAGTGAACAGACGGACGGACACAAAAACGACTTAAAAAGGGTTTTTTGGCAATAAATTATAAAAAACCCTAAAAATCTTTGATTCAATTGCCATTTTGAATATCAAAACTTGTCGGCCAACCGAATGGTATCCGGTGTAGAATGTAGATACGATGAAAACTGGCGCATATACACAGCAAAAAATATGCGGGGTATTCTATGAAGAGAATCCGAGATTATTTCGGGGTTAACATCTTGAAAATAACACCGCTCTCAAGGGTTTTATTAGAAAATAATCCGAAATGGACGAAAACCCTAAATTACAACTTTTTACGGACATGTTGCAGTATGTCATATTGTCAATATGTACATATATATTTCAATTTTCAATTTTCAATTTCCAATCTTCAATTTCCAATCTTCACTTTTCAATTTTCAGTCTTCAATTATTAATTTTAAATTTTCATATCGAAGAATTTCATAGCCTATGCCCTACATTTTGATATGCTGAATATTTTGGTAAGAAAAATTAGCACGGCAGCACGGTTCTCCCGGTGCAGGAGTTTTCCCGAATAATGACACGAGATGGCTTTCCAATTCTCACTGCACTACTTGCTTTACTCTAATGTATAGAATAGACAATCAGTGGCGCCGGAGCGAATTTTTTATTGGGGGCAAGATTTTTTGTCTCAAATTCATTAAGCGGTCTCCATATACCGGACCTCTAGCTCTAGCAACCGGATCTCTAGCTCTAGCACTTTAATATCCTGTATCTTGTAAATATTAGAGAACAACAGCGATCAGAAACCACTTAGAATAGTCTTCAATATGAGACTAACCTTTTAGTTTCTTTTTGTTACCCATTTTGATCCCATTGTAATTCCGAAGTGTTGTTGTTATAAACATATTCTTTAGTTTATATTGTTTTATAAAATTAAAATCAAACGACTTTCCCAAAGATTGTTTTCCGGTTTCCTCGGGAAACGCATTCTTTCGTGATTTTTTAGCGATCTAAATTCCCTATTGGATCCCTGTGGACATGGAGAAGGTTTAGATGTGTCAGAAGTTTTTGTGTCATTGTTGTATGTAACCATGTTTTAAAGGCGTCGTAAAGCACTGAACGACCTTCCTGATGGTGCTCCTGATGCTGGAACCGTCAGGAGTAATGTTACTAGCCGTATTAACTTGCTGTGCTCGATTTACTTGTGATCAGCTATTTCGGCGCAACATGTAGGTGAAGCTCAAGGCATATTCAACAAAATCGAAATCGAGCATAGCAGTTAGCATCTTACTGTGAGATTCTCTACCATCGGCACGGTTTTCTGACAAGGAGAATGGAAAACCTTCTCGTTTTCGTTGATCAACGGTCAATAGTTTCTCTATCGTTGGCCTTTAATTTAAATTAATTTAAGGTTCTCTTGTTAACGAAGAAGAAATTAAAATGAAATGATCATGTACATACTCGTGATGCAGATTCACGTACGCAACTTTCTGCGAACCAGATATTCCATCATGGAAAAAAAAAATATCCGAACAGGGGTGTCAAACTCAAAACCTGGCCGGGCCAAATACCAGTTTCATCCGGATAAAAATTTCGAAAGCCAAGATGGAAAATTATTTCAAAATTGCATCACATAATATTACTTTTTTTAAAATGAATATAAATGTCAGTCACTAACACACTAACAACCTCGGGTCATCGAAAAATTGGGCTACCTAAAACAGAAAAACTGGAAATCTTTTAAAAATTTTATTTAAACAATTTTATAATTTTTAGAAAATGTTAAAACAACAAGATTTTGTAAATTAATCAGTAACCACTATTTGAGAATTTATTTCGGACAGCTGATCAAAACGCTATAGCTGTTATGTGGTGGAATTAATGTTTCCTATGGTAAAGCTGAATGAATTGTTTGTAGAAATAAAATAGAGAAGAAGTTCAAATTCAAGCCACCGGCTTCTTCACGAGTTATAGTAAATTTTTTAGACTTTAGTTCAAAACCAATACCTATAAAATTTTAGCGCTTTTGTGCCGATACAATGTGTCTCTTCAGCCTGGTCGCGGGCTGCACAAAACTATGTGATGCGCCGCATGCGAGTTTGACATGTTTGCACAAGAATAATAAATTGAATATGTACGAGTACATTAGGTGTGTTTTTTTGTTTATCCCGTGCAGGTTTGGGTAACGAAACTCCATATAAAAAAATGCCAGCTGATCCACCTGTCATTTTTTTATATGAAGTTTCGTTACCCAAACCTACACGGGATAACCAAAAAAACACACCTATTGTATATGTATAAAAATATAAAATAAATTATTCTTAATTTTTAATATAGTGCAATATATGTATGTAGTACTAATTGCCCCTTTAGCCAAAATATTGAGGGGGCAGTTGCTCCCGCTGCCCCCCCCCTGTTCCGGCGCCATTGTAGACAATAGACAAAATACGCCTGGCAGAGACAGAGGCGATGGGGGAATTCAACAAACGTTTTTTGTTTGTTGGCTTCCCTCATCGGTTCTGTCTCTTCTAAGCGTGTTTTGTCCACAACCTGTTCAAATATTTTTTATCTAGTACCCTGCGATGTTATATCGTAACATAACAAGCCGACACCGCAGCAATTCACAACCAAAATCAATTAGATTTTTGGGAGATAAATTTCTGAGAGTGTTTCCACTCTCTTATTTCACCTGAGAAGATAAGGTTCCCTGAACTGGAGACATTGGACGTTGGTGTAACTGCGGTCCAGATTTTGTGTGTATTTTAAATTCCTTTTTTTCTCGTGTAGTAGCTACTGAACATTCACTAATTTTGTTATGAATATCGGGCCATTTTTTTCAATACCCATTACACCCCTTAACCTTAATCGTAAAACGTTGTGAGATAATCCTCTGTTTATTTCGACTCCCGAACGGGTTGAAGACGACCATCCTAACGGTATTCTGTGGAGCGGCAATTATGGGAAAGCTTAGTGAGTTGTGTAGGTTTGTTTTGTTTTAGCATTTACTTGGTCCTGTGAAATTCCGATACAAAGTGTAATAACTTCTTATCTTCTATAGAAAAAATCCTATTTTGTCGTATGTACCTACATATGTATATGCTGTCTTCGAAAATAGGCGTGGATAAAAAGGGAGCTTAAAACATCCACCGTATAGCATCATTTGTGGAAAATAACACCATCACCCAACTTGCGGAGGAAAATTCACAAGTCCGTCCCGGAGAATATCCTGGTTGCGCCACTGACACCACTTACTACTTTTCGCCACTGTTACAATCGTATAACTGTATTATCCTTCACTTTAATGCAAATTGACTTCATTTAATTCCACGACAAGTAAAAAGACATACCATTGAAATGCTTTCAGCCAAGGATGCAACCGGATGATATTCATGCATTTTATGCGATGATCATCCTTTTGTGGATTATTTTTCTCTTTCTCTCTCATCTCTTGTATAGCTTTGTAAATTTACCAGGTGTTTTCTTTTCAAATTCTCAGTACTTTCCTCTTCTACATACGGCTGTTGATGTTAGACGTCGCAATACACAGCTCACGATATGTTGGTTTCAGTAAATTCACATAGGGAGCGCAATAAAAAAGCGATCGAATAAGTCTAACTGGAAAGGACGATGCGAAGTAGATACTTGGACGTGTGATGTTCTGCACTCACCATATTATGTCTGGTCTGAACACGAAAAATGAGGATGAATGCCTCTCTAGAAGGGATGCTTTTCTGTTTGTTGACTCATTCGTTATGCCAAAAGAGAGAATACACCAAACGAACGTCTGTGGAACTTTGGCCGTAGTCCAGTGTAAACAGTTTTATATAGAATATTTGTAAAGGTCTTCTATGGTCGTCTGCATGTGTAAAAAGGTATGAAGACCAACAAACGTCAGTCACACCCGCATGACCGGATAAAGTTCATGTAAATATTTGAATTGACATTTTTCAAAGATAAGAGAAAGTATTAACGTTAGGGAAAGAATGAGTGATTTCAGGGACTTGACATGTTTAGGTTTAAGTAAATGATAACGGGTTGCGATAGTTTAAAAATAAAAGCTTTGTAGTCCGAGTGTTTTAGCTAGTTTTACTGTACTCACTAGTTTAGTAACTCAGCATTATAGATACGTATTAGTATAAGAATTTTTCGGGGGAAAAAGAAAAATAAACGATACCGAGGCTAATTTCGGGCGAAATTTGAATACCCTTCACTCTTCTCGGACTAAAAGTTTTTTTTTGGCGAACATATGATTTGTGTTCAATCCTTCCCCATTCTTTTCCTTCTGTGGCGTCGATAAACCAATATTTGTATGTTTTTGGTTAAGTGGGAAAATAAAAATATTTACTCAAAAAACTTTATTGGGGGGATGCGGGAGCATGGTCCCATAGTATGATTCCATTCGTTTTTTGTTTTGGCAAGGACGCATTAAGTTTTTTTGAAATTGGTGTGGAAAAAATGTTTCTTAGAAGATCTAAAATGGGGGGTTGGGTTTGTATGGTAGCCCGATGACCCCATAGACCGATTCCATTCATTTTCACACATGTCTTTTGGCATCAATAGAGATGCACTTTTACGAGTTTTGGTTGAAAGTGATGCACAAATAAAAAAGTTTTTCGTAGAAGAACTCAATTTGGGGTGTTGGGTTTGTATGACAGCCCCATGACGCCATTGTCCGATTCCATTCGTTTTTACATATATTTTGTGGCATCAATTGAAATGCACTTTTATGAGGTTTGATTGAAATTGGTGAACAAATCAAAAAGTTTTTCTTAGAAAAACTCAATTTGGGGGATTGGGTTTGTATGACAGCTCCATGTGTGCAAAATTTCAGCTCGATAGCTTTTAAAATGGCCGAGTAAAACGCGCAGCAACAGACGGACAGACAGACAATCGGACATCGCCCAATCGACTCAGCTCGTCATGCTGATCATATATATACATATTTTATATGGTCGGAGATGCTTCCTTCAATGCGTTACAAACTTCATGACAAAGTTACTATACCCTTTACTCTACGAGTGAAGGGTATAAAAAAACAGCTATTACAAGAAATAGAAAATTACTTTCACCCAAAAATTGGTTTCGGTTCTATGGCTACTACTATAGATATGGACATTTTTAAGTATTTGAGCGAGTAACCGAAGTATTCTCATCTTTAGTTATTAAAAAATGCTCCATTCACTAAAGATAGGTATTTGACAATTAAGACAATCCTTAATAAATCAATTGAAACTAATGGCAATGACATACTAGTACTGACACACATTTATTTAATTGCGAGCTTCCTAATAATTTTCACCAAAGCAATAAAAATTAAAATTGTGATTAATAATATTCCCCTACACTTTTATTTCAATATTGATAATTTTGATATATGGTATTTATGTAATTATTATATCAGGGCTAATTTATAACACAAAATGTTCGGAGCAATTCTTACTTAGGGTCGGATTATTTTATCCACTTTCCCAAAAAGTCAGCAATTAGCTATTAAGTACCCGAAATTTGATGAAATTATAGCAAATACACGTTCATTTGTTCTAATGCACTCACACACACGTCAAGTGCACACACAGACCAATTAAATGTCCAATCATTTCAGAATGGAACCGTCATACTAATGATTGTATCAGCATTGTTTTCTAACCTACATTCTTGTATGCGTCTATAGACGAGACGCGAGGTAAGGTCAAATGTACACGAATATGTGTATGTATCTCATTTTAATGTCAAAATGTGTCCAAAAATGATAATGTCCAATTCGAATACGTCTATATTAGCCCCGCGACTTTAGTAACAAAATTGTTAGTGCTGTGCTGTGGCGCAATTAATGTCAATGGATTGGATATTGAAAATGAAATATGCAACGCGCTTGAGTGATTTTTCAGATAGAGGATAATCTACAGTAGATTTACTGAAATATGAGTAAATGCATTTCTAATGGGTGCTATGATGTTGAGGGGGTAGATTATGTCATAATACTGCTTTATTAAAGATAATAACTCTGTTTTGATTTATTGGGGTGACATTGACACGTGCATTTTACGCATCGCGGAGTTTAAGGCATGTACATATACAAATTGGAGAGTTTCTGCACGTACGTACGAGCATCATCATCATCATCAATGTGGCACGATTGCCTGACGTCGGGCTTTGGCCGCCTGAATCGTTGACTCCCATTTGTCGCGGTTACGTGACCTTGTCCTCCAGTTTCGGAAGCCCATCAGCTGGTGGGCGTCCTCACCTGCGGAGTTCTCCCAGCGAGCTGTCGGTCGTCCACGCAACCTCGCTCCGTCAATTCGTTGTGCGTTCATCAGTTTCTTTGGTATGCGATTATCGTCCATTCGTTGAACATGCCCCGTCCATTGCAAACGTTGAAGCTTCACGATTTTGGATACTTCCAGCTCATCGTACAATTGATACAACTTATGGTTGTACCGGATACGCCATTGATCTCGCTCGCGAACGGCCTCGAAAATTCGCCGAAGGACCTTTCGTTCCAATCGGTCTAGCAAAATTTCGGAGGCTTGGGTGAGGGTTCATGTTTCGCAGCCATAGCCTAGCAGGGGTCGGATCGTCGTTTTGTACACGAATTAATTATAGGGAGGACCGAGAAATAGGTCTTATTGGCTAGTTGTATCGGTCGCTTAATTTCATCGGTTTCGTTGGCGTCCTTTGATAAGTTACAACCCAGTCCTAGATAGTTGAAGTTGTCTACATACTCGATATTAAGTATGTAAATTAAGTAAACTGTGATGTTTACTGGTGTCCTTGTTTTCGATTGCATCATGGCCTTCGTTTTGCTTTCGTTGATATACATATGTAGTCCAAGGTTGAAGAGCGTCGGCGACAGCCCATCGCCCTACTTGAATCCAGTACGAGTTTCAAACAGGTCGGTGAGTCGGTTCTGCACTCTGACCTGCGAGATGGTATTAGTCACTGTCATCCTTGTGAGTCGCACTAACTTTGCTGGTATACCAAAATGCAGCAAAATGTTGTACAGTACACTTCGGTCGATACTGTCGAATGCCTGTTTGAAGTTGACAAAGATTTGGTATACGTCGATGTTAGATTCCCAGCACTTTTGGAGTAGCAGCTTCACTGTGAAAAGCTGATCGGTCGTTGAACGACCAAGTCTGAAGCCGCCTTGATACTCGCCAATAATTGTGTATAATTTTGAATTTTGTATCACATATTTTTCTTTTTTTTTGTAATTAATTATTATTATTATTTGAGGTCGTTAATCTCGCTTTTGAGCCATTTAGTTTCCTGGATTGCAACTATGCTCATCTTGTATTGTTCTACCTGATTCAGGAGGGCCCTTAAGGCCCCCGGTCTATTCAGGGAGCGTATACATTCCATGATCCGAAAGAGTAATCAGCTGTTCGTTTGCGGGGTCGTCGTTGTTTTGTATCCGTCCAATCCGAGGCTTTTGTTTCAGGTTTCTTGACTTGAAGTTTTTTCTGAGGATGAGTTGTCGCCACATCGCTAAACCATGATAGGGTTTATTCGTTGAGTAAAGGCCATCATGGGCATGCCTCGATGATGCTGCTTTTGTGGTTGAATTAAATGTTTTCTGATTCTGCATAGCTAAGGGTCCGCAGTTATGCCACAACTGAAGAAGATAGAGGAATCAGCCGGAGCCTTTTAGCCTTTATCTCCCCCCTTACGGGAAGAACACTCGACTAAAAAAATTACGGGGAAAAAAGTGTTATTATTCAGGACTTTTTTTTCATAATCAAGGGACTATCCCAAGCAATCCTGCTAAAATTCAGATACACTTGATTTTTTCGCTCGTTGGCCTTATTTTGGTTTATGGATCGCAAAAAAATTGTTTTAGAACGAAATAAACTAAAATATCTTTTGCATTAATGTATAATACCTTACACAGTTTTTAGGAAAATCTTGCGCTAGACTAAACTATTTTTTTATTATTATTTTCATTATTGACAGTTTTAGAACGCGCCATAACTCGCAAAGAAAAAAATCAAGTTAAGTTCTGAATTGTTTCGTAACAAGTTGTAATAAGTTTTTTTCAAAAATTAAGTCGCTCCAATCAGCGACCCTCATTATTTCCTCATTTGAATTTGGAAAAATGGCATCCTTATAACTCCCCCCAAAAAGTTACAGGAGACTATCATTTTTACCGCCAAAGCAGAGTACTATTATATTTCCGCTAAAATTCAGGTTAATCCAGGTAAAATTATGTGTACCTCCCGTACAAACTGATCCAACAGGAGTTTGTTCTACGCACTACTTGTGTAATGTGTAGCAAAAATTATCATTTTAATATCTGATTTATTGTATGTCTAATGTATTCCTTTAATATCTTTCTTTTGCATTATTGTCATTTCAGAGTTCAAAATCTGGACGCTATTGTTCGACCAGCTGATCGAGAGCTTCCAGTAGTCAATACGAAGGGTGATGTTCTCTTCAATTCGTTTAAGGGAATTTTCAACGGTCAAGGTGGATTCTTTTCACAAGCACCGAGAATATACAGTTTTAACGGAAAGAACGTACTAACGGATATAACGTGGTAAGTGAGACAAATCTTGGTTTTTTATACGTATAAAATCACAGTTTCTTTCCTCGATTATTGTTCATTTTGAATTCGACAGTCTAAATTCAAGAAAAATAAATAGATCGACGCTGTGGATCATGACAAACTGTTGAACGATTTATGACCTCTTTTTTTAACAGAGTCAACTATTTTTGATATCTCTTTTCCGAAAATTATTTACTAGATTTTATTTTAAATAACGAATACATCCGTTTGTGTGTGTCTTATAGACCGAAACTATCTTCCGAGTACCTACGTTACATTCTAAAATACTGCGGTAAAATACTGCAAAATTTTTATAACTCTCACCTACCCACTAATATCCTACAATTAACCTTCGGGCGGGCGCAATGCATCTGACAGATTAAGTGACCAGTTTTTTTTTGCGCCAATCAGCGATATGAAAAGGGAGAGATTTGAAACTCACAGTAGCTTTATCTTTTTCGAACAACTACCCAAAGCCGTTTTCAGTTTCTATCTACCATATGTCTGAGGGGCCGGAGGGGATCAAATAATCTGTCAGATGTATTGCGCCCGATTGTGCTATTTTCTCCTTTTCTATGAAAATTTTCACTTCTTATACTCTTCACATTGCGTAATAACGTTGTGTTGAACTTTTAGGCTCATTTTTTAAGCGGTCGAGTTGTTGGAGGTTTTTTTAAATATTGGAGCGGTTGAAAGCGGAATATTCTTAGAAAATTGAAAATGTGAAGGGTATCAAACTTTGTGAGCCAGTATTGAGTATTTGTTTCTAAAATTTCGTAGAACTGTTTCAAAAAGATAATACAATAATATATAAGAGTCTAAAATATACAGAAATTAGTTTCATCCTTTTTTCTGCACTTAATCTGTCAGATGCATTGCGCCCGATCGTGTTAAGATTAGTACTGCGCCCGCCAGCCACATACAAACGCGCGCCGCTCTGCATTGTATATTTCCAGAAATGCTACCTCTTTGACCTGTCCATCAATGCAAACAGAAATGCAATTCAAACCAAAAATTTCGCTCGATTTTTTCGTATACGCCCAAAGATACGTGTTCGTAGAGACGACTCATGTGATGATCGCTCAGCGATCTACACTGCTAGTTTTCACAAAGATTATGTCTTTCATCCATTCCTGATTACCTGCGACAATTCATTTACAAATATGTACCTACAGATATCCAAACAATTCCTAGGCACAAATGAATAATCACAATGTTAAAAAACTGCCTGCCTGCACCAAACAGCGTTTATCAGCGCGAAAAAGCACGTCGTATAAAATCCTGTTCAATAGTCAGATTTTTTTTATAGAAATAAATCGCGTCGTCGGACCTGGCATTGCATTGTATGTGACATGGGCGTAGTCAGGAATTCGGTCAGCATGTAAACTGCAGTAGTTACCCTAAACTAACCTCACCCGAGCACAATAAAACACGCCTAGTGTAAAATCAGGCCAATCCGGACCACAAAATCCGGATTATTTTGTTTTATAATCCGGATTTAGGACTATTTATCAGTAAAGTTTAAAGTTCAATTAAAGTTTTTAAATTAATTTAATTTAAACTTATAAAAACTGGCAAACTATAAGTTTTACTGATCGAATCTACTGGGGCTAAATTGATTCAATTTAGTTAGCATTTTAGCATAAATGATATATTATAGACGAGTCTGGAGTATTTACCGGTGCCTTTTTCGATATCCGGACAACTCGATAATCCGGGCATCGGTTCTAATCAATCCGGAATATAACCCAATAGATTGAAATCGCCCAATTTTCACCATCTGAAAGGATTTATGCTACTTTTTTCGGTCTAGCTCATATTTTTCATATCGGATTAATTCCAATACAGGCGAAAATATTTTTCATACATACCCAATGTAAACCACAGTTTACATATCTTTCAGCGTCCCCCAATGCCACCCTATTTAATTTTTGTCATAGAAAATGCTGGCAAATAAATATTTGTTGTTGGAGAATAACGCTATATTTTTTTCACGGATGGATTCTGTACCTAGAATTATGTAGGAGGGAAGCAATTCACCACTTGTCACAATGGACGAAAACACCCCGAGGGCCTTAATTCTAAATGCGTTCATAAAAATTTCAATCCATATGCATTAACTGAATGTTTACTATTCGAATGCTGCTAGTTCAGTGTATATCACTCATTTTTATTTAAAGTAAACCAAAACACGGGAAAAGTGTTTTAAAGTTGATGTAAACTGCAGTTTACAATGGGAATGAAAGGGTTAATAAAGTAGAATCGTCAGTGATTTTAGCGTTTTAGGTGAATATATCATCAAAATTTAACAAAATATTAATACAAAGTGGTTAAATCTTAATGCAAACATAATTAAGTACCAAATGGATTTTGCTAAAAATAATTCGGAGGTCACACAAATGTTACACTCTTTCTTTACATGGTCCCTGAAAGACCAAACTGAATACCGTTTGTCGCCAAATTTATCCCTTTCAGATTGAATGAACTTATATTCCATTAACTTCTCAGAGTGACTGACATTCATGTCACATCTACATACTTTATTCTAATGGTTAACATTGCGTTCTGCAAAAACAACAACAACAACAATTATTTAAGCCCGTTTGCAAAACAGGGTCAATATCGCGAAAAACTCCAAATTTTTTTGGGATTTTCCCCTATTAACTCCAGAAACTGCACATTTCTGCAAAAATCGGGTCAATAGCAATGTTAGAGAGCAGAAAATAAACAATTTCTCAGTTATAACCTAAAAAACCTAAAACAGCGAAAGTTTTGTAACGGTGATATTGAATGATGATATTAATTGTTTTATGGGATTCACAAAATGTTGTCCATTATATAAATTACCAACAGAAGGGCAAAACGTAGAAATGTTTTCGCTCACGTGTTTTTGACACCTCCTGGTAGACAACACTCAGGGCGACTGCATTTTTGACTCCCTCATTTCGAATGGCCCTGTCCCTGCGTGTATCAAAGGAATTCAGTGTTCTACCACTTTGTTCTGCTAATAGTCTAAGAAAAATGGCATATGTGGTCAGCAAAAATCCTACATCGGAAATTTTTTTGGATTATGGTTGGGAATAGTCCCCAGATTATGGCATTAAAAGTCCCAACCGATCGGGGGTCCGCAATTTTAAAAAAAGGGAGGAAAGCGGGCACTTTTTCGTTTTTTTGCGATTATTTCAAAAACGGTAAGAGATACAGAAAAATGGTCTGAGGACGAAAAAAACTACATAAAAGTATCTTTGCAATGATATATGTATAACACATTAGAGTTTAATTCAATATTTCGGCGTTAGACTAGAACATAAGTTAGAATATTTTCCTTTTAGACCTTTTTTAAAAGTTCCATAACTTTTGAAAAAATGCTAGTTCATCCGTAAAATTTTGCATAAGTATTCACAATAAGTTCAAGATCATTTTAAGGTAAAAATTGAGTCGTTCCGGTCAAGGACCACCATTATCCCCCCATTTAAATTTTTCAAAACGGCATATCCATAACTCCCCTCAAAATTGGAGCAAAGTGCTAACTTTTGGTTTGTTGGGATTGGAGGTCATAGTGACCCCGCCCACCAAAAATCAGCTCATTCGGATAAAAAGTAACAACATTATACCAAGTGTGACCCATCAGGAGTTTGTTCTACGTACTACTCATTTTATAATCTGTAGAACAAACTTGCCTTGGGTCACTTTGTATGGGAGGTACCCTTAGTTTAGCACTCTGCCCAATTTTGGGGGAGTTATGGACATGCCGTTTTGATAAATTCAAATGGAACGCAAATCGAAAAAATTCCCCCTTTCCCCCTTTTTTTAAGGTTGCGGACCCCCAATCGGCTGGGACTATTACTTCCATAATCTGGGGACCATTCCCAACCATAATCCAAAAAATTGCCGATGCAGGATTTTTGCCGACCAAATATGCTATTTTTCTTAGACTATATATTGGCATTAACGAATATATACTTATCTTGGAGTTCTTGCTCACATCTCCATGCGATTTTTCATTCCATGTTGGTCGGCTCGTATTATGCCGTTCAAATTTTTATTTTTAACATTTTCCTTTATGGGCATTATTCTATCAAATTCACGAGAATAGTTTTTTTTTTGGGAAAAATGTACGACACTTTCAAAATGCTTTCGCTCATGATTTGCCGCCTTGACTTCCTCTTTATGATCGTATTGAACATGATAAATTCTTACTATGGTTCCATTTCTATCTCAAAATTAATTCATCGGTATAGTTTCGCCTTAGTTTTGCCATCACCGCAAGCGAAGCAAAGCCATGCCGCGCCATGGAGCAGTAGGTATAGTAAGGCTAAGAAGACAAGAGAAAGTTTCGCTTTAATTCAGAAGCCTTTTCAAAAATCAAAACTCTTACCATCCAAACAGAAGGAAAACTTTCTTCTTCAATACATGCTTCCTAATTTCAAGATTCCATCACTCGTAAATCCCTTTCAAATCCCCGGATCCTTCATTACAAAAGAAAAAAAAACAAAATGAATTTAAATTTGTTGCACACAACTTTTCCGCATTGTCAATTCATTCAAATTTAAAATGACGACAACTAGAACATCGACAACATCAACGTACGTCAACGAACAAAACATGAACGTTGCGCTCCTGTCAAGTTTTGTCTTAAGCGCAAAACTAAGGCCCACGCCATTGCTCTTGCCGTTCAAGTTTTGTCCTAAAAGCTATGTCTGCATTTTACCATAAGGAACCGAAAATAGAAACAAAAATAAATTTCATTTTATTGAGGAACGTTAATGATGAAATTTAAGAAAATTGCCCGTTTTCTTTTCAAATTCCTTTTGTATTAAGATAGTATGGGGGGTTTTTGTGTTGACAACCATCGCCACCACCACCATTGTTTTCTTATGGGGGTGGAGTTGAAAATCATGTCAACCGGAACTGAAATTAAATGGGTATGTAGGCTGAAGTATAAAAAACGAACAACAAAGAGATGACAATATAAATGTGTTCTTTTCTAAATACAAAAAATAAGCACATTAAATGATAAAGGAAAACTAAAGATATAGAACAATAAAGATTAAAAAGTTTCTTTTTTGTACTTAAAAATAAAAGAGTCCTTTTAAGCTCAACTAAATACTGATGAAAAGGCTGATTTATGATTAAGATTGCCTGAAATTACCCGTCATGTAATAACTGTGAGTAGCTTTCAGCTGTGTGGACTGCAACTAATATCCGTTAAAATGGAAACAGATATGTGTCGGCCAAGATTTAGATCTAGCTTTTATCATTTTAGGTCAGATTGTTGTTTTTAATAAGGTTGAAAAGTATATACATATTTTACTTTTTGTGCTCGGAAGCTTTTCCAGAAAATCTACATCTGTTTTTAATTCTTTTGAATCGTTTTAATATTGTGAGTCCTTCGGTTTGTTTTTGCTACTTTTCAAAGATATTTAGAAAAGTAAAGCAAAGCATAGAAGTATCTCCTTTGAAAAGTAAAATATATAGTTAGGATTTTATATTTGATTTACGAGTAGTTGAAAATATATTGAACCTTACTGATTGGTTAACAAAAATACAAATCCCCACTACTTGATCTATAGATTTCCGAGAAAAATTTTTTCCTACAAATCAACGCCTTCCATAGCAACCAACCAGTGGCGGTTACTCCTTAGGAGCACATGAGCACGTGAACCCCCTACGCTCATCATAACCATCACATCGTAAAATTGCTTTCCTACCTAAAATTTTATGTCATAGAATTTAAAGCAAAACTTCAAATTTATTTAAAAATCGATGTCATGTATCTTAAACCCGCGAAGAGTAACCGAAATATTGATAACACAAGTCAAAGAACAAGCCACCTATTCTCTAATCGCACGTGCGGTTAGAGTTGCTTGTACCCATCATCCGTTTCCATACGATCCTATGCGATGTCCCATAGTATCAATCGACGCAGACTCGCTGGCATAGGAGCACACAAAATATGTGCGAACAGTGGAAGAATTGCGTGCGAGCTTCAGAATCGGTGATGTTTTTTCGGTTGATTTGTTGTGAATTGATGCATTTTGCATTGTTTGTATGAATATTTATGATTACATCATATTAATTGCTCAGTTTTTTCTTCTTTATGTGGAAAGGTATGGGCACATAAATTTAAATAAGGCAAAAGTAATGACGAATGTACTCGTATTAAGTATGGCTATGTAGTAAACAATATTTACAAATTTATATTTCTAATTTGGAAACATGTATGGATGATGTAGTGTTACCAACAAAATAATCGTGATTAAGTAGTATTTTGTAATTAAAAATTGTTTAACCCATGTTGTACAATTTTAGAGCTATATTCTTAGTATGTATTGCTGATTATGTATGTGCTCTGATTAAAATCCGTTAAAAAAATCTGATGCATAATTTGATACAATGATATGAGTGGTTCAAAAATGAATGTTTGGAACTAGAACTCTGATATTTCGTTTTGTTTATCTATTATTCGAGAAATAATTGAAAAGAAATTGAATTTTTAATTTATTGAATTAACATGCATAGTGAAAGAAAACCGTTTCTATCTGTAACTATATTAGCAGAAATTAAATATTAATTTATTTTTTGTTGTAGTTCAAGATATTACGCTTCTTATCTTACTAAATTCGATCATTTTTATTGGCCTAAAATTTAATAACTACAAAAAATCTCTATTTGTATAAAAAAAGCTAATGAAGCCGAAAAGAAAATTCTTCAATTAAAAAAGAGGTACACAATGGTGCAAAGTACAAGGTTTACTGAAGTTAGGTATTCACATAATTTTGGAAAATTAGGCCCTCTAGTTTGTTTCAGATGTGAACCCCCAATTTAGGGGGTCACGAGCCGCCACTGCAACCAACAAACATCACTCGTTGCACAATTGAACAATTGCCCTGATTTCGCATTCACCAAGGATAGTCAAAATTATTGCCACATATTCAATCTACTTAATTGTGCTAGTGCATCCTGTCTGCTTCACTGACTGACTGCTGTTTACCATTCATATGTACATATTTTACTCCGGGAAACTTTATCACTTTCGCGAGAGCGTGGGATTAACAAAAACACATGATGACGCCCTTGTTTGCCGGCAATGAGGATATTTTTCAACCGAAGAACTTACTTCATTAAACCGAAAACTTTTGGATACATAAAATGAAAATTGCATTTACCGTAGAGATCTCTAGGATCCTCCAGCCAGGATGCGTTGTAGCTCTAAATAAACGACTTTAGGCAACTCTTTAATAGATATGTGTATATCTGCCAGTTTTATGTACTCGTATACACACCTAGTCAAAAGTATTTACACAAAGTGCATTTTTGTGCATGCTTCACAATAGGCGGCTTCTGCAGCCAGTATGGGGAGGTGAAATGCAAAAAAGCTTTTGTTTTCGCAAAGTTTAGCATATGCGGAGCCAGATGAAAGAAGAATTTAAAAAATAACTGTTCTTGTTCTAAAAATAGACGCAAATGAACTGATGCTTATCAGTTGTCAAAAGTATTTACACACGATTTCTTTGCGTCAAAAGTATTTACACACAACTCAATTTCATTTATTTCAGTTTAATATTCATTGTTAACAAAAGATTTTCTTAATTATAATAAAAAAACGTTACTAATATTTAGTTATACCACCTTTGGCATCAATGACAGCTTGTAGTCTGTTGGGTATTGATTTTACCAAAGTTTGTGCAAATTCTAAGGTCAATTTGGACCAAATTTCCTCAATTTCAGCAATGGTTCCCTTGCGTTTTCTATCTTTATCAATGGTCCTCTGGTTTTTAATAAAACCCCAAACGTTTTCAATAATATTTAGATCAGGGCTTTGCGGGGGCCAAGGAAGAACCGCCTGATTAAGGTAATTCAAAAATTTTGTGGGTATCCTACCCTTATGGCATGGAGCATTGTCCTGCTGCAGAATCCAGTCACACGTTGAAAAAAGTCTGTTTCCTGATGTGAAAGCATGGTTATTTATGATATGGAGGTATCCGATGTTTAATGTCCCTTCTATCGGTACCAGGTCTCCGAAGCCATAGTAGGAAAGGCATCCCCAGAACATGACTGGGCCGTCACCAAACCTATTGATTGGCTAGGCTGCCAAATGCTTTTTTTTAAATGCATAAAATGCTTGCTATATGACCCCTGGTACTGAAATGCAGCCTCATCTGGCCATAAAATGTTGAACCAGAACTCAAGAGTCTTCTTTATGTATTCCAACGCAAATTTAAGACGTTTTGTCTGGTGGTTGTCAATCACTTTACGGACAACATAGGTATTAAAATCAGCTTCCTTTAGCCTGCGTCGCAGTGTAGCATCACTAATTTGTTTGCCAATTATTTTTTTGACTGTGCGACAATTTGGACAGGACTTGCACTTGGATTATTTGCTACAACTCCTAGTATGTGCCTGCATTGTCTTGGGTCCAACACAGGTTTTCGGCCTGATCTTTTTTGATTTTCCAAGCTTCCAACTGTATCGCACTTTTTTACTAAGTTGTACACAGTTTTTCGTGAGATTTGATACAATTCAGCTATTTCGACTGCGGAGGTACCGGTCTTAAGCCTAGTAACAATTTCAGCCCGGCGCTCAACGGTTAACTCCTTTGTTTTCGGCATTTTATTAAATAACTGTAATTAGTTAAATGATTAAATCAAATTATCTGTAAATGGATTACAATTATTAGAACAAACGAACCTGCACTTGTCACTGCAAACCAAATATTAATGGCAAACGTCCGTTGTGAAAATACTTTTGACGCAAAGAAATCGTGTGTAAATACTTTTGACAACTGATAAGCATCAGTTCAATTGCGTCTATTTTTAGAACATGAACAGTTATTTTTTAAATTCTTCTTTCATCTGGCTTCGCATATGCTAAACTTTGCGAAAACAAAAGCTTTTTTGCATTTCACCTCCCCATACTCTCTGCAGAAGTTGCCGTTTGTGAAGCATGCACAAAAATGCACTTTGTGTAAATATTTTTGACTAGGTTTGTATATGAGAGGGTGAACTTGTGTGTGTATGCCGTTGAATTAATGAGTTACAGAGTGGCAACTTTACGCGCTCTGTCTGTACATCCCCCACGAAAGAAAGAGTAATTTGTCTGTCAACTTATAGTACAAGGTAAACAAAATGTAAAAAGCTTCCCGGCGCGCAGTCAGGGTTGTGAAATGCCAAAGTAAAGAAAAAGGATTTCGCCGAGAATTAATTAGGGCATGCTATTTTCTGTTTGTTTTTTTTTTTCGCCAGAAGATGCTCCCTAAATATATCAAGGCACGTTTTTAGTGTATAAAGATTGTCGAAGTTAATTTAAAGATAAATATTTCTGTCATAACCGTTTAAAATATAAACAGAGAAAATAAATCAAATTATGCACAATTAATATTCTAAAAGTGGAAAGAGTTACAAAAAAAACTGTTGATGATAAATGACTGATTCTCATCTCAGAGTTATGTTTATTCGTAAAAGTTGTTTATTTTAAAACCATAAAAGGTTTACTGAAAGTATTTAGACTAAAAGAACGAAAATGTCTACATAGGACAATTTTTTTTTGTCGGATGATGTAGTTGCGATGTCATTATTGAACGTTTTTTATACCCGTCACCATGTGAAAGGGTATATTAACTTTGTCATGAAGTTTGCAACGCAGGCATTTGAAGATTTCTGAAAAAAATCATTTTCTTGCACGACTTAAAGCTCCATATCTCCAGAGCTAATCCAGCTAGAATAGTCAAACAAAATGATTATTACAGCCAACAAATGTACCTATAAAATAAAACTATCGGCACTAAAATCGGATAAGAGGTTTCGTTTTTACAGAACTTCAAAGTCAAATTTGTGTGATTTTACCCAAAAACAATCTATTTTTCCGTCTTAGTTTTCTCCAACTTCTGCCAAAGTGAGGGGCTTGTTCGATTCTTTTAAAAATTCGCGCATAGTCTTACGATTATATCTTTCTTACATCATTTTATTCTAGCTCCATTATTTCTAACAGTTTTTATACGTTTTCTGAAATTGGTGGGGGATTGGGTTTGCATGGCAGCCCCATGACCCCATGGTCCGATTTGATCCATTCTTACATATATTTTGTGCCATCAATTTAAATACATTTGTGTGAAATTTGGTTGAAATTGGTGCACAAATAAAAAAGTTTTTCTTAGAAGAACCTAATTTGGGGGATTGGGTTTGTATGGCAGCCCCATGACCCCATGGTCCGATTTGATCCATTCTTACATGTATTTTGTGTCATCAATAGAAACACATTTGTGTGCAATTTGGTTGAAATTGGTGCACAAATAAAAAAGTTTTTCTTAGAAGAACCTAATTTGGGGGATTGGGTTTGTATGGCAGCCCCATCACCCCATTGACAGTTTCCCTTCTTCTTCCACTACCACTTAGAGTTGGTTGAAAATAACCCATTCAAAAAATTGCCCTCAGGTAAGAAGCAGGTAAATGGGGCGACACGAATTCGGCTCGCCAGTCGGTTTGATATGTTTTGGGATAAGTACCAGGTTTTGCCTTTCCACTATATCTCGATATTGTTTGTTCTGCTAAACTGTCTGAACTGGCATTTTAGTTTACTATCCGTAATGGCGGAAATATGGTCTGCCTCTATTACAGTACTTCATTCTATAGGCCTTAACTTGTGTGGAGGCGAAGGAAAAATGTTGAAAAAAATTGTCCAACAAAATTTAACCTTCCGGCGGGCGCAATACTAATGCTAACACGATCGGGCGCAATGCATCTGACAGATTAAGTGCACAAAAAAGGATGAAACTAAGTTTCTGTATATCTTCCACTCTTATTTATTGTTGCATTGCCTTTTTGAAACAGTTCTACGAAATTGTAGAAACAAAAACTGGCTCACAAAGTTTGATACCTTTCACATTTTGAATATTCTTAGAATATTCCGCTTTCAATCGCTTCAATATTTAAAAAACCTCTAACAATTCGACCGCTTAAAAAATATGAGCTTATTTTACTAAAAACACACTATTGAACGATTTGGTGATCCTAAAAGTCAACACAACGTTATTACGCAATGTGAAGAGGATAACAAGTGCACATTTTCATAGAAAAGGAGAAAATAACACAATCGGGCGCAATACATCTGAGAGATTATTTCGTCCCCTCCCGCTGCTCAGACATATGGTAGTTAGGAACTAAAAACTGCTTTGGGTAGTTGATCGATAAAGATTAAGCTACTGTGAGTTTCAGATCTCTCCCTTTTCATGTCGCTGATTGGCGCAACAAAAACTGGTCACTTAATCTGTCAGATGCATTGCATTGTGAATGTGAGTCGAAATATAATCAAAACCTTTTGTTCAAAACGATTTTTTTTAGAAATGATTAATTTGAATTCGAGAAATGTAATTTCGTTGAAACAGTTTAAAGGAATGAGTATGCTGCAACGACCTAGACGCAGAGTTGCGATCGCCGCCCGTAGGAATAGTAAGCATTCTATGACCCCCCATGTCATCGTAAGTCCAGTGTTTTGGGTCGCAATTTGGCCTTATTGCAACGAATTCTTCTCTGCCATTTGTAATAAGATCCAATTGGAATAATAAAGGGCTTTGATCAAATATTCACCAATCCAAACGATAAGAGTACATAGGATTGTTCCATGAAATTATCCAAGCGTTTCGTCTGTGGTCTGTTTTTATTGTGGTTGGAATCTGTTCGGGCTTATCGTTAATTCCCTAACTTCCGAAGAAGTATACACCTGAATAATATGCATCCGTTAGAAGTTGCTGCTAAACGAGTAGGTGTGGTAGCGGAAAGGTTTCTTGGGCCAGACTCAGCGCCTGAAGCTAAAGAGTCTCTAATATTCGGTTCAAAATATTATGTTGTTGAGGTAATGATGTTTGGTAACCTTTAGAATAGTCCAGCAGTTGGGAAAGCACGCTCGTGTTTTTGCCTCAGGCTGGTAATTACTAGGCTTTGCGTCCGTATTGCAGGCTGTTGCTTAAATGAAACTCTTCTCCAAGTGACAAAACCTATTTCCGCAGTGAATTTAGATTATACGTATACCGACCATGTTGCTTGAAACACGGTGCGTTGTTAGGGTTTATATTGGATAGTAAGGCAGTGATAGTGAGAGTCTGAAGGATGGCTGTACAGAAGTACTCATTGTGCATGAATTGGTACTCATTATAATTGATTACGGATGTTTGTTTTTAAATAAAGCAAAACGTTAAAAATTTAGCGTTAAGAAAAATGGTGAAGAAGTGCGGCTTTTAAATTCATTATTTCGTTAATTACCGATCAACCGTCTGAATCGCTGCAATAATATTGATAAATCTCCTCTGTCCCATCTAACTGTACGTTACGTTAGTCATCAAAGGTACCCTGATTCGTGGGCAAGTTTCTGCCAAATTGAAAACGAAAGCGTTGGAAAATATTAAATCTATAAAATTCAGAGAAAACGACATAGTAAGGGTGCAACACATTCACCCTTACTTTGTGTATGTCTATCTGCAACCCATCAAAGATCTATAATTAATTTCACCGATTTGACCTTATGGAAGACATATCCTACGATCCTCGTACCATTTAATAATATTTAAATTGTTGAATCCATAAATGCTTTCAGAGGCTACAGAAGCCCAGCAAATTGAAGATTCTTACTGTAAGTTTCTTTTCTATGGGATTTGCATTCATCCTAAATATGCCAGAACCGCGAAACTACCAAAAACTAAAACCGCTTCTTTCATTGATAAAATGAAAAGACGATTTCGCGAATGTCCAAGCATTTCTCCAGACAGGATGCCAGAACCGCGAATCTCCATACAATGTCAACAGATAAAGAAGATGGGAAACTCCTAACACAAAAAAAAAACAAATTAAAAGAAATAGGTGGTGTTTCCTACGACAGGATATTAACAAAAAAAACAATACAACAATACAAACAATGCAAACAAACAGACGCCAGAACCGCGAAAGTCAAACTCCATTTTTTTGCAATTTGGTTACAACTGCCAGAAATAGTGAAACTAGCAGTAAATCAAGTAAGGGAGATACCCATCCGTAAATTGTTTAATAAATCATGAATATTAACGTGGACCACCCTGTAGGTCCACGTTAATATTTACCTATATGATATAATAACTATGATTATAACTTTTTTGGTTTGTTAATCAATTTATTTTTTTTTATTTCAATTCTAAACTGAGCCAATAACTTTTTCACAATTGAATTATAGTCCAATAATATTGTATTTTCGTCAGGAAAAAAATACAGAAGTTTATTTCTCAATTTTGTTATATGTATTTTGGGGCGCTGATTCCGAATATCAACTTTGCACCCTAAAAAACGTGCCGCAACCTTTAAAAAAGGGGGGAAAGGGGGGCATTTTTGGGTTTTTTTTTGCGATTATTTCAAAAACGGTAAGAGATACAGAAAAATGGTCTGAGGACGAAAAAAACTACATAAAATTATCTTTGCAGTGATATATAACACATTAGATTTCAATTGAATGTTTCGGCGTTAGAATAGAACATAAATTAGAATGTTAGAATGTTTTTATTTTAGACCTTTTTTAAAAGCTCCATAACTTTTCAAAGAATGTTAGTTCAGCCGTAAAGCTCTGTACAAGTATTCACAACAAGTTAAAGATAATTTTAACGTAAACATTGAGTCGCTCCGGTCAAGGACCCCCAGTATCCCCCCATTTAAATTTTTCAAAACGGCATATCCATAACTCCCCCCCAAAATTGGAGCAGAGTGCTAAATTTTTTTTTGCTGCGATTGGAGGTCATAGTCACCCCACCCACCAAAAATCAGCTCATTCTGATAAAAACTAAGGGTACCTCCCATACAAAGTGACCCATCAGGAATTTGTTCTACGTACGAGTAGGTACTACTCATTTTATAAACTGTAGAACAAAGTTGTCTTGGGTCACTTTGTATGGGAGGTACCGTTAGTTTTCATCCGAATGAGCTGATTTTTGGTGGGTGGGGTGACTATGACCTCCAATCGCAGCAAACCAAAATTTACCACTCTGCTCCAATTTTGGGGGGAGTTATGGACATGCCGTTTTGAAAAATTTAAATGGGGGATAATGGGGGTCCTTGACCGGAGCGACTCAATGTTTACCTTAAAATGATCTTGAACTTATTATCAGTACTTATACAAAATTTAACGGCTGAACTAACATTCTTTCAAAAGTTATGGAGCTTTTAAAAAAGGTCTAAAATGAAAATATTCTAATTTATGTTCTATTCTAACGCCGAAATATTCAATTAAACTCTAATGTGTTATATATCATTGCAAAGATAATTTTATGTAGTTTTTTTCGTCCTCAGACCATTTTTCTGTATCTCTTACCGTTTTTGAAATAATCGCAAAAAAAACAAAAAATGCCCCCCTTTCCCCCCTTTTTTAAAGGTTGCGGCACTTTTTTTAGGGTGCAAAGTTCATATTCGGAATCAGCGCCCCATAATACATAAAGAAACAGTGAGAAAAAAACTTCTGTATTTTTTTCACGGAATGGTACTAAATCGACACGATATTACTGAACTATTAGTGGCACGATTTTTTTAATTGGGCTGTTAAATATCGCATTCCTTCAAATTGGGCCGTGGAAAATAACGAAGTGGGCAGCATGCCCGCGTGTCGCGAATTTGAATTTCTTATCGGCGCCGAAAATATTTCCGAACATGTAATGATATGTTTTGAGAAGAGGTGGCGCCTCCTCGAGCATTCATCCCGGGGGCCTATAGATTAGAATATCCTTGTATGAGGGGAATTGCGCACTATTTTGCATAGCTGCAATAATGTCAAACATACTTTTAAAATACTCGCTGTTAATTTATTGTTGATCTAATATTTCTAAAAATCATGAAATGCGTACTTTACGCATTATGTGTGTACTTGCCTTCTACTTCAAAATTCTGCAATTGCTCCGAACAAACTTTTGCTTTTATCTTTTCAATTAATCACGTTGACATTACTGACAATAATTTGGCCATTAATGTACCCGTGGATACATTTTCTCTACATACGTATTCCTTCTGTTAATCATAAAACATAAAAAACGGCGCGTAGGCACAATCTGTAATTTCGTATCTACCCGGCAAGGATTTCTGCCGTATTGTACCCATACCTCTTTCCATTTTGACCTAAATTTTTCAACTTTCCCCATCGACAAAATTCCATGTCTTTTCCTTTGAGATTTCCAATCTAATCCGAGGCCAGCCAGAGACAATACTGAGTCTGGTGCGGTGAAGTTGTGGTGAGTGAATTTCGACGTTAGCATCGAACCGTTTTGTAATCATTCTTTTGTGTTTCACGTCGGTGGTTTTTTTTTCGGGCGTAATCATTTCCCCGATGCCATCAATATTCCATTTAAGTTCAACACACAAATCCCCCATTTTACCTGCATTTCGGCTCCGCAGATAAAAACTCATTCTCGTGTAAACGGTTCATTGATATTTTACGCCTCTTGAATTACTAATTTTCACCCATAGTCGTCCTATGGTGAATTGTAAAAAAAAAAACGAAAACTCATCCAAAAGATATATAAGGACACACGAACGAAAAAAAATTATAAGTGCATAGCCGTCGAAGTCTTTTGAAATAAAGATGAAAATGTCGAAGGCGAAAAAACGATAATCGTGTACTATACTTTGTATATTGACATTTTCTCGCCATTTTTTCTGGCGTTTCTTTTCTTTGCTATTTGTTTTGCCATAAATGTGGGCTGCGATTTTTTCTCTTGCTTATTTTCACGCTGCTAATATTTCTTTTCCGTGTTTGATTTTCTTTCATTTCATTTCAGGCCGCAAAAAATCGTGTGGCACGGATCACTGCCAAACGGCGAACGAGCAATGGACACCTATTGTGATGCGTGGCAGGAGTCGTCGCCGGATAAGGTGGGCCTAGCTAGCAGCCTCTTGGGCAATAAATTATTGGATCAGGAGCGTTATTCGTGTGATAATCGATTTGTTGTCCTTTGTATTGAAGCCTTGTCACAGGATCGACGAAGGAAACGAGATTTACGACAAAGGTAATTTGCTTTAACGAAGCTTTGCACATGGTATACTACGTCGTTAATGACGGAGGTTGTTTTCCCAACGAACATTGGGAATAATAAAGGTCACCAGTATCGTTGGAAATCAATCACTTTTGGTTTCATTCAAAACGAATGTTTTTTGTAGATGTATTGATTGGATGTATTATGGGAAGATGTAATTGCAGCGAGCGAAATTTTTAATGCATATCCTTTATATCACCGTTCAATCGGATAATATTAGTGTTTGGTCTTACTTGGTACGTTGTGCTTCGGTTCAATTAATCTCTCACCCCGAAATTTGCTGAAATAATGATTTGTTGACGAGTCTGATATAGATTCTAGAAAAGCACCTGCAACCAGTGGCGCAAGCACGGGAGGGGATACGGGGTCACATCACAACCCCCCCCCCCCCCTCCAGAGCTAAAAATTGGGAATGGGAAAACTGCAAAATGAAATATGAATCAATGCATTTCTTTACAAAATTGATAATAAAATATGAATCGTGTTCATGGAGCATAGGCTCATGGCATATTGGCCAGTTTTGGTGGGAAATCCACCAGTTTCAATCATATTTTTTACCGAGCTATAAACATTTTACGCCTGGAATTTGCGTGAAGTATGCACCAATTCCAATGCTGAAAAAATTGATTTTAAATTGGGATTTTACAAAATCAAGAAAAGAACGTGTTGCTTACGAATATGACACTAAAATAACATAAATTTTTTTGTCATTCTTGGGTAAAATCACCTTCAACCAGATTGCGGTGGAAATTTCAAATGGATGGTTTTAGCCCAATGAATAAGAAAATCTAAAAAGGAAATGCAAATAACCGCATAATACACTAGATATGCGACTTTTTTCGGGACTAAATATTTTCTATGGTGACTTGATTTTTTTTAGCTTCGAATGTCATCGAATCTCATACGAATTTTATATGGAAAATGAATTGTAAACAAAAGCATGCACATGCGCAGCTTAATGCTGCAACTTCGTAGTAGGGGCGTCGGAAAAATGGGGACAATGAATACGAAATTTCAAAATTAATAGATTAAAATTAATTAATCAGCAACGTTCCTGTTGCATAAATGTATACCAACAGCATTAAAATTTACACTATTGCGAAAAGTACATTTAAATGGGATTGCAAAGCGGTGCGTGGTATAAATTCGTTTAAATACAAAATTTTAAATAGTGTGTATTGCAGTGCATTGCGCCTGAAAAAGCCAAAAAGTATTAAACCATACCAGCCCCAAACACTAAATTTCCTACGCCACTGCTAGCTATAAAAAAAATCAAATTGCCCCCTTTATTTTCATATATTTCGTTTCCTTCTTTTTCTTCTTCATTGTTTTAGCCCCGTCCAGGGCAAAATCCTGGTTGCGCTACTGCCTGCAACAAACACGTTTGCTTTCTGCAATAAACTAAAAATATCAATTAAAAAGGGAATTGGTGTGATAACCATTTACGAATACTTTATATTTAAAGATATTTCTACAATTGGAAGTTTTGGTGTGATGTTGGACATCTTGGTTAATTTTTATTTGGGGATTTAATTGTTTTGAAATGTTCTTCGTTTGGAGATTTTGTGATTTCCCAGACCTGAATTGTTCTAAAAATCTGCAGATATTTGGTTTTCGTGATTTGGACTTTGATTGAACTGCTCTTGGAGAGTTTAAACTTGAATTTTGAATTTCTTATTTCTTATCAAAGTATTTAAAAAATGCAATTACTTGTAAATCGTTTAACTCAAATTTATTGTGTTATAAATCCTTGGAAAATAGCTCAAAAATCAGTGTTGAAGCCACTGACGACGACCAGGATCTGCAAATTGGAAGAACTAATGAATTTCACTAGACGAAAAATTCACATCACTCACCTTCCTATTGCCCGCTCGCCGTCAGCATTCTGTCCACGATCCATGGACCTCATATCGCCCAGCACGAATCGCTCTTCGGCGAACATAATTATCTTGAAGGCATGCAAAATCAATCTGAAGTGTACCACTCACCAATTGTAAACAAACACGGAACAACACAGCACAAGTGACAGCACGATCAGCTGATGACAAGTCTGTACATACAACATGCACTGTAATACATGTTGCACTGTAATATGCACTCAGATGCATTGTTTCGATGCAAGTATGTGAGTTACAAACATAAATAGTGGAATTTGTAATTTTTGTACTTGGATTAGCATTTAAATTGTGTTTAGTAGTTTAATAATAACTTTTAAAGTAAAAAGTGCGTTTGTGTGAATTCTCATTTCTCAGACAAGGAGTGGTTGTCGAGCGAGCTTGACCACACATACTGCGCCCCACAATCAGTTATGCTTTTAATGTTCACCTGCAATCAGATGGAGTGAAAGGGCTTAGTTCAGTTATTACAATAAATTAATATTTTATGAATCAATTATTTTTTAAAAGGATAACTATAACTCCTTCCAAACATCATGTTTTCCTCAGTATAATTTCCACACACATATTAAATGATTTCACAGCATATGAATATCCTTCTGACTAATAATATTCATATGCACTGCACATATAAGGACTATGTATGTATGTGCATAGTTTGCTAACACTCATATCCCACTGTGTGTGATTTGAAAAGTTCCTTCTGCACACAGGCAAAAAGCCATTCTTCGGCAGAAGGCAACCGACAATGTGTCATAATATTTCTTCTATATACGCCCATCGAACGTTCCAGTTCCAACACAACGTTATCTCGATAATGTCAGGACGGAAATTAAAAATCAAATCTTCTGGTCTATGTATGCAGAGTCGAACGAGGAAAGATGGAATTTACCCGATGATGGGTATTATGCACTCTTCCAAGGATCTAGATCTAGAGAGAATATTGTGAAGGATGTGACAATATGTGGGAACAAATTGCATATGTCGTCTTCAATATATGGAATCCGATGCAGTGAACGTGTACAGTGTGTAGGGAAACAAGAAAGCATTATCAGGAACAGCATGAATGGCAATTCATTACCGTGTAAGATTGATAGAAAACTAACGCACCCCTATAATGCATTTCAGGAAGGATTGACTTTTCAAGTAAAGTTAATCACAATTTATACAATTTGAAAGTCTCTTTTGTGCTAATACCGTCCTCGACGTTTTTCAACGTAAAGACTGTTCCTGATCAAAGACGAGCACTCTACACTCTCTCTCTATAGAATTCATGAAAAACGGAAGTTGTGCGGTAGCAAAAACCACATTCCCATATTTTTCTCTTTCCGATTCCTGTTACGAGCGTCTATCGCAATAGCTAGGAGGACACACAGACACCACCAGCAGTTACACGAAGGATTGGGGTGAGAATGTTTATAGAATTTTGTAAACGTCGACAAGTTAATGGTGAGAAATAGTTTATGATTACATTTTTTCAACATTTTTCATGGTGGCAATTGTCTGCCTGTCGGCAATTGTATAGCGGGCTGTCGGAAGCACGTTTCACTCAATTTCACTTAAATAATTGGTGTCCTGCGTTGATTATGATTTCATATTGCTGCGACAAACAAGTATTATGACGCGACGTGGCATACCGGCGTTCATGTGAATATGATGAATGGCGTATAACAGTGTCTCGTGATGCTGATGGTGAACAAAGAACCAACATAAAATCTGTAAATTATTTGGGGTGAAGCTGTCAAGTTAAAATCACTTTTTTTAGTAGCGCATTTCAGAAGAAGAACCTTATTTTACACGATGCCATATTTAGTCTAAGAAAAAATGGCATATTTGGTCGGCAAAAATCCTACATCGGTAAAATTTTTTTTGGATTATGGTTGGAAATGGTCCCCAGATTATGGCATTAAAAGTCCCAACCGATAGGGGTTCCGCAACCTTAAAAAAGGGGGGAAAAAGGGGGCATTTTTTCGTTGGAGGTCAAAGTCACCCCACCCACCAAAAATCAGCTCATTCGGATAAAAACTAAGGGTACCTCCCATACAAAGTGACCCAAGACAACTTTTTTCTGCAGTTTATAAAATGAGTATAGTACTTAGAACAAACTCCTGATGGGTCACTTTGTATGGGAGGTACCCTTAGTTTTTATCCGAATGAGCTGATTTTTGGTGGCTGGGGTGAATATGACCTCCAATCGCAACAAACCAAAATTTAGCGCTCGGCTCCAATTTTGGGGTGAGTTATGAACATGCCGTTTTGACAAATTTAAATGGGGGGATAATGGGGTTCCTTGACCGGAGCGACTCAATGTTTACCTTAAAATTATCTTTAACTTATTGTGAATACTTGTACAAAATTTTACGGCTGAACTAGCATTGATTCAAAAGTTATGGAGCTTTTAAAAAAGGTATAAAATGAAAATATTCTAATTTATGTTCTAGTATAACGCCGAAATATTCAATTAAACTCTAGTGTGTTATACAGGGTGTCCCGCAACTGGTTAGCCATAGACCAATGGTAGACTCTACAGGATGTTTTAGGCAAAATGTCGCCAAAATTATTTCTCTAGCTTTTGCCGTTAAGAAGTAATTGTCTTTTTTGTGATTCTCGTCAAAAAGCACGACTTTTCTGTAAAAACTCCTATTTTCTAGCTTCCACTTTAGCCAAATCAATATTTTTCATATTCTTCTGAAAGTACACAAAATTTCCAATAAAAGGACATATCGAACGTTTCGAACGGTTTCGTATCTTCCGAGATACGACGTTTTGAATTTTGGAAAAATGTCAATTTCAATTTTTAATGTCAAAATTAAACCCGAATTTCGTAACGGTACATTGTAGTGGCAAATCTGCAAAGTTGACAAAAGTTGGTGTAGTATCTTAGTTTTCGAACGGCATATAAGAATAAAGCACAGAGTCATCCAGTTTCTGAATAATACGTATAAATAAAAAAAAAACCATAGTCTGCAAATGTACCAAACCGACTTCAATCTTGAAAAGGAAGTAACATTTTTAATCAAGCATAGACTTGGTTGTTATGCATTATGGAAAAATACTTTTCGCTACTGTTGTACATAGATGCTACTTTACTAATGATAACGGTAAGTATAAAACAAATTGTTTTAGGTGTTGAATTATTTGTACGAAGGTTCGCTGTGTACATATTAATATTGTGAGAGTATTTTTCATTTTCATCGTCTAAGGGATAAACATTTTAATTTGTCAGGTATTAATTAGTGTCCTTTTATGTCCTTTTTCAGAGTTTTCCGATCCAATTTTTCCTTAGCAAAAATTAAAAAGGAAGTGGCAACTTGAATTATTCGCGAAGTTATGGGCTTTGGAAAGATACAGATGATAAGTTACGGGAAACACGAAAATTTTCTATTCAAACGCGATTTATTCCGTTGAGGGTCCTTGAAATAGGAATCAAACACCGGATATGTAATGTACTCGGCGTCCCCTTTGATATGATATCCCGAATGCCGACCTCCAGTCAATGATTAAATAGTGTCCTTTCTTGTCCTTTTTGGGTCCTTTCCGATCAAATTTATTTTAGCAAAATGTGTTCAAGACTCCTGAGACCCCACTGATTCAAGACCAAGAAAAAATAGCCTTACTGTATTTTTTTTCTATTGGAAATGCTTATATGACTGAACTATTTCCACGTAAAAACAAGATTTCTTCCTCTTACGGACTATGTTTTTTCCCCTTTTACACATATTATTCACAAACTGGATGATTCTGTGCTTCATTCGTATATGCCGTTCGAAAGCTTAGGATTCGGGCCAACTTTTGTGAACTCTGCAGATTTGCCACTTCAATGTATCGTTACGAAATTCGGGTTTAATTTTGACATTAAAAGTTGAAATTTATATTTCCGCAAAATTCAAAACGTCGTATCTCGGAAGATACGAAACCGTTCGAAACGTTCGATATGTCCTTTTATTGGAAATTTTGTGTACTTTCAGAAGAGAATGAAAAATATTGATTTGGCTAAAATGGAAGCTAGAAAATAGCAGTTTTTACAAAAAAGTCGTGCTTTTTGACAAGAATCACAAAAAAGGCAATTACTCCTTAACGGTAAAAGCTAGAGAAATAATTTTGGCGACATTTTTCCTAAAACATCCTGTAGAGTCTACCATTTGTCTATGGCTAACCAGTTGCGGGACACCCTGTATATTGCAAAGATAAATTTTTGTAGTTTTTTCGTCCTCAGACCATTTTTCTGTGTCTCTTACCGTTTTTGAAATAATCGGAAAAAATACCGGCGTACAGAGGGCTGCGCCCGCAAAACGAGGGTTTTTTAGAATTTTGATGCATAGTTATTAGAGAGTTTTAGTAAGTCGTCGGATATGCAACGACAAACTTTGACTTTTCCATACAATAATTCGTTTGCTAACAATACGTAAAACAGTATACCATAATTTGGCATGTCCCAAGTAGGCATGGGTGTATTTCCGTATATTGGATATTCTGTAAACAATCCTGATTAGCGAAATTAATTGTCGGATTATTACCCCATGCCTACTTGGGACATGCAAAATTATGGTATACTGTTTTACGTATTGTTGGCAAACCAATTTTTGTATGGAAATGTCAAAGTTTGTCGTTGCATATCCGACGACTTGCTAAAACTCTCTAATATTTTTTGTACATATATTTTATAAGCAATAGATAAGAATTGTGTACAGCATTAATGGAATGCTTCCTGTAAATCTATTTTTGGATTGGTCTAAATAAACTATTTACCCAGTTTGTATAAAAGTAGGCAAATCTACAGGCATTTTTCGATTTAAGATTTCTGATGGCCTTTGAGCAAAAAGAAACTCAGGCAAACGTAAGGCCGGCTTGGCTTTATATTTGAACTGAATTATTGGCTGTTAAACTACTGTTACTCTTTTTTTAATCAAGGAAAGCAACTTATATGAAATGATTCCATTGTGTCCCCTGACATAAGAGCCCATGCAAGCTTTCCTATGAGTATTGAACAAGTATACTTTTGCAGCTATTCAGGGACACCCTGTTAACTTGGTCCTACAAACTTCAAAAATATTTGTGGCAAACACTATTACCATTCTATGCATATCCACCAAATTTCATGTTCATTGTTTCATCAAGTTAAAAGATATGCATTGAAGAAATGCTTAAGAGGCTTCCCTTGCATTGTGAAAGGCCCTCACTAAATACTAACTTGGCTATATTTCCGGTTTGGATACAGATATTCGAATGAAAATTCGTAGACATATTCCCTATATAATTTTCTAAAAATCCCTAGCAGAATTTTCAAATTTGGAAACCTAAAAGGGGCTACACACGATCAATTTCAAATTTCACAAATTTACTGTTATTTACTTTTCCTTAGCAAAAGTCAACAGTCTTAATATTTAACGTATATACAGCCATACTGACCAATCTTTGTGCAAAGTTTCATATCGATCCCTATAACGGTTTAGAAAAACGGAGGTCGAAAAGGAAGTTTAATTTTGAACGCCAATAACTTTTTTACCGTTACTCAAAACTGGAAAATTTTAACTGATGTGAGATGTACTCGTTTAGTTCTTTGATTTAAATACCCATATGTCAATCTACGATAAAAACTAAAAAAGTCGACTTTTTTCAAACGTTCGGGACACCCTGTTATCTTCTTCCTACCAACTTCTAAGGTATATGTGCCAAAGACTGTAACCATTCTACACATTCCTACCAAATTTCATGACAATCGGTTGAGCCGTTCGCGAGTTATTTAGTGAACAGACGGACGGACAGACGGACAGACGGACGGACAGACAAAATCGATTTCATAAGGGTTTTTTGAAAAAAAAAATTTCTAAAAAACCCTAAAAACCCCCCTTTTTTAAGGTTGCAGACCCCCGATCGGTTGGGACTTTCTATGCCATCATCTGGGGACCATCCGCAACCATAATAAAAAAAAATTTCCGATGTAGGATTTTTGACGTTCGATGGCCATATTTTGGTCCAATTTTCTTAGACTAATTATTATCTGATAAGAAAAAACAATTCACTTCAAAATGCTTATAATAAAACATCTTCTAGATTATAATATTTTAATTTGAATTGGATGACGAATTATAATTTTCATGTTCAAATTATAATTCTCAATGGCCCTTCCCGGTTTGATTATTTTTGAATCATTACTGCAGCCATTTGCTGTGTGCTTTTCTTCTTCGTTGCCGGCCTGTGGTGTAGGCACACAGCCGCCCGTTATGGCAGCCCTTGAAATTTAAAATCTAAACTGATCTAAATCTAAATTGGTCTATCGTGCTCAAGCAATTGAATTTAGATTTTAAAAAAGGTGTAATGTTCTGAAATATTTTTTTGTTAGAATGGTAACATGTATGTATTTCGGACCGGAATGACCTCCAAATTTTTTTTTGTTACAGCCCAATTGTGTCTTTTTTGTGGTTGTATTAAGTGATGCTTTTTGCTCTTTTTTCAATACCACTTGCCATTCCCCATGGATGTGGATCCGCGGATTAGCGCTGTCTATGTAGAACAGTTTTTATTACTGCTTCTAAGCATGAGCTTCAGTGATTTGCGATTGTTTTAGTAGAGCTCTACTAGAACCTAAGAGGTGCCTCTTTGTGAGGACTGCTGGAACAGAGTTCGTCCTCTTAGACATATTTACCTAAGTTTCGCAGTCTCATTACAACAGCAATAGTTCCCCCTTTATTTGCCTTGAGGACTTCTTTGTAGGCATAGGCGCGCGTAAGCGTTTGCCAAAATGTTCAAAATTTGTGCGAATCTCTGCACTGCAGGTCCATTGATGGTGTTGTTATTTACTAAGGGCTTCTTGAAAATATTCACGGTTTTGACAAATGCATCCTAAAGTGTAGTTACTCTTTGGGTATATGGAGTATATGCGGTAGGTAATAATATATATATAATATAATAGAATACTTGGGGTAACCTTAGTTAGAGCTGCATTCACTAAATAGGAATTGGTTTTACCATATTCTTTTGAGTCGAAGGGAGTTTTGGCAGCTCTTGGCCGTTGTGGCAATGGGTAGCTCCGGGACGATTTACATAGAAGAACCGGCTGCCGTAGGAGCATTTTTATAGACAACACGAACATCCATAGTCATAAAAGGATTCGAACCCACACTCCGGCAACGCAGAGACGGAGTGTCATGTCTACCACTAAGCAACCGAATGCCCCAAATGTAGTACAGTAGCGATGGGGGAGTTCAACGAATAAATAACGTTCATTGAATTCCCCCAACCCCGATCAGTGTGGTTGCGGCTTTAAGGTTTGTGTTCGACGATACGACTCATATGATGATCGCTAAGCGATCGCAGTAAAACCATCGGCTTTGAGCACTATTTGCGTATATTTTCTATACAGACATGCTCCTTTAGGTGATAGTCGATACAAAGAAAATAGCACCAATAAAAAAATATGCAAATATGGCTCGGAATTTGATGCAAAACAACGATCGCTGAGCGATCATCACATGAGTCGTCTCTTTGAACACGTACCTTTAGGTATACTGCAGCTATTTTCAATAATTGTTTTTTTTTGTGTAGTGCTTCACTGAGGTGAATTTGATTCCTCTACTCTACATTTTGTCTCTTCTTCAGTCTTTAGAAGATCTAGCTTCCTTGTAACTTCTACGCTTCTTTTGGGGCGTTTTTTGACCTCCGAGGGCTTCTTTCAGAGGTCCAAACATAAGGTAATCGCAGGGTAATAAATCCGGATTGTAGGGGGAGTGCTCCAGTACCTCCCACCCCAATTCCGATATTGTATCGAGCGTAAGACGCACGGTATGAGGACGCGCGTAATCCTGGAGAAGTTCAACAGTTTGAGAATCCATCGCACCGTTATTTTGCAATATTGAAGGTATTTGTGGATGAGAGGCTCTACACTACCAATGATAGAGCCTAGTTCAGCCGAATTGTCTCGAACATTCATCTTACGGTCCTCCGAAATGAGTTGTTCTACGCGGCGAATGTTGTCTGGTGTGATGCTGGTTGGCGGTCGAAATCATGCGGCTCATTCTCGACGGTTTCACGGCCATCCTTGACCGCTTTGGCCTATTTAAACACAGCAGTCCTACTCAGGCACTTACTATCGAACGGATTGTGCAAACGAGCGTAAAATAACCCTTCGCAACGAAAACTATGCCACTCTGTTCGTAAGGGACCCGGATATCATATACTCAACCCACGACCTTCAAAACATACATGCGCGCCATCTACAGCGTTTGTCTCGGTCATATTTGAACCACCCCGGTACATAATAAATAATGCCTTGTTTTTGCCTTACTTGTAGATGTTTTTCCCTTCATGACCTCGTATATACGACGCTTAAATAAGTTTTCTCTCATGTTCGGCTAAGATTTTCCTTATACGAATACATTCAAGCCACCGGCGGCGGGCGAATGCATAGAAAAGGGAATCCGTTCGCGCATAATTTGATTGAATGAGTACTATTTCAGTAGCGCTTTTGTCTCTCCACGTCTAGGGTTTTCCCCATAACGAAGTCAGCCACGTTCCCCGGCTATTGGGCGTGAATACCAGAGTATCCTTGTATTATGAAACCCTACGTGAAACCTGTCCCTTTAGTCACCACATGCTTTGCTTTGTAACATGCTTTGGTATGCTGCCATTTTTTGTGCGTGTGGATGGTGTGATGAGCTTGGTATTGTGAATTTGATTTTCCGGTGTATTTTATTGATAGCTTCCAGGGTTTGCTCGATCTTCCGGTTCGGTACAATCGCCAATACGTCGTCCACATATCTAGCCCAGAACCTTGGCATGATTCCCTTTTCCTTCAATTCTTCTTCGATGCTGCTCATAAATATTTCGCTTATCAACGGCGAAAGTGGGTTGCCGATAGCTGTTCCTCCTGTCGTCTTATAGTACTCACCCCTGGAAGTAATAGTTCGGATAAAAGTTATTAGATCATAAAAGTTATGTAGTTAGGTATAAATAAACGATTTGTAGGAATGAATGGTCAGTTAGGGCAAGCACTAAAGAAGGCAGTACGTGGCTGCCGAAACAATTGTATGCTAGAAGCAAATAAAGACTTGCAGTAAAAGGAAAACCCCAACTGCGTTTCATTGAACCAACTGCAAGAAAATGGACATCAACTTCGATTAGAAAACGTAGTTCGGGATCTGAAATCTCGTGAAAATTGGTAGAATTATTGGAACTACAAGATTCTGCATTTTTGATCGGTAGTATGCGACATCTGGCCCTGGAGATTTAAATGAGGAGAAGCTATTAATAGCCCCTGGCACCTTCTCCGCCGTAAGAAATGCATAGTTACATATTTTACATATTTTATTAATGAAGTTGCTTATAAATTAACTTGAAACTTTTCCAATTACTAATAATACATTTCACTCTTCTGTTTTAGCGACGAAGATGAATTCACATCCGAGGAGCAGTATGAAAAGTATCTAGAAGAAATCTTTAGCATACCGCACTAACTCACAACAAAACCAGTCATTTTTATATAATAGTATGTAACTTATTACTTTTTAATGTACTATTACAAAATGTAACAAAGCAACAAAATATTGGTAATAAATAAGAATAGAAACATTCTTTCTCCTGTATATTTATCATAAAAAAAAATAAGCCATAAGAAAACTGTGTATAAGAAAGTATAAGAGAAAGTGAGATACAAGTAAAACACAAAAAAGAATACTATAGAAAAAGTAAAAAAAAATATTTGAAAAACTGGTAATCCAGATTTTTCCTTATAATTTTAACCAAGTCGGTCGATCTTTCAACAATAAAAATATGAAAACGTTTTTGTTTCAGTCCGCATGACATACATACTACTATATCGATTGTGTTCAGGTACTGTTCTTCTGTACTCTACTGATTGTGTACTTTACCATATCATTTAAATTAAATAAAAGCAAAATTCCGATAATGTATTTACCTGCCAATTTTATACAAATGCTAAGTCATATACGAGACGTTCATAAATTTACACATACACATACATGATAATACAATAAAAAAGAAAAAGAATAATTGTAAGATATACGAAAACATCTTAAGCCCTTGCATTTTCTTCTATTCACATTTCAATGGAAATAATGCATTAAACTGAAAAAAGAGCTAAATAAAATTTAACGCGCAGTATAATGAACAGAACAATATAAGTACATCCAGTGACTAACTTTGTGTACGCTAGAATAATAAGATTTCAAATAGAATGTTAATAAAAAAGGACTAAACAAAATACAGTATCAATTAAGAGTAATACATAAATAGAGTTACGATAATTTGCTTTAGGAAAATTAAAATGAAACAAATAAATAGTAAAGTAATAATTAAAAATTTATAAAGAAGAGGAAATTATATATATACATTACATAGACGAAAGCAAATTAAGAAATTAACAAAATTTTATACTTAAATAAGATTAATTAGTTAATAGATAATATATGTATGAATTCTAATTTAATATTTGTACAATACATTCTCAGATTTTGTTTCATATTTTGAAATAATATATGTATGCATGAAGCCATGCAGAGAGTGAAGAGTATTGCAAAAATGCTAAAGCAATTATTCGGAATATTTCTTAGCACAAACAGTTCGATTGACGCTTTCCATGCACGGAGACTTGGTAATAAAAATATGTTGCTATTTTGATCTTTTGCTCATCTTGTTTATGCTTGTAACAGATAAGACGCGTTAAATGCTGCCGAAGAAAGCAGCACAATGCATTTTACATCGGTGGCGTCATATTGGCAGCAAAAGCTATTTTGGAGCTATTGCTGCCTCCTATTTAAAATGCATTGAGCCGCTGGTGCTGTTGCTTTTCCCATTCTATTTCTACCAATTATTATGGGTAACGAAACTTAAAAAAAATTACAGCTGGGCCCTATTGCAACAACGACTTTTCACTTACAATTTAGCAAACATTCGAAGAGTACATTTTTGAAAAGTGTAAGTGATTTTTGTTGCACCAAAGTTTAAACTTATCACTTACAAACCTTCAGTTTATTTGAAAAGAAAAAAACGATTAGCGTTGCTTCAACGAAAATTAAAACTAATCAGAAAAATATCGACTCACATTTCCCACGATTTCACTATGTTTGTCAGATTTGACAATTTTAAGGTATTTTGCTGATCACAAAGCCATATTTCACGCTAAGCTGCAGATTAAAAGGGATTGCTTGAATCTATTTTGTGTATTAGGGTCCTAGTAATTTTTGATTTATATTTATAAATCCAATAAAATCATAACAAGAAAATGTGCTAATCAAAACTAAACTAAAAAATAGAGACGGTTTTGAACATATTGTATCTGTATTCGCAATTTTGTATTTGCAGTTTCATCATTTATTTGGTTTGCAATACGCAAGTACGTACATACAATCTTTTTTTTTCATAGGAATTTTGAAGGAAAAATTGCCATATTTACATAATCTCCCCTAGATCCAGAATTTTGATCACACCTAAAGGACCAAACTAACTCGAGGAAACAACGAGCAACCAATTAAGACAAAATATTTAATTTTTTAATCAAATTTCTAATGGCACTTATGTACATGTCACCACGAACGACATGTTATTATTGATACCAAAAAAAGTAATATTTTAGGATAAAAAACGGCATCAAAAATTATAAACAAAATTATTCCTTAATAATTTTCAAAGTTTATTAAAAAAAACTATCATCAGCAATTGTTTTTGCGATTGCCGCCGATCTAGTGACACAACTTTGTAGGTGAATCTCATTAACATTTGATCTTAACTAAGGAGAGACTACGCTTCACTTGCATTATTGCAGTTTATTCTTGTATAACTCCGATTCTAATAATAAAAACTTTATTAAACAAAAACAATTCAATAAGTTTGGGATAACTAATTAATCGATGTTTCCTCGTATAATTCCTCGTCTAATATTTGACGAGGCTCTTAATTCTCCTCCTCCTAATACCTTCTAAGTCAAAGGGGCTGTTTCCACAAATTAAATTGCTTCAATATGAAGAATAAAACAAGTTAGGCCAACTTGCGCGACAAATTCTGGATCTAGGCAGAGATGATTTAAACACGCAAATTTTTACTTCAACATTCCTATGAAAATGAAAGTATTACATATTGCGAATTAAATAGGTAATGAAACAGAAAATTCAAAGCTACCAATACTGTGTTCAATAACTCCCCTGTTTTTTGTTATGCGCACGAATGAATTGCGGCTCAATATATTATCGGTTGGATTCCTCTGCAGTGGTAGAATTAGCCAATCCGTTAGGGTGTAAGCGGTATATCCTAAAATATTTGCACCCGGAAATTGTCGATCTGCTGCTTCGAAAGTGTTGAATACGGCAGAGTTTCTGAAATCCCTGGCATGAACACTTCCCGGTCAGTTTGCGTTGACGGCATAAAAACTCCAGTCTGGTCCACATATTAACATGACATTCAGTGAATGATTGCCGTGTCAATCGACATAGTGTTCTTTGTTAAAGGCTGGAGCATCCATGCTCCAGAGAAACCACCAATTCGAAAAAATCGGATGCCATCTTGGTGCAATTTCCTGGCCATCAAATAGGGTCTACTAACATATCCGAAACAAAAGCAACGTTACCCGGTGCAGCGATGTAAGAAAGATATGATTGAAAGACTATGCGCCAATTTTTAAAAGAATCGTACAAGCACCTCACCTTGGCAGAAGTTGGAGAATTGAGATGAAAAAAAAAAGATTATTTTTGGGTCAAATCACAAAAATTTGACTTTGAAGTTCTGTAAAACCAAACCTCTTATCCGATTTTAGTGCCGTTAGTTTTATTTTTTAGGCAAATTTGTTGGCTGTAATAATCATCTTATTTTGCTATTCTGGCTGGTATAGCTTTTGAGATTTTGAAGTTTTAGTCGTACAAGAAAATGATTTTTTCAAAAATCTTCAAATGCCTGTGGCACCTAAAGGGTTAAGCTAAGGGGGTATGTTCGATACAACTTTTTTGCTGAAAATCACATGGGGAATCACAATCCGGACACGCTGTATAAATATAAATGCTTTTATTGCATAAAAATGCTGGTTTAGAATTGACAGTATGACTCTATGGATAAAAATTTCCCTAAAAAATAAAAATATTTTCTCATTAGGTCCAGCCAGACCTATTGGGTATAGAATATGCATATTGTAGTAGGTGCCGACAGAAGGGTTAATAGAAAATTTTCAACGACGCCCAAATCTAAATTAAAATTTATTCGCGACAAAACTACTCGCGGATTTGAGTCATCCCCGAATAAACAACCCCAACGAAATCTTTTCTACTAGTAGTTTCGGGGCACTACTACACAACTGTAAGCCAATTTTTTCTTACTAAATTTTAATAAATTATTATCGAACCTAAACGATGATTTGATAACTGAAAGTTATTGGTGCAACAACAATTTGCAAATGATTCGATGAAATTATGAACTTTTCGCTTACAGTTTAAAAAGAAATCACTTATACATTGTCACATTGGTATAACAGAAATTTAGTAACAATATAAATTTTATTTTTTAGAGGTTTTCTACTTTTCAAAACTTAGTCGAGTGCAAACTGATAAATTTTGAGTGATAAGTCGTTTGTGCAATAGGGCCCTGGTCATGTTGCCAGTTATTTATATGAAGTTACTTTAACCAAAACTACACGGGATTATCACAAAAACGCACGTAATCATTCCATACTTAAAGGCATTTAGCATTTTTGCACCATTACTCTAACGAATCTGCAAAAACATCCGCATAAAAAAACGTCAAATCAGTCGAAGTAACGTAAAACCAACTCAAAGCATTTATGTAAACTCAATTATAAGCTAAGGTTGCTTTCTGTATATAAATTAGAAAATAAGCAACTAAATACGATGAGAAGGAGTAAAAGTAAACCAAAACTACTAACTAAAAAAAATAAATTTGCAATAGTTATTGCAATTTTTGGGATCGGCCCAATGTTTAACTCTCAACGAGATCAACCCCATTAGAAATAGAAAAACAACAAAACGTCATAATTGGTAACAAACAAACAGTTTAAGTAAAAAATAAAATAACGTCGCGAAACGAATATATATGAAAATTCAAAAGGTTTCTTTAGTCAGAGACACAACGATTGTGAATAATTTATTCCAATTTTACAAAAAAAAATGTAAACGTAATTTGTATTTATTTCTCGAATTGATTTTATTTCTTTTTTTAGGACACGAAGTACTAACATATCCCACAATAAATTCCGCTACGATTTATGAGAATAAACTTATAATAGCTAATTTTGAAAGGATATTTAGTCCTTTTTACAAATTATTGACAATTAAACAAAATAAGCCTTCATTTATATGTACTATCAATAAATTGTTCATATCAGCAATATCAGACTTATGCAAATTACATGAATTGAGAGTACCACATATCGTGCAAAACAAAAAGAAAACTTATCACAAAACCATATTTCACACAGAATAATCAAAAGAAAACAATTGCGTCATTTTTTCCCCAGAGACAAAAATTCACACAGTACATTTCTAATGATATTTATAATATCACCGACTGATAACAATTATTGAGAAAAAATATGATACAGATCTAGGTAAAATAAAAATTTGCGAAATTGATGTAAGGTTCATGCCAAACACTGATTTGTAGATGATCAATATCACTTCCAACTTATTCCAAAAACAGTTTATTTATATGACATGCCATTTTTAAGAAAAGTATACATACATACTGACATTTTTTGAAGACCCTTGCAGACATACTCACAAGAGTACTAAGAGATTAAATAGTCATTACATATCCAATTCTCAAGAAATAAAGACTTCTATTATTGTAATTAATACAAATTGTATTTTACCTAGATCATTTGTCTAATAAACAAAACATCTTTCCTCTGCATACGAGGACGAGTAACAAACGAATATCAACTCTTCCGAATTGAATATCGAAAACCATATTTAATTTATTTGTATTTCGTAGACAATATAATTCATTTAGAAAGGAAACAATAACGAGAAAATAATATTAATCGACTTTTTGACGAAAAGAGACAAATTACAATTCAATTTACCGTTCAACCAATTGTATAATTCCAACATGAAACGAATATTACTCATAAGTACTAATAAAAAAGAAAACCGAAACGAAGAATGAATAAAATAAAGAAGTAAATTAAATTAACTTTTATTGAGTTTTTATTTAACCCTTTGAAAACCATACATTTTTGGTCGAAGCCCAATAATAGTTATCGTCATCATTATAAAAAAATAATAAAATAACGCCTACACTGTCTATGAGTCACGTGTGCATACAGCGTTCTTCCCTGTTCACGTATAGACGTGTCACATGTGTCGAAGTGCTGCTTTAAAAATTAATGCCACTAACACGAAATACCTGAGCTTGACATCAGAAATGCAAAGAAACATTTCTATCTCCGGACAGCCGATAGAAAAAGTCGAGAAATATACTTACCTTGGGAGCGTAGTAGCAGCGGATGGTGGGGCTGATTCCTCTCTGGCAAAACAAACACATCTCCAGAAACACCAAACTTCAGATCTTCGAAAGCAATATAAAATCCATGCTTTTATATGGGTGATCCACTTGGAAGGTGATCACTGATATTACAACCAAACTACAAACTTTCGTGAATCAGTGCCTTCGACGCATCCTACAAATTTGCTGGCCTGAGGTAATCTCTAACGACGACCTCCTCCAAATTACTGGCCAAAATAGGATAGGCATCGACATCAAAAGGCGAAAGTGGCAGTGGATAGGTCACACACTTCGAAAAGAGCCAAAAAACATAGCAAGACAGGCTCTAGATTGGAATCCTCATGGCACCGATGCAAGGCGTCGTGTGGGAAGACCATTGAGTATAACTATGGAGTAGAAATCCCCATATATTCCCATGGTCGTGCTCTGTGGCCGTGATCGTTCGGTCGCCACTCTGTGAAATAGACACTCATAGAGAAACGAGTTTCCAAACTCGGCACGACTCGTCGCAAGTTTATTATTCAGAAGAAGATGATGAGAAATATTCTTATCGTAGAATAATAGACTAACTATGCGACTAGAAAGTGGTATGGCTGACAACCGTATCACACTCCGAATTCCATTTGCTTTGTAACGTTGATTGACTACACACGGTAGTCATCAACACACCATGCTCCACTAGGAGTTACGGTAATCGAGAGAGCTGGAGTAGAAATCCCCATATATTCCCATTGTAGCTTGGCGATAGAATTCCTATGCATGCGCACTGCAAACACCCGCACGATCCACAATCCTCGTTTAAAACCTGTCTAGCCCAATGAGAAATGTTTACACTTTAGAAACAATATGTCAAACTTCCATACAAAATACAGTTTTTTAACTGTATCCCTACTTTGCACTTCACGTCTCATTCCGCAACCGAATTCGTTCATCTCTCATGTTGTTTTTCGTTTCCTTATACTCTCTCTTCTGTGGGGAAGACCCAAAAATACATGGAGAAGATCTGTTGAGGCAGAATCACGTGCTTCAAGTTAGCGGAACAACTTTTGAAAATCGACTCGGCGACTTTACAATAATTTGCCGCTAATTTGTTGTGAATTAGTTGTGGAAAAATTAATTTTGTCGCTCTTCATTTTCACTGAGAAAATGGGCGTTTCAGGGATCAAGTCGAGTATGTCATAATGCCACACTCCCCAAGTCGATCCGATCAGGAAAACTGGGTTTTCTCCCATAGTGACGTCATAATATCGAAAACCGCGTTTTCCCGCCGATAGCGAAGAGCAACAAAATCATTCTTTTCACAACTAATTCGCAAAAGCGAAGCCGCAAATTATGACGTACTCACCAAGTCGATCCGATCAGGAAATGTGGGTTTTCTCCCATCGTGATAATATGGAAAACCGCGTTTTCTCGCCGATAGCGAAGAGCGACAAAATCATTCTTTTCACAACTAATTCGTATTAGCCAAGCGGCAAATTATGACATACTCGCCAAGTCGATCCGATCAGGAAAAGTGGGTTTTCTCTCATAGTGACCTCATAAAATGGAAAACCGCGTTTTCTCGCCGATAGCGAAGAGCGACAAAATCATTCTTTTCACAACTAATTCGTAGTAGCCAAGCGGCAAATTATGACATACTCGTCAAGTCGATCCTATCAGGAAAAGTGGGTTTTCTCCCAAAGTGGCGTCATAAAATGGAAAACCGCGTTTTCTCGCCGATAGCGAAGAGCGTAAGAGGGTAAGTATAACAAAGACTGAGTTCTTATGCTGCCCATTCTCAGACCCAGATGCACCGATACCAGATATGTAAGTCAAAGGAGAGCAGCTTAAGTCTTGTACCAAGTTCAAGTACCTTGGCTCGGTGAACAGCGGAGCTACATGCGATGATGACGTCAAACACCGCACAAAGGTTGGGTGGATGACGTGGCGAGAAAACTCTGGAGTTTTCTGCGATAAGAAAATGCCACTGAAGCTAAAGGGCAAGTTGTACAAAACGGTTGTACGTCCCGCACTCATGTATGGATCAGAATGCTGGACCATGTATGAAGGTTACGCGAAAGAAATGACAGCGACTGAAATGAAAATGTTACGCATGTCAGTTGGTGTAACGAAAAGGGACCACATCAAGAGTAGCTACATCCGAGGCAGCTTGTCCATAGACCAACCAATCACCGAAAAGCTCGAACACCGACAAATGGATTGGTATTGCCATGTTCAAAGGCGTCCGCCTGAGAATGAGAACCCCGCAAAGAAAGCGATATCAATGGAAGTTCCACTTGATGGAGCCAAGGCCAGAGGCAGACCGAAGAATACCTGGATATGTCAAATGAAAGAGCAACAGCAACGCATTGGTCTCGGCGATGACACTCACCGATAGCGAAGAGCGACAAAATCATTCTTTTCACAACTATTTCGTAGCAGCCAAGCGGCAAATTATGACATACTCGTCAAGTCGATCCTATCAGGAAAAGTGAGTTTCAAAAAAACTCCCATTTTTTGGCATATAAAAACATTTATTCAACTTTCATGTAACATTTAGTTTTTATAATAAAACGCAAAAATTTTTGTTACTTTTCTTCATATAGAATGATGTTGTTGTTGTTATTTGTTAAGTTGTTGTTGGTGAACTGTTCTTTTACTGAATTGTGTAGTTGGTCATTTTTTGTTGTTATTTTTTTCTGAATAAGTACATTATATTGTATAGTTATGTAAATAATACATTTATGTATGTTAATATTGTTCTATTTTTTTTTTTAAGTTTATTTTATATTCTGTTGTTGTACATAGTGGTATAGTAATAGGTATATAGGTATAGACACGGTGGGTGCAAGACAGTTATGTATGTTTTTCATTTCTTATTTTGGTAGAGATAGAAGCCAATTTGATAGAATACTGATATTTAAGACAAAATATAATTATTGTAAAAATTACAATTTATTTATTTTTTCAAAAGTAAATAGGGCTTGTTGTAAGTTTACAATGTTAATTATATTAATTTTTTCTCGTGAAAACTGATAAAAGTCATTAGGCAGTATGAATAAAAATGTTTTGTTTAAGGCTTTGCTAAACCGGTTAATTTGCATGTAAAGTGATGTTGTTTTAGCTTGTCTGGCGAAGCACAAAGCATCTTTTTATTCAGATTACTGCATGTTTTTTTTTTCAATTCCATTGTGCTGCAGCAAGCTATCTACTAACAACGTAGCAGCGCTTTCTCTTTATCCAATTTTTCAATAAAAAACTAAAGTAATTTAATAAAAATACCTGCGTGAGAAATTCTAGGAGCTCTCTGGAGAGATACTATTCTAAGCGATAGATCTCCTAGTTGTGCTTATCAATTTTATCATTCAAATATAGTGTCCTGTGCTGCGGAGATTTCTGGATCCGAAACTAGTTTATGAATTAAAGTAGTTTGTAAAAATTGCTTCAAAATCATCTAAATAGATAACATAAACTGCACTTGAGTTGTAAAATCTTTGCAGAATATTAATGACGATACGATGATGTTGTGTATTATAAGTAACATATCTAGCCAGTATCGGTCATTAAAAAATGTCAAGCCCTTGTAACTATAACCGTTCCTAGAATTCAATTTAATATTTCGGGCATCAGTATTCAATCAAGTGTAATATTATTATGGACATAGATACAGTTTACGAGTATATAGATATATTCCTCTTAATACAGTACAGTTTATGAAAATAGTGACAGTGCTATGTTTTTACTTTGTTCTGAATATGGTTCGGTGGATTTCGTCGCTCATGTTATTACAGAATATTATAAATATATTGTATAAGGAGATTCTTTTCAAGTTTCTATATAAGATTAGTATAGTGTAGTATAGATGTGTTTCACCAATTTACTATTATGTATGTATTTAATTTCTCTTCTCTTTTCTTACTAATTTGCGCAGTTGGTAGTTATCTGTATTTATATTGATTATGTATGTATGTATTTAAAATATCTATATCGTTTATGATAAATGTCAGGCATGTTAAAACCTAGAATATGCCCAATTGTCAAATTCATTGTTCTCATTCTTTTATGTCAATTTTCTCAAATTATGCATTCCTTTTTTTCTTAGCATATTTTTAATTTACAGCATATCAGAGCAATATTATTAGAAGTATTGAAGTTGATGATATTTTCTTTTCGCCAACAATATGTATTTTATTATTTTTATGTTTTCGCGTTTCATTTTAATCTTATGATATTTTTCTTAAAATATTATGTTAATTAAATAAAAAATTTTGTTTTTTAGAGTTTTATGAAAATATTTTGAAGAAGATTATAAATTTGTTGAACAATATTTTTCTTTTCTTTGGCAAAATACCACACTAAAAAGACTCGTTACAAGATTTTCGAAAAAACAAAGCACATATGCGTTTGTATGCATTTACTATGTAGGAATGATAAAGTAGTAAATGACACGAGATTTTTTCACTCTCTTTGTCACTGATAATTTTGATAAGTTATAATAAATACAACAATTCTGTGTCACACTTGAATTTTATGAAAATTTAAGGCAACAAGACTTGATAGGAAAATCAATAATTGCATCGACAAAATTATCGATTTGATGCATTATGATAATCGCTTTGGAGTTTTATGCGTTCCTTATAAAAAAAATCTCAAAAGTTATTGTATATAGATAAGAATAAATGATATGATAGTAGGATAAGAGTGAAGTAAGATTATAGTTTAGTTTAGGTTTTATTTTTTTAGCGGTTATTGTCATTTAACATTTCATTTATGCTCCGAAAAAATTCTCATGTGGTGGCATTATTGAAAAATACCCGACACTGTTTAAATTGGAAATACTTGAGACTAAAAAAAATTATTGATCATTTGAATATACACAAACCAAAATAATAATTAAATTAGAATAGAAAAAAATATTGCGAAGTTTAGATTACAAATAATTTTAAGGAAAAAAAAAAACTAATCGTTAGCGAGTTAGATGTAATCAGGAGTAAGTAAGCCAAAACGCGTGCAGTTGTTGGCTTTTTCAAACAATAGGTATCGGTTGGCAATTTAAACTGCCAAAAATTTCTATCTTCGATTATGAAGATGAAAAAAATACTAAATTTGGCTTTGAATAGGACTGTAAAAAGAGACTGCGCTTCGTATTTGCTTAGTGGATCATGAAACCTCAGCACCATTTGTTCCAACGAACAAAGTACTACCAGTCTATTGGGGATAACAACTATAAAAATGCGTTCTAAATTAGGGGGAAAAAAAATAGGGATATTGAAGATCTTTTTATGGTGACACTATAAACGTTAAAAATAAGTTTTAATGTGTTTACATTAAGTCACTTTAAATTGCCCACCCTGTATAGTATATCATAAATGTCTGGGGTTTATTCAGATGAACTGGAGGGGTCTAGATAAGTATATTTACTTTGGCCTTACGTGACTAATAGTGCTTAGATCAGTGGTTTATAGCTGAGATAATTCTGCGGACTACTTGGTTCAAAAATGTATCGCTGGACAGATAACTAGACTAATTTATTTCTGTAGGTCAACTTCCGTTCTTTTTCTGAAAACGCGTGGAAAATCACCGGTTCCAATTATCAATTTTTTTTTTCTATTTTTACATGGACACATAAAAGTGGTTGTTTAAGACATACGATACGAACACTAAAATATTAAATTGTAAACTAAATATTTGGTAAGTAGTCTAGCTGGTGTAGTAGTTAGTGTAAGGTGACCAGATCTCTGAGTGACCAATGCTATACAGAACAAGATACCCTTTTTTAAGCAAAGTGGGGAGTTGGTGATTCCTTTTTTTTGCCTTTCAATAGACTCATGCACAATTTAATTTACTACACCCGTTCTGACTAGAATTTAAATTACAAAATGACTACTACGCATATGAATGAAAGGCGATTCAATTGAGTTTAATTTTAGAAAAAAACACTGACAGTTGTAAGTGTCTTTGTTTCCCACAAATTTCGCATAAATCCTGTTAACGTTATTAGCTCTTCGTTCGCACCTCCCGAGAGTCCAAGACCAGAGACATCAAATGGATATTACTAAGGGTAGTCTGTCTGAAGGATTTCGGGATTCTGTCAAGTTGAAATGAAGCGGTGTTACATTTTTGGGAGTAATCTTTGCAGCGTCTGCTTGTGGGTCTCAAATTTTTCGATTTTATGGGATCGTTCCTGTCATATTTATATCGACTGCTCTTTGCTCTTGGTTTGAGGAGTGATAAAAAACATTTTGAAATTTCGAGGCTCTTCCGCCGTATACATTCCATCTTCTCAAAACTTGGATTTCACTTTTGTAAAACTCTGCAAAAAAACACTGCTACTGTGCAAAATTTTATAATTGGGGGGCTACTCTCTTGCCTAATTAGAGCGACTCTCAAGTGCTAACTTATTAACCGTGGTTCGCATTGCGTTCTTGGTACATATAAAACATGTTTTCAAAATTCTGTGTCTCTGTCTCCCATATTTTTACAGTATCTGACATATTTGGTGTATTATCTTCTTTGGTGTATTAGCCTTCGTGGTGGCACTAAGCAAGACAAACAGCTGCCGTTCTAACCAATAGAAAAAATATACTGTTTCATAAGACTACACAAATTGTCAAAAAAAAATTGTCAAAAAACGAGACCGAGGCTAATTTCGGGCGCGGCCGAAATTTGAATACCCTTCACTCGCCTCGGGCTAAAAGTTTCTTGGGGCGGACCTATGACTTGTGTTCAATCCTTCCCCATTCTTGTCCTTCTGTTTTCGCATAATATTTGATATCGATAAATTCTGTCGCGTCGACAAAACAATATTTGTGTGAGGTTTGGTTGGAATAAGTGATAAAATAAAAATATTTACTCAGAAAACTTTATTGGGGCATGCGGGAGAATGGCCCTATAGTACGATTCCATTCGTTTTTTTTTTTTTTTTTGACAAAGACGCATTAAGTTTTTTCTTGAAATTGGTGTAGAAAAAATGTTTCTTAGAGATCCAAAATAGGGGGGTTGGGTTTGTATGGTAGCCCCATGACCCCATAGTCCGATTGCATTCATTTTCATATAATGTCTTATGTCTTATGGCATCAATAGAAATGCACTTTTACGAGTTTTGGTTGAAAGTGAAAAAAGTTTTTCGTAGAAGAACTCAATTTGGGGGTTGGGTTTATATGACAGCCCCATAACCCATTGTCCGATTCCATTAATTTTTACATATGTTTTGTGGTATCAATTGAAATGCACTCTTAAGAGGTTTAATTGAAATTGGTGCACAAATAAAAAAGTTTTTCTTTGAAAAACTCAATTTGGGGGCTGGGTTTGTATGACAGCCCCATGACCCCATAGTCCGATTCCATCCATTCTTACATATGTTTTGTGGCATCAATAGAAACACATTTGTGTGAAATTTGGTTGAAATTGATGAACAAATGAAAAAGTTTTTCTTAGAAGAACCTAATTTGGGGGGTTAGGTTTGTATGGCAGCCCCATGACCCCTTAGTGCGATTTGATCTGTTCTTACATATGTTTTGTGTTATCAATAGAAACTCATTTGTGTGAAATTTGGTTGAAATTGGGGCACGCATGAAAAAGTTTTTCTTAGAAAAACCAAATTGGGGGGTTAGCTTTGTATGGCAGCCCCATGACCCCACGGTCCGATTTTAGCGATTCAAACATACAAACTGCCTGCAACAACAAGAAGCATGTGTGCAAAATTTCAGCTCGATAGCTTTTAAACTGGCCGAGTAAAACGCGTAGCAACAGACGGACAGACGGACAGACGGACAGACGGACAGACGGACAGACGGACAGACAGACAGACGGACATCGCCCAATCGACTCAGCTCGTCATGCTGATCATATATATACATATTTTATATGGTCGGAGATGCTTCCTTCAATGCGTTACAAACTTCATGACAAAGTTAATATACCCTTTACTCTACGAGTGAAGGGTATAAAAATTATACATAATTTTTAGATATGTACGGTGGGGTAATAAAAATGTCTCATTACTATTTAATAATATTGTTTTAAGCGGTTTGTTGTAGGCCCATATTAGTTTTTTTTCAGAAACAAAAATTTTACTGTGTAAATTTACATTTTTTTTAAAATAAAAATCTAAATTTAAAACGGCCGTGTTTTTTTATATCGGGGCACTGCCATCTAGATAGACAGGCCAAACTGCAGAAATTTGTTCGTCTACAAGTGGACAAAGTGCGTTCGTGACCAGTGACAGTTGACATTTGTAAAGCCCACAACCTCCAGTGCTTCTGAACCCAAAAGTTTAAATATGCCGAGCGTTTATTACGAAACAAAGGTTATGGTTTGCTTTAATGTGTTTTTGATGTGCAAGTGGTAAAATAGTATACATCAACATCGTACTTACCATATTTATCTCAAAAATCAACGCACTGGCATGTGTATATCATAGCAAGTCACACGAAATGACAGGCTGACAGCCACTGATATTTGGATTATGGACAATTTGTGGATTGTACTGAGCGGTACTTTGGCAGTACTAAGCGCGGACCATGACCAACCATGGCACTACTAGTGTTGCATGACCACTGACAGATCAGCTGATAATCCGGCCTGTCTATCTAGATGGCAGTGATCGGGGGCAGGTTTGCTAACCCAGATGCGCAAAAAAAAACTATCGAGGGTAGCATCCAGGTTAAAGTTCAAATTGTCACGTAGGCATTGCCATTAATTTCAAAACATTGCTCAAAAATATTAAAGCCCCGTTTTCACTTTACAAACGCAAAAGTTAACATGTAATTTTTTTTAATGAAAACATATTTTTATGTAGGAATCATAATTTTGTTAGAATAAGAATTCGACGAACAACATTTTTAACATGAATTTACAAACAAAAACTATATATTTTGCACACACTTGTGTGTTGCATGTAAACTATACCTTAGAGCTTTTCATTTCAAAATTTAATTTTTGCTAGTCATTGGAAAACGTACTAGAAAATAATTAGGATTGCATACATTTAGGCGAGTTTTGGAAAGCTCATTAAATCTGGATAGCAATATAATTTCTAACCTGAATAAAGTCACAGGTTAGCGTTTGTATGAAAATTACCCCGGATGGTGTAGGTTAGCTAATTAAAAAAACACGGCCAACATAACATCTTCGCATTTCCGAATAACAATTTTCTAAGTAACCAACTTTTTCTGAGTTCAAAAATTGCGATCTTCTTGATTGTATGTACGTATGTACGTTTTTTGGAATAGTCACCTGTAATGACTAGAGCTAAAAGTATTGAAGAGGAGCGCTCCTACAGTTCGTCCAATCTGTAGCTGTAACTCTCTTCAACATTCCTGTGATCAGAAACCTGAAGCCCTCAGAGTAGCTGAGATTGAGTCGAATATCAGACGTATCAGCAAGGTTGGAAATTTTTTGCTAGATTTATGCTTAGTATAAGTAGTAGTCTTCTGACTAGTAGTTTCTCCTGTCCACCCATCGGGAAACAGTGATATATGTAGAAACTGCCTGATGGTCCTCAATTTTTCAAAAACATCTCTCAAATTAATGGCTTTTTTCGAAGAGGCCGTTTCTATTTACAAGGACAAAATAGGACCCTTAGTATTGATCCGAGATGATTTTTGGTGGGAAGCAATCGGGTAGATTGGGTAGATGCAATCGTATACTTTACCACATGTGGCCTTTTACTGTCAATGTATTTCATCACTAAAACCACAATTCTGATTCTGAATCTCCTACCGCTCAGGAATTTTTTCCCTTAATCAGGTTACCATCCCCCCAATTAAACTAAATAAAATTATATGTTAGATTTACGCGTGTGTGTGTGTCCTATCAGCTATCATCTAGGCAAATTATAATTTCAGATCTGTAAAGTCCACTGTTTGCCTCTCAAGTTGGGTTTGGTATGAAATCCACCAAATCTATGTCAACCAGGTCGGGGGCCAATTCAATCATACTTGATTTTGGTTCTCTCAGTCGTACAAAGTAGAAGCTTCTAACCATCTTATTGAAGTCGATCGTTCACATCGACTATGAGACAATGGGCCGTTACAGATTGTAACAAAATAATCGTACGGATAAACTTTCAAGACAAGAACCAAACGGGCGAACAATAATCACACAGCGAGTATGTATAAATGTTGCCATGCACGCTCCAAAGTTAGTGTACAATGAAGTGACGAGTCGACAAGATTAAAATGTAACCAAAACATGATCTAATTGTCGTTGCAGAACGCCTGAGCTATCGGTAGATCGTCTTATCGGTCGTACAATTCTTACGAATTGATCGTACGATTCTTACGAAAGAAAAACAATCGTATCACGATTTTTTTCTTTCGTAAGACGCGTTCTTACAATGTGAAATGCACAATGCTTGTCTGCTGGCCACTACAAAAGCTCTCGGCGTCCGTTTATTAGCCGTCCGGTTTCGTCTTGCAGTGTGAAACCACCAAATGGCTGCTTGGAAAAGCTTTATGAATAACCGACTATAAGGGCTTACACAGATAGCAAAATCATTATGACGAAAACCCACTATGATAATGAAAGTTCGAAATCGGGATGACGCATATATTTTCCTTATAGCAATTCGACATTTAGGTACTTTTGACGTTTGTGTAAATGGTGAAATTTTCTCTTGCAATAGCGATGTTTTGATTAACCCTTGGGTGGTTCAGTGGGGTCTGACAGACCACAGAGAAATTTAAATCTTAAAATTTTCATAGAAAAACTTATTGAATGGTATTTTGATGGATATGTAATTTAAGTATGTGTCATATACGTTCGCTTAAGAATGAATTTGTTCAAATTTGTGATTTTGTTAATAAGTTATACCAGTTTGAAAGTTCTCTGGGGTCTGTCAGACCCCACGAACCATTTATGTTTGTCTTTTTTACAAAAGTACGTTTTTCGTTTTGTGGAAAATTTTCAAAGTATGTTTTTTGAAAAACGAAAAAGAAGTAAGAATGTTTTCTATGCCAACGAGCAAAGGATCGGAAGACAAAATACAATTGCAACGAGTGCAAAAAGCCGATCTGCAAAGACAATCGAGGTAAAAGCTATGAAGAAGAATGCTCTTGACTAAATTTGGATCCCGATTTAAGAAAAAATATTACCCTTAGCTAAAAAATGTTGATGTACTTTTCTTTGCTCATTAGTATTAAATACGTTTTGACTAATAAAGACAAAATTTTGTAAAAATTTTTGTTTTTATATTGATTTATTTGTGATAAGTTCAAATTACCCTCAAATTTGACACCACTTTGATATTTTCGACGCATTTTCTTGATGTGTTCTATTGCGTCTCTTTTTTGGACATGACTATCTGATCACCCTGAATCCCTAGTCAAATCAGCTGGAAATAGAACGGCGGCAGCAGCAGTAGCGATAATGCAGTCCAATGCAATTGAAATGGGTTACGTGATATTGGCAGCAAAAGCTATTTACAGCTTTTGCTGCCATCCATCTAAATTGCATTGGACCGCTGCTGGTGTTGCTGTTCCTGCATCCATTATATTTTAAGCATAACAAATTGGTTGGCTCAAATATGTACATATATGAGTAAAACTTAAAATTAACTTTAACTGATAATCTCAAGTACTTCCGTAGCTTAGCTTTGTTTTAAACATCAAATGCATATCTTAACTTTATACCACTCTTAAATCCTTAAAAAATATCATGTGAATATGCATAGTATATAATATTATGTACTTAAACTAAATTAATTTTATGTATATAATATTTTTAAATGTATGATATAAGTATTATTAACCACGATTTCAACAAAATGCTTTTTTAAAGCGCTTTTTAAATATATTATTTCGAAAGGCATAGGCGTAATATTTTCTATTTTTTTAGGCATTATGAAACTATAAAAACCGCTCAAATCTAAAATATTAAAGAACTAAAGTGTGTGGTGCACTTTAGTTATGAGATAATATAAAACAATATAAGGTGATAAATTCATATGGTAAAAATCTACCACTTCACTAATTGTGAAAATCTTGACTTATCGTTCCATTGTGGCTGAAGGTCGGAGATTCGAATCCCGATTGGGGCGAAACTTTTTTCCCTCAATTTCCGGAGTCACAAGGTCAGCAGCTAAACCTACTGAGCTATAGACGCTTAGAGGTCTCAATGCAAAGATTCCAATGTGACATTTCCGAAATTGAATAACTCGATATGTCTCCCGCAGGGGGCTCTTCTCCTCCCACAGACAAAGTTCCGCGTAGTTCCCATAGAGCTGGTAAGTTGCCATGCCAAAAATACTACAGACATGCACCGCTGTTGGTGTATAGAATGGAACGATAAGTCAAGATTTCCACAATTAGTTAATACCCGTACCCACGAAATTTGGGAACCAGAATTAATACAATAATTGTTCTACCACTTTAATTTCTCAAATGGTAAAGGTATAAGTTCCGTAAGTAATAATCCATATCCGTTTTAGTTATGAATTACGAAAAAAAAGGTTAGATCTTAAACTTATAAATTAAATTATAAACGGTTGGATTCAATATCAGAACCAATAACAGCAATAAAAAAAAACAATTTTATAAGTGTACGAAATTTAAATAATACGTAGCTCCATATTTTTGCTATAAAAAATATTGGCCGTTAAAAAGCTTTAAATTAATATTAAGAGAATTCAAGAATCGCATTTAAACTATAAATCATGATCATTAAAAGGATTTAAATCATAATTTAGGTTTTAGGACATATAACAATTGCTTTTCACGCCCAATATAACAACCAATTTTTTTTTCAACATAGTAAAATATAAAATTTAAATTTAAACTGTCCATGCCTTCCATTAATATAATTTTATTATTATTATACGTAACATTATAAAAAAATTATTGCAAAGTACAAGCACTGGAACTTCTTCCCAGTCGCCCAGTTGTCTCACTATCACCCAACGAACTTGTTTTCGTTCGCATTATCATCAAATCGGTACGAATACTAGGCCTACGTACATTCGGTGCAACAACACCGCAAGCGTCGCTCAGACGCCTTTTTATCGACAATGTGCATTTCTTCGAACGATTCGAAGGATTATGGGGTGGCAGTGTGCACGGCGAACCAAATGCCGTGCTAACACGCTTGTGATGATTCGGTGCCATTTCCATCGGCAAATTGGCCGCATAGAACAGCTCGGCAAACAAATCGTCTATACGTTGATTCTTCTTGGCCGAGCACTCGACAAATCGGCACGATGCATCCTGGGTGGCACAATATTGTACCGCCTCTTCCGATTGAACCGTCCTAAAATCATACGAAAGGATATTAGCATCTATTTTCTAGTAATGAATTAATTAAAAAAAATTATTATTGCTTTTATATTTACTTCATTTCCCGATCACATTTATTTCCGGCAAATACCATTGGCACTTTTGGTAAATTCTTCTTTGATCGTCCGCTTGAGCCAACAATCGCACTGTACTTTGTCTCGAGTATTTGCTCCCGCAACCGGATGACTTCCTCAAAGGATTCTCTCGAGTCCATACTGAAAACCAGCACGAAAAGATCCCCTACGGATAGAAAGAAAAAGAAAGGGACATTTTTAATTCACGAGCATACTACTATGACTTCCCGTCATTTTGTGTTTCATTTTTTTTTGTTCTTTCTGTATTTTCATCATCGTCACAATTTTAAATACGTACAATAGTTGAGCAAGGCTTTCATTTTTATACTTTGACTTTTATAGCCAGAAGATGAACATTATACATCAGGAGACGACAAGGCCGACGACGCGACGACGTGTCCGTCCAAAGAAAACAAACCCCACGGGTAAAATTGTATTTCATTTGATGGCCTTTTCGGTACTAACTGTGTTCGCACCGGGGGGATCCTTTTCATTTAGTCAATTGCATTTTAATTGTGTTGAAATGTTGAGAGGGCCTGTCGTATGAAATAAAAAGGAGTACGCGGTGGCACTACTATAATATTAAGTGCTACGTCTTTGTACCGCTTGACAATGGTTCGTTTATGAAAAACCTTTAATAATGAGTAAAATTTTGCATTGGTATTGTTTGTGATTTCATACAAAAATTGCATCCCTGAATCTGATATAAAATCTATTCTGGATTCTGTGGGCTTGCCTTAAATTCCAGATCAACCTCTAATCAGTGGCAATTGTGATGGTAGTCTTAAACTGACAAACTCCTGACATTTTGAATAGGTGTTTTTCACCGTACTCTACTAGAAATTTTGTTAAGTGAAGTAGTGCTTTGGTTTATCGGCCACTTTCCATTGTAAAGAAGGATCGTGTCTATATGTCTCCTGGCTTTATTATCTGTCGTTGATTTCACCTTTCATTTGTTTTTTGGCGTTCTCAGCCATTTGCTGTTTCGTCATGAAGAACATTTTAATGCCGGCTCGACATTCATCGAGGTTCGTATAAAAGAAAATTCGCTTATCGCCTCTGTTCCTCCAAGGTGTGTGTTGTTCGCAACTTTGTTCTTTTGTAACCCGCGGTTTGGCAAACACCGATCAGTGTGTTATGTCTGCCATAAAAACCCAACCCCCAAATTAGGTTTGTCTAAAAAAACTTTTTTTCAATTTGAACCAAACCTCATTCCAATGTATTTCTATTGACGCCACAAGAGCACAAGACATATGTAAGAATCGATGGAATCGGACCATGGGGACATGGGGTAGCCATACAAACCACACCTCCAAATTAAGTTGTTCTAAGAAAACTTGATTGTTTGTGCAATAATTTCAATTAAACCTCATACAAATACGTATATTTCCATTGATGCCACAAATCATACGTAAAAATGGATGGCATCGGATCATGGGGCTCCCATACAAACCCAGCCCCCAACTTTCTTCTTCTTGAAGAAAGACTTTTTTATATGTGCATCAATTCCAACCAAATCTCACGCAAATGTGTTTCTATTTAAAAAGAACTAGGCAACAAACTAGGCTCAACCAATGATAAGAAAGCGAAACACGAAGGAAACCGAATATACAAAGTTGTAGCAGTGAGATAGAGTGAACACGTAAGGGAGGCAGATGTCGCTAAAAAGAGAAACAAGGACCCCAGCTCGTTAAAATCGATGGTGGCACGACACATGGTGGAGACAGGACACGCAATCACATGCAAACATCATTCATGGAGGAGTCAACCCGCGGACACTCGATGCATTAGAAAGCCTTGCCATTCTAAATGAACCGGAACACCGCAGGATGAATCACGACAAAATGTACAATCAAGGCTGCTAAGAAAGCTGACCGAGCCAAGTATCCGATTCTCTGGTTAAAAGTTGGAGTAAAGTCATTAGACCCTTACTACCCAAGGTAGTAGGCATTACTACTTTTAAATCTGCTGCTGCAGAAATAGCAAAACCAAAAATAGAGTTACAAGAATTATTTAAAAACGGTCGGAATCGGAATACAAGTAATAGGGTCGCCGAAGAAACTATTAGCACGAAAGAAAGTGAAGGGTATCCAAATTTCGGCCGCGCACGAAATTAGCCGCGGTCTCGTTTTATTACAGGTGGTACAATGAACTGGTCCAAACTAATGAAACTCCCAATAGATGAAACCCTACTATCCTGGACTCCTGTTTAATTTAGGGTCACCTATATAGAGTAAAATTCTTCCTAGAATCTCTGGAGGTTTGATGACTATTTTTAACCATAGATTCCAAACAAAGGTCTTCAGTATTAAGCTTCGAGTAAATCATTGTCTGTGGAGAATGGTTTGATATTGAAATGTCGTTTCAAAGCAATACTAACAGAGTACTTAGAGGCTGATATTTTTCAGCGATAGTTTAAATAGCACTTACACCTGGTACGATCCACCACGATGAAACAAGCTCTGAGTTCAAGGTGTTTTGTGGGCGAATACCGACAGTATTTGCACCGACTTAAACTTGCAGATTTGCCAGAGTGCCGAAGTGCTTTTAACGGCAAGAAGATGGTAGAGAATGCAAAACAAGCTTTTCAATTGCCAAAGGTTTCAACCAACTCAAGTCAATTCAGGGCGATATCATAAAGCTCCACAAATTGCAATCCAATGAGAATTGGGAGGCAGTGAGCAAAGCTGTATGTGTAATTTATTAGGAGTTGCGAAAGAAGGAACCAGCCGCGCTTTAGCGCAATTTGCAACTCTATAACAGCGAGTAGCTTTGAAACGATTTACATTTTAGAGATGGCGGAAGGATTTCTTCAGCAGTTATAACGTACGTGGTTTAGTTTCATAAATGCTTCATCTCGAAAATTATAAGAAAATATGCTAAAATTGGGGAACCTAGCTTAATTGCGATATTAGATTTAAAAGGGCTGTTATCGCTCTGGTAGTGGGTACTGCCATACTTATCTCGCTGAAACTCAAACCCCTTTGTTCCAAATTTGTCCTCTTAATGCCTGCTGAATCAATGAAATTGGAACCAACTGAAGATTAAAATTGTCTCCTTGTGCATGCAATTTTTCACAAAACAATTTTTTTTAGAGACTTTTATATGCTGAGTATTTATATTTTTCAAACGCGGATTCATCTACCCGGCTAGATATATAAGATTTTCTGCCCCAATTCCTGACTTCTTGTATCAGGTATCATATTTCTGAAATAATTTCGAAAAATCTGTTTTCGCTTATTTTCAAATCAAATCTGCAAACTTTTTACGCCAACAGCTACTCGAGTGCCGAAATTCCAGATTTTTAGGGATCTGTAAATTAATCATGACACTGTGTATTTATTCTGTTTTAGTACTATTTCATTGTTTTTTGTTATACCCTTCGCTCATAGAGTGAAAAGGTATATTAACTTTGTCATGAAATTTGTAACGCATTGAAGGAAGCATCTCCGACCATATAAAAAGTATACATATATGATCAGCATGACTTGGGGAGTCGATTGGGCGATGCCCGTCTGTCCGTCTGTTGCAGCGCGTTTTTCTCGGCCGCTATTAAAGCGACAGTGCTGAAATTTTACACACATGCTTATTTATGTTGCAGGCTGTTTGTAAGTTTGAATCACCCAAATTGAATCACTGGGTCAAGGCGTGCCATACAACCTACCCCCCAATTTGAGTTCTTCTAAGAAAAACTTTTTTGTTTATGAAGCAATGCTAACCAAACTTCATACAAATGGATCCCTATTGACGTCACATAAAATACGTAAAAATAGATGCAATCAAACAATGGGGTCATGGGGCTGCCATACAAACATAACCCCCCAAATTAGGTTTTTGAAAGAAAAACTTTTTTATTTGAGAACTAATTTCAACCGAACCTCATGAAAATGCGTTTGTATTGATGTCACAAAACATATGCAAACATGAATGAAATCGGACCATGGGGTCATAGGGCTACCATACAAACACAATCTCCCGAATTTGGTTCTTCCGAGAAACTTTTTTTTGCTACACCGATTTCACCAAACCTTTTTTTAATGTGCCTTTATCCAAACAACAAACAATGTAAAAACAAATGGAATTGTACACGGCTGAAAATTTTGGTGTAATTTTTATAAAAAAATAGATTCATACATTTCCATATAAAAACTTTATCAAAACGACACCAACGGACCTTATAAAAAAAATTTACTCTTCAATAGTATAAAATTGATAAGCAAATTTATACAAACCCTTTGAAAAAATAAAAATTGTAATACGAGTGCAGTCGGCTTCGAATCCACAATCCTGTGATTTGTAGGCAAGCGCGCTGCTCACTGAACCAGACAGACTATAAATCAGTAGACTTCTAGGTTGAATGGGTTTCTTGCGTTGATAGTGTAGATTTGATAACATAGTAGGATTGATTCTACCCTTTTATTTTATAACAACATTCAATAAAATTTATTCTACCCCGAACGGTGTAAAATGTATAATATGAAAAGGGTTTTTGGATAGTTTTATTATTATGTAGGTGGATATAATTAATATAATTTTCGAATAAACTAAAATTATAAGTTGAAAAGGGTCAAATTTGATTCAAGTTTTGGAATAGATAGGAGTTATACTATTTTATTTATAAAATTTACTCCCTGTTTACACCAAAATTTACAACCGTGTACTATGGGACCATGTCCCCCGCTTCCCCCTAATAAAGTTTTCTAAGAGAATTTTTTTTATTTGACCAATTACTCCAAGCAATCCTCACTCAAATATTGTTTTATCGACGCCACGGAAGTTATGTGTAAAGGGAAGGAAAATAATGGAGGAGGGAGCATTAAATACAAGTCATAGGTACGCCCGAAAAAAACTTTTAGCCCCAGGAGAGCGAAGGCTATCCAAATTTCGGCCGCGCCCGATATTAGCCTCGGTCTCGTTTTTTGATGTTTTTTTCCGAATATTACTTCGAAATCAAATCTTCGAATTACAGGCTCGTCGCGGTGAGCATTATAGAAAGAGACATCTTTCCATAAAAATGGGGAAATTGAGAATTTTTTACCTTTCGCTTGACTCCAATTTCACAACGCAATACGATGACTGTAACCTCGGTTTGGTGCCCTCCAATACAGAAAACAGTAATCTTGGTGCTGCAGTGGGAGAACACCATTTCGTAACAATTACGTATTATGGACAATTATGGCAGAAAAAAACAGTGTCTGTATTTCGCGGAAAAGGACATGACCTTCCAAAAATTATTTCGAATATTTTTCGGATGTTTAATGTTTTTTGTTTACAGTAATTGGATTTCGTTTCATGGGCTCCATGGATTACGAAATTTCAAAGAAAAATATTGTTGGCGGTACTTAACTTATAAAACTGAACTTTATTTGGCTGACGTAGCCACAAAATATAATCTTAAAAAAATACCTTAACTAAAAAATAGAAACTAAACACCCTTAGCATTGCAAACAATTAAATTAAATAAACAATTACAAAATATGTATTCACCCATTTGTAAAAAAAGTTTTGGACATCCCTACAAGAGCAATACTTTACATAAAACAAAATTATCGATAATACACCAGTATCGATAAATTATAAATATGTGCTCTAATATTTCAAGAGAATTATTTTGAAGCAAATATGCTATACAAATTGTGTGATTTTTTTATCTACCTGGGTAGATACTATGAATTCTCGTAGAAAATAAAATCTTCAAAGCGAAGGTTAACTATAATATGCCAAAAAAAGTTTGCATTTGATTCTTTTGTGAGAATCGTTACCGTTATGATCTTTGCGAGGCGCTGTCCTGGTCTTTCGGAACTAGTACCAGGAGAGCGAGAGTGAATTTCTGCGTTACAATTAGGAAATAATAATTTGTGTTATTATTTCTTGAACCACATAAGATAATACCATTATCCTAAAGCAGCAACACTTCAAAACTACGACAAAACGGCATTTTGGGCCGGTTGACATCAGCGAAATCAGTTTTTGAGCTTAATTTGCTGTTATTGCAGTGCCCAGCCAACTTTGTAATTTTATTTGGCCAAATTGATGGTCCGTGACAATCAAATGGTTTGTAATGTTTCATACTAGGGTGCAACATTTCGTTAGTAGACTGCTCTCCTGTAATTCAATAGACTAATAAAATTGTAGAATTCATTTTCGGAATTCGCCCCAAATTTCACCGCAATCTTTTTGCAAAGTTTCATATCGGTATCTATACCGGTTTAGAAAAACCCTCTTGATAATGTAATCTAAGATTAAGCCCGTTACTCAAAACCGAAAAAAAAGTAACTGATATAAAATGTACTCGTGGAGTCCTTTGATTTGAAAACCTATACGTCCATTTGCGATAAAAAAAATCGACTTTTTCCCTTCTTCGGGACACCCTGTTATCTTCGCCCTACCAACTTCTAAGGTATTCATGCAAAAGACTGTTACCATTCTACACCTACCTACCAAATTTCATGACGATCGGTTCAACCGTTCGCGAGTTATTTAGTGAACAGACGGACGGACAAAATTGATTTTATAAGGAATTTTGGAAAAAAAAAGTCAAAAAAACCCTAAAAAAACATAATTCCTCCGCGAGTTATTTAGTGAACAGACGGATGGACAAAATTGATTTTATAAGGAATTTTTGAAAAAAAAAGTCTAAAAAACCCTAAAAAAAACATAATTCCTCCGCGAGTTATTTAGTGAACAGACGGATGGACAAAATTGATTTTATAAGGAATTTTTGAAAAAAAAAGTCTAAAAAACCCTAAAAAAAAACATAATTCCTCCATAAGCTACAAGGAGTTGTGATATACAGAGCGAGAAAAAGAGTTTATATAAAACTCGGCAGACAACAGCTTAGATAGTTCGCATAACAACGTTTTTATTAGCAAACAATTTTTTTCAGGTGTTAAATGTCATTTAACACTACGCAAATCTTGGAATTGGTGACTAAATCACCTGAATGTGAAACTCCAACATAATAATTACAGCAGTACCTGATTTTTAGATTTTTATGTTTTTAGATTTATAGTTACTAAGCTGTATTGGTGCATGAGTTCTGTTTAAAACCATATCACCAACAACTGTTTGTCTCTTTTAGCCACCTATCTTCTGAAATTAATTTAATCTGACAAATTTCGTTTCCAAATGTTATTTTGGGTGACATGGATGACATCTGTCCAATAGTTGTTGCAAATCATGTAATTAACAAAAAGTGGTTACTTGAAGATCAATCATATTTTCACGCTTTCGCTTCTTGTCTTAAGTTTTTAATGGTCTTGAAGTACATTTTCGGAAGGTGGTTCTCACGGATAATCACGGAAGCCGCTATAGAGATCCAGGCTTTCTGCCATATTTTAAAAGTAATATTCTGTAATCAACTTTCGTAATACGATTAAATAAAAAAAAATTGAAATTTTGTCAGCTGCGGCCCACCCAAACCTGAAGAGAGTCTTATTTGGCCCGGGCCAGGTTTTGAGTTTGACACCCCTGTACTAAGGCATCATCACAATCACACCACATTTATTTCAATATATTCCCTAGTTCCTTTCGCTCAATTCCAGATACTCTACATTCCTGCAAATCGATATAGGATTAAGTGAAAATTCTGAAGCTATTTAACATACCCTTGCATGCAAATTTCCTTCTTTATTCAAGGACCTATACATTACTTCCCGGCAATCTATCAAAATGATATTCCAGTCTGTGGCAAAAGAATGTTCTACAGTATCCTTTTCGATTTACTTTCATATGATTCACTGCTTTTCACAACATTTTTCTCCATTTCAAGCATATTTCACCCGCTTATTCGCATTCAGTGGTCACGATTGATGCCAATCTCTTTCTATTCCGATGGCTTCCTTGTGCGAAGCACCGCACATATAAGTCACATATGCACACGGGCGGCTATACAAAATTAGCTTGTGTAGTATGTGATATGCAGATAGTGACGGGAGTTCACTAACCTGGAAAATGATTTCAATTTATCGATTTTGTAAATTCAACAGAAATCTGGGTTCTTTGCTGCTATCAGGACGACTTTTGTAACCAGCAACATCCAATCAAGCGTAATCAAGCATGCAATGTGCTTCACAACAACGTGTATGTACATTGGCAAGGAGTTGATGTATGTTGAAACTCGAAAGGACTAATACCTTGCAGTCAGTCGAAACGTCAAAGCTATCCGGAGAAAAGCAACGCGTCTTTATCGTATATCCCTTGGGAAAACTATGTCCATGTTGCGCGGTACAGCTGAAGAAATTTCAGTATAAGGACTAAAGCGTAAGGACACAACCACGTATCGTTACTGTACAGTACTCATCGTGATGTGTATTTGATCGCAGCTATATCGGGTTTGAGTCGAGTATCTGATGCCTGATATCCCATAAATTATGAAGGATTTTCCAGGGAAAATTTAAACTAATTGCGTTGGATGTCCTGCTGTCTATACACATATGGGTGGGTTGGGTATTAACAGGTGTTAAATGTCTGCTCGGTATGTGATTTGTTTTATACATTTAATTGGACTATTAGTTACGATGAACGCTGAGTCAAAAGTGAGGAACGTGCGTTTTCACAATGACGGATTAATCATTTCGGTGGTATGAGGATATGAAATGGAAGATCGTTATAGCCTAATAATGGTCGTCGATTCGTATGTATGACTGTGAAATTTGAAGTATGTATTCCAATTGAATTGTCGGCTATTGAAATGATTTATGATGGCACTTGGTGTTGAAACCTATAAAATCGAATTGTGGGTCGAGCCAATTAAGTTCAAATGAATATGTACCTTTATATGTTGGTACTCGTATTTATACTTTTAATGATTCATTTATGGTGCGAATAATGGAAACAGAGCAGACTCGTTTACTGGTTGTGATGGAAACTTTTCATTATGCCTCGTCATGCTTTTTTCAAGTTTGATCATTAATTTGTTGTATGAAAATGGTATGTTGAACGTAATTAGTTTCTGGTTATTAATATATGGTAATGATTTGTTTTCATATATGTATCTGATTGGAGAGATTTTATATTTGCGTTTATCTACTGATAAAGTTGATGATGACATGGTCTTCTTTCTGAATACACCTAACAAAAATGACCATTATCTCTAAAAACAGAATACCACGTGTAAATATTTGGAGTGTTGCCTCATCTGAAAATATTTTTAGTTAGTAAATAACACCCCAAACATATTTCCTCTGCATCCTTACCATCCTCTGGCAGAGTATTAATTAAATAAAACTATCTAAGTGTCTTTAAAATTAAGCAATTCCCATGACAATAAAGTTTATATGAGTCCTTGAAGAATACACACATAAATGATGGACCTCACACCCATATATCATTGTAAAAGCAAACAATTCAAATTGTATTTAGGTGCCATTATACCATGTTACGCTTCATAAAGGAATATTTTGCATGAGCCGTAAAATTTATGCAAATTTCTCGTCCCCACTTTGCTTACTCGAATTTCCTGCGTATACACCATTATCCGGTAATCTTCTCTGTGCTGCATTTATCAAGAAAACAACACACTATACTGTATTGAATTTATACCATATACTAAAGGATAATTTTCTAATTCACCGGCCAGACGTAAAATCTTCTGGTAATAGCAACCTTACTAGACAACACAACCTTTATACCATACGACACAATTATGTTAATATGAATGGTTCAGTAAAATATGTAGATAATTTACAGTGACTGAAATTGGAATAGGTTCACCTTGAAGGGCTTTCAATAAACGCATTTATTTCCGTTACTTAGCAAACAAATACAAGTCAAACCAACTTAAAGTAAACATTCCACAACACTGCCTTAACGGTATTTACCATATGCCAGTTTTATTGAATTTACTCGTCAGCTCGATCAATTCATTTGAACTATAGATAGGAAGAGGAAAGCGTTTATCTGCAAAAAAAAATGGGAAATTAACGCAATTTGGATTATCCTGATGGACGTCAGTATTAGTGACGCGATTTACGCAAGTAGAAGCAGATTGCAATGAGCCGTCATTCCAGTGGCGGTAGTGTGTTGGTTCGGGCTTTCACCGCGACTGGTAGGACCCCCATCTCGTTTTTAAATAGTGTAATAAATTCTGAACGATACATCGATCTGTTGGAAAATGTGATGGTTGATGCCGCAGAAAATTTTATTGGACCAAATTTCATTTTCAAGCAAGACAACGCGGACATTGGGTGGTTAAGGAATGGTTTCAAAGAAAGGAAGTACCGATTTTGGAATGGCCGGCCAGAAGTATTGACCTCACCCAATTGTGAACCTATGGGGGATACTAGTCAGAAGGGTTTATGCAAATGGGCATCAGTTTTCTGATGTTTTAGAATTGGAAAATGCGTTCTCATCCAAATGTCGAAAAATTGATCCAGATATCCTGGGAAATCTAGTTCACTCGATGCCTAATCGAATTCAAGAATTGATTCAGAAACGGGGTGATTCAATCAGTTACTAAAAGGAAGGATTAATCCTAATGCCATTGATGAGCACATGTATTTTATTTAGTGAACCTATTCTAGTTTCCACCCTAAAAGTTTCTTTTCTGTAAATCATTTAATAATTAAACTATATTAATTGCAAGTTTAATAACGAATAACAGTAAACTTATGTATTACTTGTGTTTCACACCAAATTACTTTTTTATTCATGGTTTCAATTTCCGTAGAAAAAACCTTTTTTGGGTGAACCTATTCCAATTTCCACCACTGTATAATGTTGCCTTTTCTCGGTTCAATGGCTTTCTGAGTGGACAATATATGCAGCATACGTAATATTTGGACAAAGGACACTTGACATTTGAATTATAAACAATTTAACATGAAAATTAGGGTGATTTTTATGACTATATATACTATATTATATTGAAAATAAAAAATAAATGATTTCAAAATTGCAAAATTGTGTATTCCTAATTTTATGCTTACCCGTCAGAAACGAGAGTCTCCTCATTGCTGGAAATGGATGATTTCCTGACGTATCTAATATATCAAGTTGATAGACTTCGCCTCGTATTCTGTACAATTTTCTATGAAAGTCTTCAATTGTTGGTGTATAGGATTCGTGAAATTTTCCACCTAAAAATCGTGAAACTAAAGCAGTTTTGCCAACACGTGCGGATCTGAAATAAGAAGAAAAGATATGTTAAAAATCGAAATAAACGTGAACAAGATAATATAATATATGTATGTATAAGATGATATCTATTGTTTGAGATGTATATTTTTTTTAGAAACAACTGATTTCATTTGGAAAAATACATAGCCCCACGATTGCCTATATGGCAACCAGTGGCGGGGCACAGAGTACGGGACTAACTTGGTACATAAAGTTTTGATGTGGGGATACCCAGTAGCATAGTACATAGGAAAAACATTGGTGAGATTGAGGGATCGCTGAAGTTTGTGCACCAAAGTCTACCAGATAGCATTTGCACCGTATTGGTTGATAAAATTACTGAAGGGAGGAAATCAAGCAGATCTATACATGGTACGTTGTTGATCATTCATGATGTACCTAGACATGCATGATTTGAAGCCTGCATGACAAAGTTTGATTAATATACAAGGTGGGGCAAAAGTAATCACTCTATTCGAAATCGCTGTAACTGTTTTTCCCTTCTTTATTTTCTTTCATTTTTCCTAGTTTCTGAAGTAAACAAACGTAGAATACGAACTGTCAAGCCATGAATCGGTTTACTCCTATGGAACGCTGGCAAATTTGTTTCGAAGAAGAGGACGATTTTTCATCAAAAATCATCATGAGCGATGAGGCTCATTTCCATCTGAGCGGCTTCGTGAACAAACAGAATACTCACTTCTGGGGAACCCAAAATCCACGCATCACCTACGAAGAGCCATTACACCCGCTCAAAGTTACTGCGTGGTATGCTGTTCACGCTAAAGGAGTCATCGGGCCGTTTTCCTTTGAAAACGCCGAGGGTCAAACGACGACTGTGGATGGCGTGCACTACAGAGCCATGCTTAAACGAATTTTTTCTTCCTAAAATGGATGAACTAGGACTGTGATTCAAACAGGACGGTGCAACCGCGCACACTGCTCGAGACACAATCAATATTCTGAAGGAAACATTTCCAGGTCAGTAAATCTCTCGTTTTGGTGATTTGCCCTGGCCGACCAGATCACCCAATTTAACTGTTCCAGACTTCTTTTTATGGGGTTTTTTGAAGTCGCGGGTTTACGTCAACAAGCCTCAGACTCTTGAAGACCTTAAGGAAAATATTCGCCAGGAATGCGAAAACCTGTCGCCCGATATTCTCGGAAGAGTGATGGAAAATGCCATAAAACGGGCCCCCTATGGTAATCAACTGTGGCGGCGGCCACTTGTCCGATATAATTTTGGCGACTTGATACAATAAATTCTAAAGGATAAACCACACCTCTATGAAAATAAGCTCAACTCGTTGGAAAAACTGAAAGGGTCCATCAGCAAGCAGATCTGGCAAATTGAGAAGATCATCTGATGTTAATGTTTCGAAGAAGGATTCCAAAGTTTAGTAATAGAAATGCTCAACATAAAAAGGGAACGTTTGGTACTTCAGTTTTTAGTATATGCAAAATATTTCATGTGCTCACAGGCCCCCTGTCCCCCCCCCCCCCTGTAAATACGCCACTGATGGCAACCGGTCACCACATCATCCTCTATTACTATTGCTGAGCATAAATTAAATCAGAACATCCAAGAAACTGTTAGTCCGATTATAGACTATTTTCTGAAAACTCTGGTGGAGATTTGGTGGAATTTGAGTTAAACAAGGGCTCCAGTTTTATTTATGAGATGGAGAAATCTGCGGAAGATACTGCTAATACCGTTATGCCGGATTTCTACCGGCTAAAACTAGACCACCCGCTATCGCCTCGATCACTGCGAGACCACCTCTCGGTATTACTTTGAGAATGCGTATGAAATTGCAAATTGGTTACAAATGAATTATATGTCCAATCCCTGATTCGCGAAATGCGCTTCGGACATTTTGGATGTGGATTAGGTGATCACATTGAAACGAGATACGCATTGAAATCAGGATTTGCATGGCCGGATTTCCCTTATGGGCAATACCTGGGCAACTTCCCGGGGCGGCAAATTTTGAGGGGCGAAATAACATCAAATCTTTCATACATATTTTCCATTGTTTTAGTAATGTTTCGAAATCTGAAGAAGCCGCTTACATGCATAATTACAAAAAATAAACTTAGCTCTGCAAAAAGGGTCGCTTCAGTAGTCTGATTTACATAATGTGCGTTCCTTACTTTTACAATTCGACGATTTATCGATTGATCCTTGGTTTATTCAATATGGCTCGCACTCGCAAACAAAGGTTCGAATTAAGCCAAGACTTGCAATCGCAACAAACGACCCGAACTTTAAACTTTTCCCGCGTATTATTTAGTTTTGTATTGCGAGCTGCAAGCAACCTAAAATGGTGTACCCGCACCACAGGACTATTTTAGATAATCGTTTATGTTTAAATTCAAATTGAACATTTATATTTCTATATTTGACCATCCAGATTCTCTTTTTTACCATTATTAGTTAATTTCCAAAGGTAATCGCGGATAACTTTGAAAAAAAAAAAAAACAACCAAAGTCTATATTTGAGGTATTGTTATTTAATTTGGCCCTTTACCATTTATTTGGACTATTTTTTGAATACTACATCAATCAAGTGGCCTGGGGCGCTGTCGTGTTGAAACCAGTAACCTATTTCACACATTTGCGGGCAGACGTACTGAGCCAACATCCATCGATATCGATTTTCATCGACTGTTTCCTTTTCTATGAAAAAATATGGCCCAATGATGGTTTTGGCGCAAACGCCGGCCCAAACAGACACTTTTTGGTCATGCAATGGTGTTGCATGGATTTTCTATTCCCCAAATGAGGCAATTTTCCTTATTAAGGCCGCCAGACAGGTTGAAATGGGCCTCGTCGGTCATCGACGTTTTCTTCCAAAAATCAGGTTCAGTTTCAGCCTTTCAAGCGATTGTTTGACCCAGGCCCGTGCGCAGGGGGGTATTTTGGAGTTGAAACACCTCCCATTGGCAAATTTTTTGTCAAAATTTTTTATTGAATATTATTGTTCTCATAAGGCAAAAGTTTGACTTCACAAAAATGTATACTGGCGTTGTTAATTTATACCTTTATACCGCCGCTACACACCATCCAGTTCCGGACAGTTCAAGCACATTCGTGCTCGAAACCCATACGTGTTGGTATCCAATCCGAAAAACGGGATATTCCCTATATCGAACGCATTGTATTTGAAAGATAAGTCAACCGGCGGGGTGTGTGTAGAATCTATTGTAGTGGGTGAACTATGTACTATATGCGGTATCAATCACGAAATTTAATTCATGAGCGCTATCCACGCCTGAAAGGCCGTAAAAAGTTATGGGGACTGCCATTACTAGAAGCTAGAACTCGGCCAAATCATAAACACATGAAGGTGATGACAACACAACCGATCTCGACTCTATAATAATTTCAGGTATCTAGCCTGGGGTCGAATGTTAATATATTGCGCTCATATTAGAGACCTCCCAGTGAAATGGAAGAAAAACATGCACTTTTGTGTCAAAAGATTTTTTTTTTTAAATAATCTGCTATTTTCGCCCGAAGAAAATGTTTGATATTCAATTGCAAAAGCCAAGACTGGTGTCGAAACAAACCCATCGCTACAACGTACAAACCGATTCAGTGGAAAACTATTTCCGTATAGCCATCTCCATTCCATACATTGATTCACTTGTAATGGAATTACAAAACCCATTTTTGGATCATCCGATATTTTATCGAACTTCGCCTGTCTCTTTCCTGACAAAATCAAAATTTTTCATGAAGAGTCTGATGGACCATATTCTGCAATTTGGCACGACAACTCCCGTGACATCTGGAGTGAAGCCCTAGATATTTGCAATGAAGGGGCTTTTCCAAACGTCCATCAGTTACTCCGTATTCTGGCTGTTTTGCCAGTGACAACGGCGACTAATAAACGCTCATTCTCAACTTTGCGCAGACTCAACACATACCTTAGATTAACAATGTCTGAAGATCGATTACACGGATTAGCGTCGCTAAATATACATCGTGATGCAGCGATAGATCCACAAATTGTTTTGAAAGAGTTATTTGCAGTACCCCGCAGAATTACCATGTTGAACGATAACAACTAGAACCAGGTCATTGCATTATTAAATAGCATCATTACGTATACAAACATTGGCATTGATTCATTTTTTATAAACCCTAAACAAAGGTTCATATTATAACCTTTATATTTTAAACTTTAAATATACCTTTGAATGAAAAATTTAAGTATACATATAAATTAAACCCTCCCCTTGAATGATTCCTGGGAGCGGGCCTGTTTTGACCGTATTCCAAGCGACGTGAACGATCGGTCGGCAATGTTCTTTGTGTTAATTGCACTTTATATGGAAACAAATGCAAATCAAGCAATTAATCAGAAATTATTGTTCGAAAATTTCCGAAAATCTGTAATTTCCAAAGCCAAATAGTGGATCAAACGTAGCACCATTACAGGCAGTGGCGGCTTTTGGAAAACGATCGCCCAGGGTCTTGCGCTTGCCATTAAACGAAAGTAAAATTTCCCATTTTATTTGGGATTCGGATTCGTGTAAAATAGATAATTTTGTAATACGATGAGAGATGAGCCAGAATAAACAAAACGTTTAAAGGTGAAGGTTAAGGGTTTAATTTCGCTCCTCCGCATATTCTTCAACTCAAATTTAGTGAGCATAAACAAAATATCAATAACTACTCCGAAGCCGTAGTTTAGAGTTTCAATGTCTTACTTTTTACACGCTTCGCTCGTAGAATGAAAGGGTATATTAACTTTGTCATAAAGTTTGTAACGCTTTGAAGGAAGCATCTCCGACCATATAAAATATGTATATATATATTATCAGCATGACAAGCTGAGTCCGAAATTAGCCTCGGTCTCGTTTTCTTTAGAAGAGGCCCTTAAAACCGTTAATATTTTCGCAGTAGCTATCACTAGGATACAATTGGCTATAGTAGCGTTTGAGGCTTTACATTTGTAAATGAAATTGTGTGAGTCTGCCAAAATTTCAAGTATGTTTGGAGCAAATTAAGCACTACATCCGAAAGTGGATAAATTACCCTTTTGCTGGAGCCGATAACTCGGACTCTAAATAACACTCATTTCTGGCACCTGCGGCTCTGAATTTTGGCAAATGGTGGCCCTTGGGAACGCAGAGAGCTAGGACTGTGGTGGACGTTAGAATTTTCTGACAGATAGTACTCTGAAATTATTATAATTTGTTGCAACTATCCTAAAGTGAAGGACAAAATGACCATTCTCCGTTACAAAAATGGAAATTTAGTCAGAAAGATACCCCATAATAATACTCCTAACGAAAATTCGATAGTAGTATATACATACATACTTCCATTTTATCATTGAATTTCAACGTGAATATATATTTATTTAAAAATTGAATACATCTCGTTTTAATGCTGCCAATTTTTAGAAGAGTTTTTTCATTCACAATTTGACTCTCTCATAGTCTAGAAGACCAATGTCTAATTATCTTTTTCATTGGGTAACCGAAGGAAATGTTGTCAGGTGGTAGTTCATCACCGCTTCTGTTCACAACTGTTGTGTATAGCCGAAAATTGATCGGTTCCTTATTAAAGAAGTTACGCAATATAATTAATGTGTTAATTTTGCGGTTCAGTCTTCGTCATAAGATAACCATCTAAACTTACGTGCATTTGTTATAGACCTAGAGCCAGCGACACTTCAAATGTAACTATTTCCTGGCCATTCTGTTACACATTATCGCAAATTCCATGATTGGCGATGCCCCAAAACGGTAGTCTCCCTCCTGGACAGTGGGGATAAAGGGGTGGCAGACAACTTCAAAGTCGTTAATAGTTGCAAATATTTGCAACTATTTCCTGGCCTTTGACTCATATGCCATTTCATAGAGGACGAGTCCCCGCATATATACTCCAAAAAGCAGACAAATATTGGGGGGCTAACATGGTGGCAGACACGCTCCAAAAATTGAAATTTGTATGAAAAATGGGAAGTGCTTCTACAAAAATAACACTAACTCCATGATGCTAAACCATGTAGGTACAGTAAGAGCCTAAATATTTTCCAGACACTTCCTCAGCATTTAAGCCAAATTTCATTTCAAAATACCAATTACAACCCGGTTGATTTATCAATCGAAATTTGACTATTTTTCAAGTAAATTCACAGGCAATATAGTACAGCAAATAGTAGCACTTTCTGCTAATATCACACAGATGGCCAACAGCAGCGATTCCTTCTGAATGGGATATCATTGAAAACACCGTGCTGAGCTTATATTTCCAAAGGCAGACAAAACCCTTTAAAAGGACGATCAGCAGACGAGCCCTTAAATGGGGCAAAAAGTGTAATTTTGCTTGAAACAACAATTATCTCTCGTGACAGCATTTTCCCCTAAAATCAGAGGAATGGCCCCCAGCAGCGATTCTTTCTGCACGGCATATCATTTGGGACACCATGCTAAGTAAATATTTCCAAAGGCAGACATAAAGCATTAAAAGGACAATCAGCAGACGAGCCCTTAAATGGGGCAAAACGTGGAATTTTGGGAGAAACAACAATTATCGCTCGTGACAGCATTTCCCCCTAATATCACATCGATGCGCCCCAGCAGCGTTTCTTTTTGAACGGTATATCATTAAGGACACCATGCTTAGTCTATACTTTTAAAGGCAGACATAAACCATTAAAATGACGATCAGCACACGAGCCGAGCCCTTAAATGAGACAAAAAGTGGAATTTTGCGAGAAATAACAATTATCTCTCGCGGCAGCTTTTCCCCCTAACATCACACGGATGGCCCTCAGCAGCGTTTCTTTTCGAACGGTATATCATTCAGGACAACATGCTTAGTATATATTTCTAAAGACAGACATAAAGCATTAAAAGGACGATCAGCAGACGAGCCCTAAAATGGGGAAAAAAGTGGAATCTTGCGAGAAACAACAATTATCTCTCGTGACAGCATTTTCCCCTAAACTCAGAGGAATGGCCCCCAGCAGCGATTCTTTCTGCACGGCATATCATTTGGGACACAATGCTAAGTAAATATTTCCAAAGGCAGACATAAAGCATTAAAAGGACAATCAGCAGACGAGCCCTTAAATGGGGCAAAACGTGGAATTTTGGGAGAAACAACAATTATCTCTCGTGACAGCATTTCCCCCTAATATCACATGGATGCGCCCCAGCAGCGTTTATTTTTGAACGGTATATCATTAAGGACACCATGCTTAGTCTATATTTTTAAAGGCAGACATAAACCATTAAAATGACGATCAGCAGACGAGCCCTTAAATGAGACAAAAAGTGGAATTTTGCGGAAATAACAATTATCTCTCGCGGCAGCTTTTCCCCCTAACATCACACGGATGGCCCTCAGCAGCGTTTCTTTTCGAACGGTATATCATTCAGGACAACATGCTTAGTATATATTTCTAAAGACCGACATAAAGCATTAAAAGGACGATCAGCAGACGAGCCCTTAACTGGGGAAAAAAGTGTAATCTTGCGAGAAACAACAATTATCTCTCGTGGCAGCATTTCCCCCTAATATCACACGGATGTGCCCCGGCACCGTTTCTTTTTTAACGGTATATCATTCAGGACACCATGCTTAGTCTATATTTTTAAAGGCAGACATAAACCATTAAAAGGACAATCAGCAGACGAGCCCTTAAATGGGGCAAAAAGTGGAATTTTCCGAGAAACAACAATTATCTCTCGCGGCAGCTTTTGCCCCTAATATCACACGGATGGCCCTCAGCAGCGTTTCTTTTTGAAAGGTATATTATTCAGAACACCATACTTAATATATTTTACCAAATGCAGACAAAAACTTAAAATAGGTCGATCAGTAGACGTGCCTAAAGTGGTGGCAAAAAAGTGATCATTGTTGTTTCCCGCAAAATCCCACTTTTTGCACTACTTAAGGGCTCGTCTGGTGATCGTCCTTTTAACGGTTTACGTCTGCCTTTGGAAATATTTACTGAGCATGGTGTCCTAAGTGATATGCCGTTCAGAAAGAATCGCTGCTTGGGGCCATCCGTGTGATATTAGGTGGAAAAGCTACCGCGAGAGATAATTGTTGTTTCTCGCAAAATTCCACTTTTTGCCCCATTTAAGGGCTCGTCTGCTGATTGTCCTTTTAATGCTTTATGTCTGCCTTTGAAAATATTTACTGAGCATGGTGTCCTAAGTGATATGCCGTCCAGAAAGAATCGCTGCTGGGGGCCATCCGTGTGATATTAGGTGGAAAAGCTGCCGCGAGAGATAATTGTTGTTTCTCGCAAAATTCCACTTTTTGCCCCATTTAAGGGCTCGTCTGCTGATTGTCCTTTTAATGGTTTATGTCTGCCTTTTAAAATATAGACTAAGCATGGTGTCCTGAATGATATGCCGTTCAAAAAGAAACGCTGCTGAGGGCCATCCGTGTGATATTAGGGGGAAATGCTGTCACGAGAGATAATTGTTGTTTCAAGCAAAATTACACTTTTTGCCCCATTTTAGGGCTCGTCTGCTGATCGTCCTTTTAAAGGGTTTTGTCTGCCTTTGAAAATATAAGCTCAGCACGGTGTTTTCAATGATATTCCATTCTGAAGGAATCGTTGCTGTTGGCCATCTGTGTGATATTAGGGTAAAGTGCTACTATTTGCTGTACTATATTGCCTGTGAATTCACTTGAAAAATAGTCAAATTTCGATTGATAAATAAACCGGGTTGTAATTGGTATTTTGAAGTGAAATTTGGCTTAAATGCCGAGGGAAGTGTCTGGAAAATATTTAGGCTCTTACTGTACCTACATGGTTTAGCATGATGGAGTTAGCGTTATTTTTGTAGAAGCACTTCCCATTTTTCATACAAATTTCAATTTTTGGAGCGTGTCTGCCACCATGTTAGCCCCCCAATATTTGTCTGCCTTTTGGAGTATATATGCGGGGACTCGTCCTCTATGATATGGCATATGAATCAAAGCCCAGGAAATAGTTGCAAATATTTGCAACTATTAACGGCTTTGAAGTTGTCTGCCACCCCTTTAGCCCCACTGTCCAGGAGGGAGACTATCGTTTTAGGGCATCGCCAATCATGAAATTTGCGATAATGTATAACAGAATGGCCAGGAAATAGTTGTAAATATTTTCCACTTGGGCTCTTAGACTATTAGATCTTGACACTCTCAAACCGATCGCTTCAGACTGGTCAGCCTATTCAGCGGTACAAGCTACTATAAATTCTACGAAAGAAGAAATAAACAAGATAATAATTTTCTTTCTAGAAAATTATATTCTGGGATGAAAAATATAATTACTTTTTTTTAATGGCAGTTGGAACTAGCACCATAACTCCTAAAAGAATGCAATTTAAATTATGAAATCTAGCGGACATTTTTCTGATAAAGTTTCAATTGGGTATCTTTCCAAAATTAAAATCCAAACCCCGTATGTTGATTTTTCTAAAAAATTATAAATTATAGTCGGTGGTAAAAATTGTTTTTCTATTACGGTTGAACCCCACTATACTCCCCACAAAAAATCGCGTCAATCCGATTAAAATTAAGGGCACCTCCGGAATAAAGTTACCGAGCTTGATTTTTTTTTCTACTAATCTTAAATCGGCGTAAACTAACGAATTAGGCCGAAGAGCATTTTTACTGCCTAATATTTCGAAAATGGTATGGACGAAGATTAGTATGAAGTAAATATGTATTAACATTTAGAATTGCGTTAAGGGGAAAGAGACTCTTTTACACTGAAAAAAAAAATCATTATAATATTAATGAATTAGGAGCATAGACTTTTTTCATTACCATGATGAATTAGTTCATAGTAAGTAAACCTTCTCTTCCTTAAAATAATACAGAGTTCATCTATTGTACGAAACACCGGTCGTTAGTATAACGAAAACAAAATTTCAACTTAATGTAAAGCGATGATGAACACAATGAACTTCCAGTAGAATCTTATTCATTGTACATTCCGGCTATGAACCCATACATTAGCCGCGATAGTATAGCTAAAACAAAATAATTGATGATATTGTTCATTAATTACATGACATCGATCATAGAAGTACATATTGATCTCACTATCACTTTATGTATATTTTATAAACCTTCGTCACGTATACTCTGCGTGGTGTAATAGGTAGGGCGTCTGTCTTCAAATCATAGCGTCCCGGGATCGATTCCCACTGTAGGTAGGTAGGTAATTTTTAATGGCTTTTCAGAGCAGAGGTAAAATGTAAAATGAATGTCGTCAACAATTATAAAGCTGGATGCCGGCCTGCGCCAGTTTTTTTTATTTATGAACTCAGTAATTATATCAATGAACAAGTTATTAATTTTATGAATTAGTTCATAGTTTTAATGAAATTTTTGTTCGTTGTTTTGATAAAATCAGATTCATTAGACTGATGAAAGCCGTCTTCGGTGGGATATCGGTGTAAATATTCATTAGTTTAATGAACAAATTCATTGCTTCAGGGTACCTTTTTTTTCAGTGATACGGGGAGGGGATAACACATATTTGGTGTTTTATTTGTAGCCATATAGAAACTACAAATTAGTTTTAGACTATTTTTTATTTATTTATTTATTGTCAATAATACGCCGTGATTGATATATCCACCATACTTTAACTTGGTCGCGATGGGGATTACTTTTTCGCATTAAAAAAGGAAAAATCCATTTTGTACAGTTTGTATTCACGAGCGTTGCACCCTTGAGCCACACAAATCCAGATAGCTTATTATCTCCCAAGTGTCCCGTTTATTGATTCAAATTTTTATAAAAAAAAATATTAAGCAATAAAAAATTTGAGCATTGAGTCACTTTAAATGGCACACCCTGTATAGGAAATTGAAAGTTTTCCCATTACGTAGATCTTTGAAAACTACTCTTCCATAAAATGGTCGAGCGCGGTGCATTACACAGTTTCACGAATTTATTATTGTATCCATTCGCTACTTACACGGAGCAAAAATAACGAATTGGTTGTACGAAATTTTTGAAATGGGTATCATCCATGACATGAAAAACTTCTTTGTCTACTTAATATTTTAATATAAATTTAGTCTCATTTCGGTTTACATTTCAAAGTCACACTAAGGTTAATTCGCAATCCTGAAATAACACCGGCACATACGACATGAGTCTATTTGACATACATAAGTACATAACGTTTCTATCCTATCTGCGACTTTTGTAATCTTTTCATTTTCCACTTGACTTCAAAATACCAGAAATTCATGCAGTTTCGACAGATTTTCTGAGTCTGACGTGCTTTACGTCTAACTCAATTTACCTCGCCACATAAGCAAATAGGTTATCCGCAAACTCAGATATTGCGCGGGCTGTATGAGAGATGGGAGGTTTTTGCTATCATGCAAATGAATGAAGCTTTCACTCGGTAATAGGTTATTCATGCGTAGCATTTCTAACACTATGTTGTGGGAAACTTCATCATGGAATTTAGGAAATTCTCTTTTGTTTTTCTGTACAGTGGAAAATTGTAACATGGTTTTCACCACCAAACAATTTGGCTAAAACAAAAGTGCGAGTGGGTAAAGTGAACGAAGTGAAGAATACGTATGTATGTATGAATACCACGTTCACGTGCCAATTTTTTTTTAGCGTGCAAACATTTCACGTGCCTTTTAAAACGGAAATAAGTAGAAATTGATAAAATGTTGGAAAAGTTCTCATAAAAGCAGCTTGAGGGATATGTATGCTTTTAAAACAGACGCAAAAAGGGATGTTCCTTTCCCCACTTATTCAGTTATCAAATTTTAAAGTGATACCTACTGTAGCTTAGTATTAATATGTATACGAACATACATTAACTTTGACTTTTTCGCATAAATACGGTTCGAAATTCTTGCGAAAAAAGGCAATTTCGAAGTGTGTAAGTATGTATGTATATCTTCGTACTTAGAATTGAATACATAACTTAATAAACTTTCTAATGGTTGACCTTGATACTAGGAAAGTATGAAAAACAAATAGGATGAGACACGCTACACAAGGTAATTACAGCAACATTATATGGCCTTGCTTATTTAACGAAATGAGCAGAACATGAAAATTTAATTTTCTCTACAAAATTTCAAATTTCAGCATGTTTGTATCTGTGGGTATGTATTACAGGCACAACCGCAAATTCGATTTTCAAAGCCGACTCGCGCGCGTAGTCTTCTTTGGGCTTCAGAAATGTTAATTTCGGATAAAAGGTGGTAATGTTCAGGGCCGGATTTAGACTCTATGGCGCCCCTGGGCAGTATCCAAATAGCCGCCCTCCGCCACTGGTTAAATTTGAAACTAGTACACACACTAGTAGTCTACACATGTAGTATATGAGAAGAAAATTTCATATTTTTACGCGATTGACCAATGGAATTTTGTTTGCTTGAGAATATGGTGCTTCCGAGAAATGGGGCCAGGGGTTCCATGGGGTTCGGTTTAAATTTCAGTTGAGTGTGCGATTGGGCACCCTGGAATATACCTAACTTACCTAAAGATTAAACTGCTCTTCGAGTTTCCAAAATGCATCTTTCACAGAATTTAAAACAAAGGGATATTTTGAAAAATTGCCGCCCCTCAAAATCTGCCGCCCCCGGCAGTTGCCCAGGTTGCCCATATGGAAAATCCGGCCCTGGTAATGTTAAGTTTCTTAGGAGGCAAGCAGCTAATATATTCCGCCACTTTTAAGACTTGAATAGATAGGTTGCTGAAGTATACTCTATCAGTATAGATATCTGTGTATTCTAATTATTCTACACTAGAATTGTAATTAGGGCTGTGTGGAAACTAATCCACTTCTCAGACGATTGAGGTAATTGGAAAATTATTACTAGTTGGAATAGCAAATTCAAGCATCACAGTGGGGGACCTTAATATCGAGTATGTAGACAACTTCAACTATCCGGGTTCTAACTTATCAAAGGACGCCAACGAAACCGACGAAATTAAGCGACGGATACAACTAGCCAATAAGACATATTTCTCGGTCCTCCCTATAATTATTTCGCAACTTGCGCACAGGAACACCAAGCTCCGCGTGTACAAAACAGTCATCCGACCCGGGCTATGTTATGGCTGCGAAACATGGACCCTTAACGAAGCCTCCGAAATTTTGCTAGACCGATTCGAACAAAAGGTCCTTCGGCGAATTTTCGGGGCCGTTCGCGAGCGAGACCAATGGAGTATCCGGTACAACCATGAGTTGTATCAATTGTACCATGAGCTGGAAGTATCGAAAATCGTGAAGCTACAACGTCTGCAATGGGCGGGGCATGTACAACGGATGGACGATAATCGCATGCCAAAGAAAGTGATGAACGCACAACGAATTGACGGAGCGAGGTTGCGTGGACGGACCGAGAGCTCGCTGGGAGAACTCCGTAGGTGAAGACTGCTGGGCTTCCGAGACTGAAGGACAAGGTCACGTAACCGCGACAATTGGAGGTCAACGATTCAGGCGGCCAAGGCCCGACGTGTCGGGCTATCGTGTCACATTGATGATGATGGAATAATATATGGAGTTAGCAATAATGTATGTACATATTATTAGTATTACACGTGTTTGATAAATAAACAAAACGATATTCAATTTTTTTGGAGATAAATAGACTCTTTAAAAAAAATATTTATTTTCCGACTAAACGAACGGATTAGAAGTAATTTCTTCTAGCTTCACCTCCCTTCTCCCGTTCTATAAGTACACTGGTGCAGCCAGGGTGGTGCTAAGAGGAATCATGCGACATAAAGCGTTAAAATTGTTAGCTTAATTAGAAATCGATTAGTAGTAGACAAATTACAAAAAACTGCGACTTCGGCAATCCCTTCGAAATCCGTGGCCAGGAAAAAAACGATAACGTTTATAGGAATATGTGTTCTTACCAAACGAAAACGCATAGGCCCCATAATCCTAACTTACGTCGACCTTGTTTAGGGTTACCACCTCGACCACGACCCTCGCCCGGCACCTGCAACAAGGAAAGGGAGGGGAGGAAGGTGTGTTCAAAAAATTCTTTGAGAGTATCCTATTTTTGAGGCGCAGTTGCTAAGACAGCCCTATGAAATAAAAGCTTAATTGATCAGATCAGACTATTCGATTGATAAATTAATAAATCCTTTGAAGGGACTTTCTTTAATAACAAAGGCAAGTTTGGTAGGCCACGTACACAGAAAAGACTCAAAAACGAGTCTCAACCATGCCGACTCTATAGAGCGATTATTAGCAGTGCTAATAGCAGTGGCGTGGCGTGAGTTTCGAGTAGAGGCAAGCAGTCTCAAAAGTATGACTCTTAATTAATGTTTAAGTTCCCACCCAGACATGAGAAGGAAATCTTAATTTCTAAAATAAAAATGACTGCAAACTAAACAAAAACTAGGGGGCTTCGCCCCCTGCTCGCTTCGCTCGCCAACCCCGGGGCCGAGGCTAATTTCGGGCGCGGCCGAAATTTGGATACCGCTTGGGCTAAACGTTTTTTTTCGGGCGTACCTATGACTTCTATTTACCCATTAGTGCATGAAGTTCCCTGGCAACATTTTTTGACTTTTTTCAATTATTATGAATAGAAGTAGCGACAAGGAAGTACTTTTTGAAAGATTTTGTTCGAAAAAATAAGCAATAGTAGATTTACACGCCGTCCCCTATAAGAGACACTATGCACAGCGGTCAGTTGTCGAATGAATAAATCGATACGACGAACTTGTAATGTATCCGGTGAAAATACCCACACTGGATAAATAGTGAAGTAATTTGGCGGATATGAAATAGAAATCAACGAAACTTATAAGTGGCATGTAAAATATTTACAAATTAATGCATTACTTGCTTTGAAATTTTCTTTTCTTTAGTGAGCAGGTCGATGACCTTATCTTCCCAAAGTCCAAAACTTTTGGAAACGAAATCAGCATATTTTTCCCTATATATAAGCAGCTAGGAATTATCCCTTTTTCGTTTCGACAGCTAGCCCTTTTGAGGCCCGGAGCCCGGTGGGAGGTCAGTCAGCCGCAGCCAACCTGCATGGGGAAACGTCGGAAGAGCTTTGTCTCCCTCCTCTGTGGAGCTCGTGTTGATGGTGAAGCCACTCACAAAATTTATCTATCCCATGACATGGACACAGACCCTACTGAGGAGTCTTTGACCAATACAGGCGTTTATTTGGTAATTTCAAAAGCAATTGCTAGATCGTCTAGCTAGACTGTCAATGCACCTCTTCATCAGCAGTAAATATCACCTTTTGAGACCCCTGCTTCACTTCCAATTCAATAGGGGTATAGCAGAAATGTTGATGTCTTCAAAAAACAGTCCACCGCTCCGAATTTCTCCAAAATTTCCGCAGCTGTATGTCTATAAAAATATTTCAGCAACTGACCTACGTGCACAATGTCCCTTATAAGGGACATTGTGCAATACTTGCTATATTATACAAAATCTATGACATCACGACGCTTTTTCTTTGATAAGAATAATAGCCTACACACATTTTAACGATTATTCAATCAAAACAATAAACTAGCACTTCAAAATATTAGCAATTTTTAATTTTTTCCCGCCAGCCCTGAGCCTGGCGATTTTTAAAATTCCGCCACTCATTCTTTCCAATAAATAAACTAAACCAAGCAATAAAAATATTTGAACATGAGTTAGTTTGAAAACTAAGATGTTAATAATTGTCATTGCATACACACTTCCAGTGGATAGTCAAAAATGTGACCATATAACGGGAAAAAGTGGGTGTCCCTTTAAAGGGGCACTATGCACTAATGGGTTAATCCTCATTCTTTTTCTTCCGACTTGACAAAAGTTTTGGGCTTGGTTGAAATAAGTGGGCAAATAAAAATATTTACTCGGAAAATTTTATTGGGGTTGCCGGAGCATGACTTCACAGTACAATGGTGCCGGAATAGGGGGGGCAGCGGGGGCAACTGCCCCCTCAATATTTCGACTAAAGGGGCAATTAGTACTACATATATTGCATTATATTAAAAATTAAGAATCATTTATTTTATATTTTTATACATATACAATGCACATATTCAATTTATTATTCTATTAGTGGATATTTGTTTCCCATGATGGAATATCTGGTTCGCAGAAAGTTGCATACGTGCATCTAGTGCATGTATACTACGAGTATGTACATGATCATTCCATTTTCATTTCTTCTTCCTTAACAGTACCTCGAATTAACGACAAGGCCAACGATAGCGAAACTATTGACCGTTGATCAACGAAAACGAGGAAGGTTTTCATTCTGCTTGTCAGAAAACCGTGCCGATGGTAGAGAATCTCACAGTAAGATTGGGCTGCTATGCCCGATTTCGATATTAGGTGTGTTTTTTTGGTTATCCCGTGTAGGTTTGGGTAACGAACTTCCATATAAAAAAATGCCAGCTGACCCACCTGTCATTTTTTTATATGACGTTTCGTTACCCAAACCTACACGGGATAACCAAAAAAACACACCTATTGTTGATCTTCGCTCACAGTTAACTCTTTTGAAGAGTATGCCGGGAGCTTCACCTATACAATTGCTGAGCACTTTCGAAGCATATCAAGGAAAGCAAGTTAATACGGCTAGTAACATTACTTCTTACGGTTCCAGCATCAGCAGCATCATCAGAAAGGTCGTTCAGTGCTTTACGACCTCTTCAACATGGCTGCATTCAACAATGACACAAAAACGTCTGACACGTCTAATCCTTCTCCATGTTCACATGGATCGAACAGGGAATTTAGATTCCTGAAAAATTCTTAAAAGAAAGAATTCGTTTCCCGAGGAAACCGCTGCTAGAGGCAGCGACGTAGGTATCATGGCGCCCTGTGCCCTGTGTGTTGAAAGCCGTTTCTTCAATTTTAGATATATCCGTAGTTACAGTCAAAGTGAGCCACCACTCCAGTATGAGCTATTCTTTTAACATACATAATTCCTCTAATGAATTCGAGAGATATTCATTTTTAGATTGTCGTCGTTTAAGAAAAAGGGGACTTTCCTGAGCGGTTCTAGTCTAGAAATGAGTATTTCCCAAAATTATTAATAGTGTAGTCGTTTGGTGATTTCAGATTGCAAAGTTTGGTGGAGAATCTTTTTGTTGTTTCTTATGTTTTATTGGAGTGCTGAGCTTGAATCCGGAGCTTGCCACCAAAATTTCGTTGGAAATCAGGATTGAAACCGCAAAAAAACCCCAATTTTTTTTGGTTAAAGCTCCGAAAGTGTACATTTCTCCGATAACCTGCCCACGAACATAAACATTATTGCGGGTCCAACGCACCATTACTCTTTCAAATGCGTTAAGCGGTATCTGTACAATTGGTAGTCATTTTTTGGTGTTTTTTATACGAATTTGACCCTGTTTCGCAACGAAATTTTTGTGCTGAGCACCCCAAAAAACATAGGAAACAAAAAACTATTTTTCCCAACATTTTGCAATCTACTAGGTTTTATCATGTGCTAACTACACCATCAGCGCAATATATCTAATGAAGAGCTTATACTGAGGTGAGGAGGGGGGCTCATTTTCACTGGGGTTGGCTTGTGGCAAGTACTAGGACCCTCAAACTTTATATTTGAAAACATAAGAATCAAAATTTGCACATTTTGTAGTTTCGCATTTTTAAATTTTCAAATCCGATTTTTCAATAATTTCGAATTTTTATGTTTTTAAACCGAAACTTTCGAAAATTTGGGTTTGCGACCTAATGTAGAGGTTATTATAGCGGAAGTCCTCTCTCTTGATTACCGTAACTCCTAGTGGGGCATGGTGCGTTGATGACTACCGTGTGTAGTCATCAACGTTACAAAGACAACTAAATTCGGAGTGTGATATGGTTGTCAGCCATACCACTTCCTAGTCGCATTGTTAGTTTATTATTCCACGATAAGAATATCTCTTATAATCTTCTTCTGAATAATAAACTTGCGACGAGTCGTGCCGAGTTTGGAAACTCGTTTCTCTATGAATGTCTATTTCACAGAGTGGCGACCGAACGATCCCGGCCACAGAGCACGACAAAGCGGAAGTCCTAACTATCACAAATTAAAAATTAAAATCGCCCAAAAATTCCACAAAAAGTGAAAATTTTTACCTCATTTTTTTTTTCAAATCGAGATTTTCGAAGTTTTTGAAAACGTTAATTTAAAATTCAAAAGCGCGAAGTTTTCAAAACTTCCGATTAAGGAACATTAAAAATTGCAAAATTTTGATTTTAAAAATGAGATAATTAAGATTAATCTAAAATTGAAATTGTTTGTTTGCCTCACTTAATGAGGCGCCCTGTTTAACTGCACATTCTGCACATATAGTAGAGCCGGTCCTGGCTAGAGGTCCGGTATATGGTAACCGCTTAATTTAATATGAATTTGAGAAAAAAAATCTTGCCCCCCCCCCCAATAAAAAAATCGTTTCGGCGCCACTGTCACAGTACGATTCCATTGGTTTTGAACATTTTAGTTGCTTTGATAAAGACACATTAATTCAAGGTTTTGTGAAATTGGTGTAAAAAAATGTTTCTTAGAAGAACCAATATGGGGGGTTTGGTTTGTATGGCAGCCCCATGACCCCATGGTCCGATTTGATTTAATCTTACAAATGTTTTGTGTCATAAATAGAAATACATTCGTGTGAAATTTGGTTGAAATTAGTGCACAAATAAAAAAGTTTTTCTTAGAAGAACCTAATTTGGGGGGTCGGATTTGTATGGCAGCCCCATGACCCCATAGTCCGATTTGATCCATTCTTGCATATATGTTGTGTTATCTACAGAAACACATTTGTGTGAAATTTGGTTGAAATCAGCGCACAAATAAAAAAGTTTCTCTTAGAAGAACTCAAATTGGGGAGCTAGGTTTGTATGGCAGCCCCATGACCCAGTGATTCAATTTGGGTGAATCAAATATACAAACAGCCTGCAATAATAAGAAGCACGTGTGCAAAATTTCAGCTTGCTAGCTTCAATACCCGCCGAGTAAAACGCGTCGCAACAGACAGACAGACGGACATGCTCCAATCGACTCGCTAAGTCATGCTGATCATATATGTATACTTTTTATATGGTCGGAGATGCTTCCTTTAATGCGTTACAAACTTCATGACAAAGTTAATATACCCTTTCACTCTATGAGCGAAGGGTATAAAAAAACAACATCGCTTCGCTATACAAACTGTCTCCAACCGAAATCGATAAATTGTGGTATCAGATAACCTAGTTTTGGTACGAACTGTACACATCAGTCTGAATTTTTTACATTAAGCAATTTAAAATCCACCTCCAACGGCGAATCAATTCTCACACTAACTTTCCTCCTCCACCCAATCCCCTGGTAAATTTACTCCACATGCTCTCATCTTTCATATAGGCATTATTTCGCTCTGCTTCTGTCTCGCCGTGGCGAGCGATGGTGAACAATCTCACAGTGGATTTTGTTCATGAAACAGGTGCGGGTTGGTGTATTGGGTTTAATGTAGAGGGCGCATGCTAAAGCAGTTTTATACGGTGCGCCCTGCGCAGGGTTGCGTATAATTTTATATGTATTATAAAAATCGTGTGTGGAAGAAAAAAATGCAAAAACCAATGTCACGCTTTATTACGTTTTATTATGAAATAAGAATTGTTTCCCTTGCTTCCAAAGACGCCACGCCACTGGCTAATAGTCATGCAAAGGAAGGGCAAGGGTAATCAACAACTCCTTTGAATGAGCGAGAGTTTGATGATTACCTCAATAGCGCATCCGCATTATTTTGAACCGATTCGTAATAACAGAAGATACCCAGTCCATGACACGATCAAAATCCATTCCCATGCCATTCGCTGCGCCACTTCTTTTACATATATATCCCGGCTGTCAACAATCGATATCCCGGTAATGAACGCAATAGCTTCAGCAAAAAATCGCTGTTCAGTTTGAAACCTATACGTGTACCAAATTACAAATATTATTTGGCTGAAAAGTGACTGCCTGTTTTTCATTTTGAGCTGGCTGGAATTTATTGCCTAAATATAACTCCCCGGCCATCTAATCTTATGCCGGCCCCATACGGATCGGGGTTCGTCGAACCACACGGTACAAAAGATTATAGTTGTGATAACAATACACGCCTGGGAGAAACAGTGGCGATGAGGGAGTTCCACGAAAAAATAACGTCCTAATTCAACGGACGTTATTTTTCTGTTTTTCCCTATTGCCTCTATCCTCCCCGACGTGTGTTGTTCACGAATTTGATCTTTTTTTTTCAGCGAGTCCCGATAAGTGTGGCACCGGCATTAGTCAGATTTTCATGTCTGAATATGTTATAATGAGGTAACCCACGGGACGCTAACACGTTTAAAATGAGTCAACGAAGAGAAATTAGAGCGGCAGGGTTTGCAATTTAGATTCGATACGGTCAAAGCAGGGGTTGTACAATCTTGTGAGGCACAGCCGTTCAAAGGCAATTAAGCTCTAATTTCAAATTTCATTCTTTTTTTTTTGCTTAAACCCATATTACGGTCAAAGAAAGTTCTGTGGTCTTTGATCAATTAAGTTTGCAGCGATGCGAGTAACACGAGACGTGTGACGAGATTTTTAGTTTCCATTGAATATGGTAAGGCGGCCATACCTAGAGATAGGTATACATCCACATCCACTACAGTAATTGTACATTTTTGTTGTGAGTACATTTAAGCCACCAGCTATCGCTAAATGGACTAGAGGATCTCTTGAAAAGCAGACATTAAAAAACTAAACCAAAGTCGCGAACGTCGTAAGGGTGAATATTTTTAAGAAAAGCTTGGCTAAATATTCCAACACCTCCCCTGAAAACTTTAAGCGCGGCTCTTAAAGAAACAGTTGCACCTACGCCGCCGATGAAAAAAAAAATAGAAAAACTGAACTGTCAATTCAATTTTAAAGTATCGTACTGGATTTTCAGGAGGACAACATTTTTCTACACCAAAAGTGCGCATCCCAGTAGAATTGTCCTGAACCCGGCGTCCCGGCAGCACCTTCTAGGCCCGTCACTGCCGGGCGAGGCCCAAGCAGGTGGTAACCCTAACCTTGTTGGTTGAATTCCTTTATACCTTCAGGGCGACTGTTTTTAGCTCCCAAATATGAAAATTGGATAGATCACTTCACAATGTTCGTTATCCTTTCATTCAAAAATATTTTGGGCTTGGCAAATCGACTTCCAAAGGATATTGTACTGAAAAATATAAACAAAAGCCTGTCCAACTACTGCATTTCCCATTTGAATTTTCTTTAAACCCACCATCGTTCATATACAGTAGAGCCTCGAAATGCGTCGATTCACATTGCGTTGTTTTAAAACTGGCATTGTTTTTCGGATTTGCGTTGTGGAAATTCGAGTTGCATCGATATTAAAATGGCTTTTCCTTTCAAAATTCCAAAATTTGCTATAGAGAACTCACAGTTCGTTTTGCGTCGTTTCGTGTTGCGCCGCGTTTAATAGGAACTAATTACTGACGCGAACCGAGGTCCTACTGTATAACCCGATTTCAGTCGAATTTGCACCATTACATCGGTATAATCGAGTAATAATCGAGAATTTGCAAAAGTAACTTGTGAGTATATGTAGAACAGGCAGGTTCGACAATTTATAGATACTGAGTTATCTACAGGGTGTCCGGAAACTGCCGCATAAACGCACCGGATCGTGATTCCTCATATGATTTCCAGCAAAAAAAGTTGTATGGAACATACCCGCTTAGCTTAACCCTTTAGCTGCCACAGGCATTTAAAGACTCGTACGACTAACACTTCAATATCTCAAAAGCTAGACTAGCTAGAATAGCAAAATAAGATGATTGTTCCAGCCATAAAATTTACCTAAAAAATAAAACTCTCTCGATTACCGTAACTCCTAGTGGAGCATGGTGCGTTGATGACTACCGTGTCATCCACGTTACGTTACAAAGACAATTGAATTCGGAGTGTGATACGATTGTCAGCCATACCACTTCCTAGTCGCATTGTTAGTTTATTATTCTACGATAAGAATATTTCTTATCATCTTCTTCTGAATAATAAACTTGCGACGAGTCGTGCCGAGTTTGGAATCTCGTTTCTCTATGAGTGTCTATTTCACAGAGTGGCGACCGAACGATCACGGCCACAGAGCACGACATAAAACTAACGGCACTAAGATCGGATAAGAGGTTTGGTTTTTACAGAACTTCAAAGTAAAATTTTTGTGATTTGACCCAAAAACAATGTTTTCCATGTCAATTTTCTCCAACTTCTGCCAAGATGAGGTGCTCGTACGATCCTTTTAAAATTTGACGCAAAGTCTAACGATCATTTTTTTCTTACATCATTTGATTATAGCTTCCTTATTTCTAACAGTGTTAACGCATTGTCAAATTTGCATTCATTTCAAATTGACGGAATTCCATCTTAGATTGACGAAATTCCAAATTACAAAGTTTAAAATTACATTGACGAATTTCCATTATAAACTAACGACGATCGAGTTGACGAATTCAAATTGACGAATATCGAACAGTCGAATTTCCATTTCAAAAAATCTTGTTGACGAAATCTCAGTACAAATTTGGATAATTTCTGTGGTTTGAAGAATTTCCATGTCTAACGGAATTGTATTTAAAGTCGGTCATGATTCACCAATTTGAAATTGAAACTCTTCAGTTTGCAATGGAAACTCCTCAATTTGTAACGGAAACTCATCCATTAATTTTTTTAATTCGTCAATTTGAAATAAAATTTCGTTAATTGAATAAGGAAATTTGTCAAAAATATTTTGAAAATCGTCAATTTGATCTAGAAATGTATGTCAATATTTTTAATTTAAAGCACAACTTTTAACTTTAACTTAAGGCATGATTTATGCCTTATGGCAGTATTAGTTCGGTACGTCTGATCCTTCGTTTGACTATGTTTTTCTGCTCTTGCCTAATGAGCATTTATATTTGAAATTAATATGGCTTACTGCCTTGGCTTATTCCAATAAACCGATAGAACACCATACGTCACAAATTTCACATTTAGAGCAATATACTTTATTTGACTTCTCCTTTCAATTTCATTAATGTTTTTGGGGACATTTAGTTATCGTTTACCGAAGGTCAAAGTAATAATATCTCTAGACATATAAGAGACAAGCTGGCCTGGCAAAAATCGTAGCTTTTTTCTAAAAAAAAAAGAGGGGAGGTGCTACTTCAATTAACGAATTTTTAAGGAACAGACTTTTAGTAAGGCTTTGCATTGATCATCGATTGTGACTGGACCCGGACGTCACAAGCTACCGGCAAAAATAAAGCTCCAGCGTGGTCATTTCTTGCATCTCTTCCTATACGCTAATCTGGAACACTATCCGGGTTTCATACCCAATAAACTAAAACGGCAACCAATAGTCATACACTGAACCAAATATTTCTTCATATGAACGAATTTTTTCTTCGTAAACTTTTGAATAAAATTTTTATTTGATTTGAATAATAATTTGTTCCATTGAAAAAGTCCGGGTAGATTTTTGGAAAAAATTTGCATATTATTCAATATGAAAATTTGGTTTTTCGTTTTATCAAATTAACTAAATTTTCATCAGTTTTATTACTATTCGCTTACAATTTTTAATCAATTTGAAGAAATCGCACTTTGTAAAAGTTTTTCTTCGTATAGAAGAAATTATTCAAACTGACGATTTGTTTGCGCTAAATTATTGAAAGCAATTGTAAGATTGACAAAAGTTCGTCAAAATAACAAATTCACAATTTGCCAGATTCGTCAAAAGGATAAAACTTAATCAAATGGAAGAATAGCATCATTCTTATATTTTATATATATTATATTTTATCACAGTGAATAATTTCGTCATATTGATAAAATCAATTCTTCAATTCTTCTCTTTTACGAAAATTCTTCACACTGATGAATTTATAGTAACGCATTTTCTGTTTATTTTCGATTTTCTGAGTAATTTTTGCCTTTAAATTTTAATAGAAATCTCAAAAAGAAATTTTTTCATACAATTTGTCAGAAAGAAAAAAAATAAAAAGTGTTCTGGCCGAGTCTCAATAAGGCGTCCGCCATGCAGTGTGTATCAAGTAGTGCTTGTCTTGAGAACATTGGAAGTATGTATATTTCCTTTATGGCGCAATGGCAGTGTGAGTGGACTGGCACGCAAGCGGACCGAGTTCGAATCCTGATTCTAACACAATGGGTAATATGCTTATTTGTATATAAAAAAGTGTTTAATAAATATTGTGAGAGTCTTGAAGACATATAATAATAAATGAAATTAGTTTCAATACGAATAAGACAAGACGCAATGTTAATTTTTATATTTAAAAAAAAAAATGAAAATTTCTTCATATTGACAAATTATTCATCAATTTACAATAATTTCGTAATTATTCAATATGACTATGGTATTCTTCAATCCAAATAACAGCTTCATTGACCGTATTTTGATGAAATATTCTTCATATTAAATGTAAATTCGTCGAATTTACGAATTTTTTGGTTCAGTGTAGGACTATCTCCTATCTTTACTGATTTATTTATTTATAATAAATCATACATAAATCATACATCATAAAGCGGCTGCGATTGTTTTCTATTCACTAAAATTGAATTAGTATCGATTCAAAATAAAAGGGAGCATGTCGGACTCAATGGCGGATAGGGAGACGCAGAGTGAGCTAGACATGTCCCCTAAAAGGACCGCCTGCATAAGCCAAAATGTAAAAGCGTGGCGATATTGAGGTTCGATATTACAGGCGCAGCGAAATGGGACCTTACTCTTCACTGTACATCTTCTAGAAAACAGCTCATTTTGGAATTAACTTGTCCCAACCAGTCCATATTTTGCCGGTGCTACCGTTTTTTCTAGGAAACGAATTTACATAAAACATTGTGGCAATACTGCATTTTTCGCATAGTGGAAATGGATGGATATATTAAACATCATATATATGTGAATGCGGAGTGACGGAGGGCGGCTTTTAGTCTACTTCACAGGGGCGCCACAGATGGAAAATCCGACCCTGTCAGGGGGTCACTGGTTGGGACACGATTATCTAGTCTAGGGTATAGTTGCCCAGGAAAAAATCTGAGGTATTATATAATAAATGAGAGACAAATGAGATATTACGTCATCAGGATATTTTTGGATCGGAATAAAAAAATAAGACTAAATTCTCACGCCTTTATCACCCCTTCACCCTTTAACAATGCACAACCTACGGCATACAATTTAACTCATTTTTTTCGAGTTTATGATTGACTTTTTTTTGGACTAGTTGTATACTATACTAATCATGTTAATTTAAAACAAACAACCTTAAACAAAGTGCTGATTTTGCGCAAAATATCCTACAGGATTTTTTCAAGACCGGCTAAATCAGACGTCCATGTAGTATCTCATGAATGCAAATTACTCATATCTTTTGTGCAAATATGTATGAAAATGCCAGCCAACGATCCAAACGCGCGTGCTTCCGGCAGCTGCTAATCAACGGATGAAGAGATGCCTCTTCTAATGTGGCGCGTCATGTATTATTGGGAGAGGCATGACCGGACTCAACAAGGCAAATAAGTGGTTTGAGCTCTATGTATCCACCATCCAACAACAATGTTTTGTTTTGAATCCGTGCCTAGCACGTATAGTCAGAAACGACAGCCGCGCCGAATTGGGTGCTAGTAAGTGGCTAGCCCCGCTCAAATGTGATTCGGCGCTAGTGTGTATTTCGAGTCCTATATAAGAGGATCGAACACACTGCCTGGTTGAGTCCGGTCATGCCTCTCCCAATAGTGCATGATGCGCGGCATTAGAATAGGCATCTGATGAGAAATGCGGAGTGCCATGCACTATTGGTCGAAACCGGCTCGAGATACACATTGTGTGCCGAAGCATTGGATTTTTAAGATCCGTATGAAATATTATGCTATGGTTGAGCATAAATTTGTACAAATCTGCATACCTCTGAAAACATCCTGGATGTACACATACGGTAGATATTTGCTGAAAAAAACAACAACATTCCTTTTTTCCTGTGAAAATATAATGTTTACGGCGATTTTTGAACCGTGCGTATAGTATAATGATTTAGTCGTAGAACATCTCGTTATGCAATAGGTATATGAAAGTAATAATAAAAGGATATGTTGTGATAGTTAGAGCACACCTGAATACAAATTCCATATTGCTTTCAGATTGTTGCATACATAAATATCCCTACACATAACTATATAAAGTCCATCTTTTGAATTCCCAGAATGTGTTGTTCAAACACATAAATTTCGTCAGAAAAAAGCTATGAACCTATTCGCATATTGCTTTTTCATCACGTCTAATATCTCACCTGCCTAAATTGCCTTCTGTCGCGTTGTAACCTTGCGAGCAATATTCTATGAGTATGCTCCAACTCTAAAATGGATACACATGGCCTCCGAACAATGATATCGGGATAATTACCTCATCGGGGAAAATTAAAATTCAAGTCTGCTTTTCGCCTGGGCACGTACTCGTACATTTACAGATAGGACTCTTTACTCTGGACCGTTTGCAGCAGGTTTCATAGTTTCATAGCTTTCATCTAAAATGAATGGTTGTTTTTATGATATTTACTTCCATAATTTTTAGATAATTGCAATGTTTATCCGGTCCTTGTAAGAGAGAAACATTTTGGCTATATTTTATTTTTTTCTGCTGCTGTTTTTGTGCTATCTAGAACGGAGTGTTAAATGGATGTGGTAATGAAACTCCAAGATTGTTTGTTGTTGTTGCCATTGAGTGTAGAGGTCAGGTAAGCCATGATATTTATACATAAAACAAAACATGATTAACAAGTGCCCCATTTGCTAAAAGAAATTAAAATAATGTAGCAATTACCTAATTATTACATAAGGGGTTCTCCAATAAGATGTGTTATTTTGATATTCAAAGAAAAGTAGCAGACCATATCCTTTTCATGAAATTTTAAATATCCAAATCGCAAAGTGGCTGCCCTATGTACTCGCTACTCGATAGCCTCACGAATTCCATCTTTGAGGTTTTGAATCGACGCTGGGCTGTTGGCGTAGACCTTACCTTCCACGTGGCGTGGTAAACGGCCATAAAAATCATTAATCATCTCTCCATAGAGCAATCTTTTCACCGTAACTTTTGCTTTCACCATTTTTATGGTGAATGTTAATAATGTCAATGCGTTGTTAAACCCGCGGATGTGGTTTCATTTTTAATAATGGCGTAGTTTCTACTTGTCAAATGTCATAAAATTACAGCTTCAAAAGAGACATCTACCGCAATAGCGGACTATTCAAAATAACACCTCTTATTTGAAAACCCTTTACCTAATACAAATAATAAATTAATATAGATTTACACTGTAAATTTAAGTTAAATGAGGTCAGTCAAATTCTATAAAGTTATAGGTTAGGGTGGAGAGTGTTTTGAGCATTAATAACTTACAAACCTAATTTGTAAGAACAATGAATTCACCATTTTAGTACATATTTGGAATTTAAATGCATTTTTCTATCCCAGCAAACTACACAATGAATTCAAATCAAAGTAGATTGTCACTACAGACTTCCGCTTTAAATAGACTCCAACAGAAAACATTCAAAGTAATATTATATGGACAGGAATATACAATACCATTGTGGCTATATTTCTCTACCTTCATGCTTAGTTCTGTTTACAATCAGCCACAATTTAACCTGTTTTATCCTTGTGGCATTAAATTACAATCACGATGTTTACTGTACCCTATACAATGCACTTTACATAAAAATATCCTTGCTCCATATTTACGTTTTTCAGACTATATGTACTTCACTAAAAGAACAATCGGGTCACCTCACTTAACGGCATGCATTCTCGAATATGGAATGATTTTCTTTTCCAGAAAAGAACAAACGTACTGCACCATACTGTGTAAAATTGTTCAAAAGATTTTTCGCATCCGTTCAAGGAAGCAACTTTATTCTCTATTTCTTTTATCCCTCCCTGGGGCAATTGTAAAAACAGAAAGGAAAAAAACGTCTTTTCAGATCAGACTGATTTATTCGCCTAATGCTAAAGGGGCTAAAATAGCAACCGAATCGACCACTTCCTTATGCTTTTGCATATATTCAGAACATTTCCTTGATGTTTGGGAAAACGGGTAGAAGTGCCGAAAAAAAATATGTTAGCCTTTTGGATATACATGTAAATCCGACGAGAATTTTATATAATGTACGTAACCCTTTCGAAGAACTTTGGCCTTATTACACCATTGACAATCAACTTTATCAAATTGTCATGTCTGACAACTTCTGGAATCGTGTGCGAGCGGAAAAAAAAGAATCTTATTTTTGGATTAGCCGTACGATGGTGCACGTGCTCACCGGATACACAATAGGACACTAGGTTACCGTCATGAATGTACTTTGTGAGTGTTCCTGTTCATCCGCCGTCACGGATAAACCGGAAAATCGATAAGAGGCCTTCTCTCTAAACTAAGTAGGTTATGAAGAGTTGTAAAAGCTTTCACGCCAACTGTCCAGTTCCGGAAATGTGTCACACTAATGGGTGGACTGTATACAAAAGAACAACAAAAACAACAAAAAAACAGAAAGAAACGGATGTAAGCGACAAGGAAGCTTTTAGGGACATAATCACTTTAGTCAAGATGTCATATGGGAGCGGACATGTACTCGTTCATACGTATGTACATGTGTGTGTCATGCAATGGTGATATAACCAAATAGGTACATACATACATATACATACAAATGTATGTGTAAAAGCAAGCATAATACATCCTGGTTAATTTTTATTTGTCAAAGGACTTGACCGCCCACTAAGCATTGCATTATTAGATTTTATGTTTATTGACATCATTTACATATGTGTAGTGTAATGAAATGTTTAATTTGACTAATGCGCGCATTGGTAAATGGGACATCATATTGTAATGTTTGTATTCATCGTATTCAATGTTTGTATTCATGGACCAAAAATAGGGCAGGAAAAAGCACCGATTCTTGCAAAAGGTTATGTACCTCTGATTTTTTATATGTTGTACAGAACGAACGTGTTGCTTAAACTCAAAATTTTCGACCTCCTCCCTCTTGTGCTTTCTTGTCAGCACCCTAAAACCCGAGAAAAGAAAACTCTCATATTACAAGTTATTGTTCATATTTTTTTTATCTGATAATAACAACTGAAATGCAACTCCTTGATTAACGCAACACCCAATTTCCAAAACTGTTGACTCTATAAGTGCAACCTCAATGAAAATTTACCGCGCTAAGTGCAACTTTTGTATCCACACATATAGGGCCGGATTTGCCATATGGGCAACATGGGCAACTGCCCGGGGCGGCAGATTTTGAGGGGCGGCAATTTTTAAAAATATCCCTTGGTTTTAAACTCTGTGAAAAGTGCATTTTGGAAACTCGAAGAGCAGCTGACGTAATTAGAAAAAAACTTAAATTTAATCTTTCCAATTTATTCAAGTTGGATATATTCCAGGGCGCCCAATCGCACACTCAACTGAAATTGAAATGTGAATCTCCATCTACAAAAGTTGGGACCTAACTTTCATGCAAAATTCTTTTAGCATTCATTCCGAGTAGCACATTGGTGGCGCGTAGTTGAGTGAGTCTAGAAGTAGAAGAAGTATTTTCGCAAAGCATTGGCTTCAGTGTCCATTTTAATAGGAAGCCTTGAGGAGCTTTTGGGTGCAATAATCAGGGATCCGGAGCGGCCCAATTTTATCGCTCCGTTACCACTCGAACAAATTTGACATATCTCTCTCTCTCATATCTCTCTTCTGACAGTATCCTTTTGAACGATATGAATAAAGATTATGGCTAACGAAATTTAGCGCAAACGTTTGAATATTGTACAAACCTTACATGTAATTAAAAGTGGAATAAATCAGGCTAAAATGTCAATTCAATACTTTTTTTTTATATATCTCGGAGAGAGCCGAGTTTTTACAAAAATAAAAGTCAACCCACTCCGCTACGATGAGCAAAAAAACGCTCCTCATTCCGGGAGTTTGTTTCGACCTTCTCCGCTCTAGATCCCTGTAACAATCAAGGAATTCCTAAACCTACATTAAATAGTGAATATGTAATCAAGATATGATTTCCCCATTACACGGCTCGCCAAATGTAAGGGTATTTGCCGTTATGTCTTGACCATTGCCAAGGGTCACTTGTATAAAAAAATATTTTTTTTTTAAAAGGTGCATTGCCAAAAACTCGCTTTCGTACTAAACGACTCTCTGGGATAGACTGATCTGAAACTTTGCAACTCTAGGTGGGCCGCCCACACATGGATTCTCCCTCCACACTCGGGATATTAGAAATGATGCTTTAGCTACAATTTTCAGCTACATGTTTCCGGCGTGTGAGCAGGTTTAAAAAAAATTTAACAATTTGTAAGTTTAAATTTCCCCAATGTAATTTTCCTTCAGAAACAAAAAAACGGAAAACTCCACTGCCAAAAAATCATTCCACGTGACACTAATGAAAAATTATAGTTTTCGAGGTGAGGTTATTCGTTTATGACTGCTAAAACGACCAAAAATTAAAAAAAAAATCCGAAAGTGGAAAGGTATTTAGAAAACATTCTGAACACATTCCGAAGAAAATGTACAGTCGATGTAATTTCGGGAAGGATCCGAACTCCATGGACCTTCACCTGGCCCCATTCCTCGCAAGCACCATATTGTCAAGCAAACAAAATAACTTCGGTTACTTGCGTAAAAATATGAAATTTTCTTCTCACATACTACAGCACCGCTAACGTTTTGCGTAGCATGTGTATACGACTAAGACTAACACTACTTTGAAATTTAACTAGTGGCTGAGGGCGGCTATTTGGTTACTGCCCAGGGGCGCAATAGAGGTTAAATCCGGCCCTGCACACGTATCTCATTTTCTGAAATTCTACAGAAATAAGGAAATTTTTCCCGTTATTTTACATGAATTTTCTATTTACTTTATGTCTGGAGCTCTTGTGAAGTTTGCATTGTTTAGTTTTTTGTCCAGTAAAGCCAAATATGTTATAGTACCGTCTTAATTATAGTACTACGTACAAAAATTGCCATAGTAGTATCCGCGAATGGAAAATGGGTGTTGTAAGCGATGCGAATATCCTAAAATGGAAGCCGCGCTTTACAAGGGTTTACCAAGCAAAGGATAAATCATGTTCCAATATCCATAGAACTGTTGAAAACATAGGCGTGCCAGTTGCATGAAAAAATCAAAGAAAAACCAGGAGGTTTTAACGCCAGTAAAGGCTGGTATTCGAATTTTAAAAAACGTCACGGCATACGTTTGCTGAAAATTTGCTGTGAAAAGTTATCAAATAAGCATTAATTGAGCCATTTGTAAGCATGCTTCACTCGGTTTAAAACCAGACCAAATTTACAATGCCGATGAATCTGGGCTATTCTATAAGCTGATGCCTGATAAAACCCTAGTAACTTTCAATGAATCATCTGCTCTTGGTCGTAAAGTAAGCAAGGAAATTATTACATTGCGTGCACAAACGCCTCTGGTACGCATAAGGTTAAGGTGCTCGTTATTGGGAAATCAGCGAAACCAAGGGCATTTCGAAATTTTGATAACAAGCCCATTGTATACAAGGCCAATAAAAACGCGTGGATAACGCTTGAATTTTTTTACGAATGTATTCACAAAACATTTGTTCCAGAGGTATATAATCCTACTGTTGTTTCATCAATTCTAATACATAACTAATTCTTTTCAGGTACAGACTTTTCTCAGCTCTAAGGGTATTGCCAAAAAGGCACTACTTTTAATAGACAATGCGCCGTGCCATCCCAAGGACGGGGAGCTAAAAAGTGACAATGGCATGATTACCGTAATGTGTTTTCCGCCGAATTGCACAGCCATACTCCAGCCAATGGACCAAAATATAATCAATTTAACGAAACAGTGTCACAAAAAAAGTTTTCTTGCCCATTTAATCGGGATGCAGGGGCTGCACCTAGAATCTAAAATTAAGAATTTTAGCCTGCAAAATGCAGTCTGCATTTTGGCCAATGCGTGGGAGAAATTAACGGAAAAATCTATCAAAAAGTGCTGGGAAATAATAATGTCTTGGAATGAGAATTGGGATGACGAGGACGACCTTCCCGTAAGTACTATCCGAGCTGAAATTTATGATCGCAGAATGCGGCTCTATTGTCGATTTCAGATTTGTTTGGAGTGATTTTATCCAATGAAGGCGCTTATCAACTGAGGAAATTTCGCAATGGATACTGGAAAAAGATGAGGATATCAAGAGACGCGAGAGCGTCTCGCCCGCCAAAGGAAAAAGAAAAACGAAAGCGAACAAGTCTATGATTACCGGAGACAACTTGCTTTTTTGTTTGACCAGGCTACAGCCTTCCAGGCAACAGCCCCCAAAAAAATTTTTTTACCAAAATATTCCACATATCCTGTTCTAGTGCCTTTCCAAATAAAATCTTCGATCGGCACAATAACGGGTAAGATATATGCAATAAACGGTGAAATTTTCACCCTCACAGACTTAAGCGAGTAACCCAATTTCAGAATGAAGTCTACAGTTGCAGAAAGACTTGCTTCTACTGTCTCTCTTCGTGATGGGATTTTTATGAAATTTGGAACGAATGATCCTCTGGTGGTCCTTCTAAAGAATCAATGTCTTCCATTTAGATAAGTGGATGGAATAACGGTAAATTAATAGGTAAAGTTAACAAAAGATTTCCAACAATTGCGTCTATCGGCTCATCGCTTTGACCATTTTTTAAAACACACTGCGGCATTGAGACATTTGGATATTGGGACACCGGGAGACTGGGAGGCTAGGATCTTGGGGTAGTGGGATATTAGGAAATTGGGACATTAGGGTCTTGGGACATTAGGACATTAGGGCATTAGGCACAATGGGGAAACAGGGACGTGGGGACATCGGGATATTGGGGCATCGGGACATCAGGATATTGGGACAATGGGACATTGGGATATTGGGACATTAGGACACTGGGAGACTGGGGCATTAGGACACTGGGATATTAGGACATTGAGACATTATGACCTTGGGACAATCGGACATTAGGGGCACTGGGATATAAGAACATGTGAACATTAGGGTCTTGGGTCATTAGGACATTGGGATATTAGGACATCAACACATTAGGACATTGGGACATTAGGTACACTGGGGAAACTGGGACGTGGGAACATTGGGGCACTGGGACACTGGGATATTAAAACATTGGGACATTGTAACATTGGGATATTGGCACATTGGGATATTAGAACATTGGGATACTGGGACATTAGGGCACTGAGATACAGGGACATTGGGGCACTGGGATATTAGGACATTAGGCTATTGGGACCTTGGGACACTTGGTATTCTGCGAGGTTGGGACACTGACCACTGGTACATTAGGACATTGAGCCATAGGGATATTATCACATTAGGATACTGGGACATTTGGGACATTGGGGTACTGGGATATTAGGAAATTGGGGCATTAGGACCTTGGGACATTAGGACAGTTAGACATTGGGATATTAGGACATTAGGTGGGAGACTGGGACATTGGGATATTCCGATACTGGGACATTGGGACACTAGGGTAGTGGGACATTCGGACATTAAACCATTGGGGCACTGTGATATTTGCACATTGGGACAATAGGACCTAAATTGGGACACTGGGGCATCAGGATATTGGGACATTGGCACATTAGGACATTGGGATATTAGAACATTGGGACATGAGGACACTGTGACAATGGACCTTAGGGCATTAGGGCATTAGGACATTGGAACATTGGGACACTGTGACATTGGGACAGTGTGACATTGGGACACTGGGTCAGGGGGGCATTAAGACAGATCAGTAACAGAACGTTAACAAAGCGTTGGTAAGGCAACAACAGAGCGTTAGCAGATCGTTAACAGAGTGTTAACAGAAAATTAACAGAGCCTTAACAGAACGTTAACAGAACGTAAATTGAGTAATAAAAGAAAGGTAACAGACCGTTTACAGAGCGTTAGCCGAATGATTAAAGAGAATTAAGAGAACATTAACAGAACGTTAACAGAGCATTAACGAAAAGATAATAGAGTGTTAAGAGAACGTTAATAGAGCATTAACAGAGTTAACAAAAAATTAACAGATTACTAACAGAATGTTAGCAGAGCCATAACACAAAGATAACACAAATCTATTTTGCACAAAATACATATTAATAAACTGTACCCATTTCATCCCAAAATTATTTTTAAAAAAGCTCAGCAACAGCCATTTGTGGCGTATTTGCAATTGCGTTTGCAGTATCTATTTATTTTAAAGAAGACCCTGTGAATATAACTTATGATATTAAATTTATGGAATATGCTGACCAAAAACCTATTGAAACTTTTCCCAAAACAAAAATATTAGCTGGCTATTTAAGTATGCAAAAACATGTGATATCTGACCAAAAACAACAAAGTTGTAAAAGTTACCCCGCCAAAGAAAAATTCATCTGCCGCAAAAAGAATACATATCACTACAATCCGCTGCTCATATCTAATTTTGTTTGCTGGATGTACTTTTGTTTTAGGTGTAAATGCTGGAGTAGTTTAAATGTACAGGACTACTTCTTAAAGTAATTTGGAGGGAGCCGTCAAAGTGGCACTGAATAAAATGTTAAAGCTCCCACCAAATTACTTTAAGAAGTTGTCCTGTACATTTAACTTCTCCAGCATTTACACCTAAAACAAAAGTACATCCAGCAAACAAAATTAGATATGAGCAGCGGATTGTAGTGATATGTATTCTTTTTGCGGCAGATGAATTTTTCTTTGGCGGGGTAACTTTTACAACTTTGTTGTTTTTGGTCAGATTGATATAACTAAAGATACTGACATTTAAGAGAAGATGAAAGGGAATCTGCAACAGTTGTGTCTTCGGAGAAAGTGAAAACAACTGCTGCAATCCAGTCCTTTGATGTTTGCATTCATTGGGCTGAGCAAAACGATGTCCCACTCCAAGACCTATTGACATGGGCGTAGCCAGGATTTCGGTGAGGGGGCAAGCCCAAATTTCTTTTAACATCATGATTTTCTAAGCCGTTGAAATTTCCGTCGCAGAAATATTGTTACCAAATTTAAGAGTATCCTGTCTTGTGGTTGGATTGGTGCAGAGGGTCATGCATTCAGGACTCACCGTGAACGAATTCATTTTATGGTGTTTTTTGAACTCACGACCTACGTGACGGACTATGATGTCGCTCAGATTGTAAACAAGTATCCATTTATGGGGATAAATAGCATTGCTGGGCGTGCTGTTGATCTCAACACCTCCACAAAACAGCAGTTTAGATCTTGGAAATTGGATGTCACTCACGCATCTGCGGCCCTAGTTTACTGGTGGACTGCCACGCATGTTATTTCTTTTTTTGCTAATTTTAGAGTAAAATTTTTAAAATGGAGGTGAGAATGATTTTCTTCTGCATTCTGATTACATTCAACTGGCCTCCAATATTTGCCTTTTAGAGCGTAGTTTGTCTATTTTCAGTGCATTTTTTGTATCTCGGACTGCATATTCCACTTGCGAAATCAGTTTGTTTCGTCTGTCACTTTCATCTCAGCAAAGTAGCATCAGAATATTTATAAATCCTTTATTGATTGAAATATGGTTAACGGTTCCAATATGATTTCCTCTAAATTTATCAAAGTATTAACAGTGGCTATATTTTATTGCTGATATGATTCAGCTAGAAAATAAATTTTGATTTAATAACTTAAAAGACCTGCTCTGTGGCTCACTTGGCTGAGTCGCACTCTACGATGCTAGTAATCTAGAGGTCCGGAGATCGAATCTCGGCGTGGTCCAAAATTTCCGTACATGTGAAATATATAGTGCTTACAACATTATATTTATACACTCCGAAATGATATGCAATGTAATGTTGATTGCCTATAAACGGCTGAGTTAACGGACCATGGCCCCACAAGGGGCTATACGGTACTGAGAAGAAAAAGAAGAACTTGAAAGACACTGAAATATGAGACCCGTTTCTTACAAGGTCCTTAACCCTGGCTTATTTTTAGTACGGAAAGGTTATGCTTCGTCGATTCGACGACCCTCAACTTTGACGCTTCATACAAATCACCCTTTCTCAAAATATTTATAAAATTTGACAGATTTTCAATCGTTAGTTTATTTAGAATGGAAAGACATAGATTTTGAGTAATTTTGTAAGGAAATTGATTTACAAAAGAAATTTGCTTAATTCAATGTTATTTGGCCCGAAATATAAAACACTGAATTTAAAAATGAGATAAATAAAAACTTAACGTTGATATAATTTAAAAAATGTGCTCTAGTCATAAAACACATTCTAAACGTATATTCTAATAAATTGTCGAGATTCGAGATTATATATGGAAATAAACCACGCACGTTAAATGCACCCAATAAATCCTTCTGCGAAGAAATCCGGATGCTGCACAGCATGTAATGAATAGAAGCACCAATCTTTGGCCCCAGAGTGAAGTTTTCTAAAATGTGTTAAGTGTTTTAGTAAGAAATTTGGTTTAATAGCCGTCAGTTTCACGTATGCCATTTGAATATTTTTTTGACGGCGGTGAAAAATATTTTGTTCGGGGAATTAAATACAAAGCCATAATTTTGGAATTTCAAACAAACTCTCTACAAGACCTAATTTAACTGTGATGCATTGCGCTTAAGAGTCTGAATGTACTTATAGGTTTCTACTACGCGGTAACTGAGCCTTCAGTACCTCAGTGCGGAAAGAGATCCTACTCTCAGAATTACTATAAAGCGGTTTCGAGTCCCACAGTGATCATGAGTTTTCGAGTTGTTTTTATCAAAATGCGCAATTTTATACGACCGGGCAGCTGGTTCCTAAATGTGAATCGTTTCGGAGCTACTCGCTGTTACAGTACAGCAAACAAGAGCTGCCTGGTATAGTTCATGAGGGGCGGCAAATTGTCCTTTTGCCCGGGGCGGCGTAAGTGCTAGAGCGGGCGCTGCCTTCCGGGGCTAACAAAGCAAAGCTGTATACCATTTGTCACCCTTTCAAATGAAAATAAGTTGAATTCCACTAACTTCCCGACCTAACGGTTGAAATTGTGTAGTCCAAATCATAAGCCATGAAATGAAACAGGAGATATGGGATCCACGCAGCCACAGTAGCACACTCACAAGTGAAATGTGTGTGCTGGTACGCAGCCTCCGTCAGTTACGAGAGGCCACTCGCTGTCATCTATTTGTATGCGCCTCCTGACTGCAAACTGTCCTGATCATGGCTTCTCCGGCAGCACTTGGATATAGAAAATGTTGTATAGTGCAGTGATTTTTTGACTACATCGATAAGGATTTTTTCACCATCTGACGAAACAACATTCAACTCAATAGATAGCTAACGTTACATCCAAAGATGCCACCTGTGTTAGCTGGCCCCTTCGTATATTATCAACCCATCTTGGTGTTGTGTTGTCAACCCGTAGGCACTCGATATCCCTTATCAATTATTGTAGAAGGATAAGGGCAATGAGTAGCACGACCCCACCCGTCACTTCTGCACTAAGCTACAGTAGACGCATACCGCTGCTCGTTCGTTGAGTAGTCTTATCGTCGTTTTCTAACCTGTACGTCCCCTGGGCATCTTCGGATGACCAAGTCCTTTCTTTCGATTTTTTTTCTTGTTCCAGTAGTTCGAAGAAGGATAATGTTGGTTCACGTTTCGGGTCATTCATTTGAATTAATTATTTTGTTGTCTACACAAGAGTATATTTAAAAATTGGCTTTTCAATTCAATTCAGATATTTTGGCTTGTTGCCTTTGGAACAGAAAAAAATAAATAAACACAAGACGCTTCTTGCTGCCTCCGTATTTCTGTAAAAATGGGCACACAGTCACTGAAGGGAAATATCTCAAATATTGAGGAAAGAAACGGTTATGCCATTTGCCAAATTTTTTTAGGATCTTAATTAGTTCTGGCTAACAATTCAAAGCCTTTTTCATTTCAGCATAATGTATCGATATCCTACTTCAAATAACCAGGTCATAATTACCCTCAAATAGTAAATTATTATTGACAAGTAATTTTGTCATTAAAATGAATAATAACGCAACTTTCCCTTCATCCAGAAAATGTACATTAACGATGACTTTTTCCTAAATATTATGTAATCAAGGCTAGGACTACTTTTCGTCACACTCCCTCCGCGTCCCGCCTACAATTTTCCTTCCGATTACGCACGGTAACATGGTTTTCCACTTTTTTACTTTGTTATCCCATGCAGAGCGTACTTCTGGGTTGAAAATGCCTCTCAAGATTCCTGCGAATCGGGCGAGTGTTTACTTAAATTGTTTGTTTTTCCTGCCCCAGAAGGAGTAAATGTCGTCGAAGTGCTATGAGGTACAGAGGACACGATTTAATGGACAAGGATGCTATGGTAGTCGTATAACCATGTCATGCAATGTGTTGGTGTTCGTACGTATTCCGAGCGAGCCGCAAAGATCAGAAAATGACGAAATGGACAGGACGAAAACCTGATGGAAAATGTTGAAGGTTTTCACTAAATGGTGTAATGGGACAATTTTAAAGAGAACTCTATAGCGTTCTACATCTAGTCCTTACTGTTATTTTTATTTATTTTCATTTGTTTACTTTTTTTTCTCTTTCGAGTTTTTTTTGTTGGTACAAGTGATGAATTTCGATTTGAAAATTCCATCAAGGTAGGTAGCAGCAGCCGAATGATAAAATCAAGGCAATTTTCTGCTTGGAATAAAATTGTCCGGGTCGAACGATTGTGTAGATGGCAACGAATTAATCGGCCCTATTCTCTGCAAATTCGTTCTGCATGTGTCATGTCCGAGGAACAGATTTTCTCAGTCTGTTTTGGTTTTCCCAACGTATTTCAACTTTTCTTTTCGGTGTTTTGTTTTTCGTGTGAAAAGTGGGCTGAAAGTTTCTTGGGAAAAGTAAGACGTCGTATGGTTTTTCGGATGTCTTTTGTTGTGGTAGTTGAAAGGGAAAGACCGAAGTTGAAAGAGTTGAAGATAAATTTATCTGAATTGAGGCAGGATGCTATCAAAAGACGTTTTGCAAATCTTAAAATGAAAAAATTCCTGACCGGAAAATTTTGAAACGTGTTAGCATTGTTATGCAACCGAACATTTTATTTGAATTGAGTTAGTGACGTATTTTATGTGCACATTATACCCTTCACTCGTAGAGTAAAGGGTATATTAACTTTGTCATGAAGTTTGTAACGCATTGAAGGAAGCATCTCCGACCATATAAAATATGTATATATATGATCAGCATGGCGAGCTGAGTCGATTGGGCGATGTCCGTCTGTCTGTCTGTCCGTCTGTCCGTCTGTTGCTACGCGTTTTACTCGGCCAGTTTAAAAGCTAGCTGAAATTTTGCACACATGTTTCTTTTTATTGCAGGCAGTTTGTATGTTTGAATCGCTAAAATCGGACCGTGGGGTCATGGGGCTGCCATACAAACCTAACCCCCCCAATTGGGTTTTTATATGAAAAACTTTTTCATGTGTTTACTAATTTCAACGAAATTTCACACAAATGTGTTTTTATTGATAACACAAAACATATGTAAGAATGGATCAAATCGGACCATGGGGTCATGGGGCTGCCATACAAACCTAACCCCCCAAATTAGGTTCTTCTAAGAAAAACTTTTTCATTTATGCACCAATTTGAACCAAATTTCACACAAATGTGTTTCTATTGATGCCACAAAATATATGTAAGAATAAATGGAATCAGACTGTGGGGTCTGTGGGCTGTCGTACAAACCCAGCCCCAAAATTGAGTTTTTCTAAGAAAAACTTTTTTATTTGTCCACCAATTTCAATCAAACCTCATAAAAGTGCATTTCATTTGATGCCACAAAACATGTGTAAAAATGAATGGAATCGGACGATGGGGTCATGGGGCGATCATACAAAGCCAACCCCCTAAATTGAGTTCTTCTACGAACAAATTTTTTATTTGTGCACCACTTTCAACCAAAACTCGTAAAAGTGCACTTCAATTGATGCCATAAATAATCGGGCTATGGAGTCATGGGGCTACCATACAAGCCCAACCTCCCCATTTTGGATCTTCTAAGAAACATTTTTTCTACACCAATTTAAAAAAAACCTCAATGCGTCTTTATCAAAAAAAAAAAAAGTAAAACAAATGGAATCGTACTATGGGGCCATGCTCCCGCCTCCCGCCAATAAAGTTTTCTGAGATATTTTTTTTTATTTTACCACTTATTCCAACCAAACCTCACACAAATATTGTTTTATCGACGCCACAGAATTTGTCAATATCAAATATTATACGAAAACAGAAGGAAAAGAATGGGGAAGGATTAAATACAAGTCATAGGTTTGCCCCAAAATACTTTTAGCCCGAGGAGAGTGAAGGGTATTCAAATTTCGGCCGCGCCCGAAATTAGCCTCGGTCTCGTTTTTAAGTTATGACTAACAAATTATGGTACGCCGAAGAGTGTGAACAATAAAACCGCAGCAACCAATAGATTTAATGGTCAAGTAGATTCTCTCTTGGGGTCCTTAAACTGGAAACGCTGGAGAATTCTTTTAAGCTTGATCTTTAATCTTAAATATTTCAATTCAATTCAGTGATACATAAGAATGGTCAAGGCTTGTACGCACTCGATACAGGCATGGATAGCAAGAGTCTTGTTCCTGGGTTTCAGTTGTGGATGCTTCGATGCCAAGACAAGAATGCTAAATGGTGCTGACTTGTTGTCTGGGTCCATTTTTCTACTGTACGAGCGGAGATGCTGCTGTTGATCATTGTGCTCGTGCTAGCTGTATCCGGTGTTGTTGTACTATCGTGATGCTCCGGTTGTCAGCTGATATTGTGAAAATTGATGTGCTGGGAGTGTTGTTGAATTCTGTGGAGTTTTTAGGAAGATTTAGGAAGTTTTTTTTTTATCGAGTTTAACCAGGCGGATTTTTTAACAGACCTACTCTATTTGCATAACCAGATTAGTTCTTAATGCATAGAAAAGGGAATTTAGGAATTGAAAGAATAGATTTGTACATGGGCGATTTTGATAAGGTAGATTTGGGTTGAACATGTGAATATTGTACCAGACAGACCAACTCCTGACACTGACTGCAAAGTTGTAATTAATCAAAAGAGCACTAAATTTTGAAAATTTCTACCAGTTTTATTCCCGCTAAATCCTAATTACACTCTTCACACCAATTAGTAAAAATGATGATACGTGAACAATTATTCTATCTCTTTGTCTAATCTGAAAGAGGGAAGCCCCAACAATACATGCACACACAATGACGGTACGATACTCAATTTATTTATTTTCTGTCATTTGTAAATAAAGTAATTTTCTCTCTGCCCTATTACAATAATTCCGCAGTATGGCACCCCAAAATTTGAAAATTCGAAACACAAATTGTGTTGTGTCAAATAGACAGGAAATTACTGTTTGGTCGGAATCATCGTCGAATTAAATTAAATTCCACACATCCTAGTGAAACATGAAATCTCCCCATTCCCCCATGGATGGATGGATACGGCGCTATGATAGGTTGGGCTGGTTGCGCCCAATACTGCAGCCTATTGGCTTATTGTATTTCCCATTTAAGCGAGAAAATTTCAGGTTATGAGCTCTGTCCTATACGTAAAAGGCTAAGAAGAAAGTTAACCAGGTTTACTTTGGGTGCACGGTGCACCCATTCTGGTAGCTTGAGCCCCAAAGGAATTTTGTCTCCAGCTCATAAGAGCGGGACATTCGAAAATAACGTGCGAGGCTGATTCCTCATCTTCGTTGCAGAGGCGGCATAGTGGGTCTTGTTTGTAGATCCCTATTGTATGCAGATGTTTCCGTAGGGTGCAATGACCGGTTATAAGGCCTGTCACTGCCCTGAGGTTCGTTTTAGTAAAACTGAGGGCTTCGGTGCAGCTGGTATGCCAGTTAGATTCCAGCATACGCTTGCTATGCCTGAGCCCTTCAGCGAGTCTCCATCGATCTTGGAATTTATCATCGGTCCATCGTCTAGCAACGGTTCTGGCAATAGATTTACTGATTCCGATTGCAGGTTCAGGACCTGTTAAGGGTAGTTCGGAATCCTCTATTGCAAGGGCATCCGCTTTCTCATTTCCTTCGATCCCCTTATGTCCTTTCACCCATTTCAGAGTTACTTTGTTTCGGGTAGCTAGGTTTTTGAGATTTAGTTGGCATTCCCAAACCAATTTAGAGGTTTATAATTATTTATGAAAACACGGGTTTTTAAATTTGCAGGAAAAATTATAAATTTTATTATTCCGTATGCATTTCGAGTGGCGTTCCACTCATCTTCAGCAACACGATTGAAGATGAGTGGAACGCCACTCGAAATGCATACGGAATAATCAAATTTATAATTTTTCCTGCAAATTTAAAAACCGGTGTTTTCATAAATAATTATAAATCTATCGGAATTTGCGCTAATCATTCCATTACTAAAATTTTAACAATTTAGAGGTTGTTTTGGAACTTGCAATGGCTTTTATAGTGGCTTGACTGTCGAAGAGAATATATATGGTCTTATTGGTATATCCCTTTCGAGTACTCTCCCCTGCTGCAAGGTTTATGGCTATAAGTTCTGCCTGGAAGACAGGTGTATATTGACCTAGGGGTTTGGAGATACTATAGTTGTTGGTTTTAGTATAGACTCCTGCCCCTGTTCCTTTGTCTGTCTTCGACCCATCCGTGTACCACACGAGGTGATTTGATAGATGGTTGTCGTTCCATTTACTCCAGTCTTCCCTAACCGTTGAGGTTTGAATGTTGGAGTCGAAGGGGTACATGGCCGGGGTATAGTCCCTGCCCATATCTTGGATTGGGTTTGCAATGATGTCTGTAATCGTACAGTGTCCTACCCTTTGTGGTGTCCACATGCTCGATGATTGGAGTCTGTACGCTGCGAGTCTTGCCTCTTCTGTGATTGTGAGGTCCAGTGGTGGCAGGTCTAGTAGTTTCTCTAGAGTTAAAGTTGGTGCACTGCGCATGGTGCCGGTTATGCTTTCGCAGGCCAGTCTCTGTACTGATCGCAACTTCGCTGCTGCTGTTTTTTGCTTGATTTTAGTCCACCAGACTATCGAGCCATAGGTCAGACGGGGTTTAACCTCAGCTTCGTATATCCAGTGTATCATTCGTGGTTTTGACCCCCACGTTTTCCCTATTGCTCTTTTAGTTGCATATAGGGTCTGTTTGCCTTTTGCAATTGTGTTTTGCAGCTGCTTGTTCCACGTGAGTTTGTTATCAAGGGTGACTCTCAGATATTTTACCTCCGTGGTGAACTGCAGTTGTTGGTTGAATAATGTTGGAGCGTTAAGCCCTTCCAAGTTGTATTTGCGATTGAAGGTTATTAGTGTTGTTTTGGCGAGATTGACCGATAGGCCTACCCTCCTACACCAATCCCCCACTTGGGTTAGAGCTTGTTGCATGAGTTCAGAAATAACTCCTGGAAATTTTCCCCCTATCAGGATGCTGATGTCGTCGGCATATCCTAGTGTATAGAATCCAGTGTTATTTAGCTGGACCAGTAGGCTGTCCACTACAAAGTTCCACAGGAGGGGTGAAAGTATACCCCCCTCTGGGCAACCTTTGAGGACAGCTGTATACATGGTTTCACCGAATAATTTTGCATGTACTTGTCGTCCTTGAAGAATTGATTTTATCCACCGACATAGGGTGTTTTGAACTCCATGACTCGTGGGGCCGTGTACAAGAGATTCAAAGCAAGTGTTGTCGAAGGCCCCCTCTACATCTAGGAAGGCCGCGAGCCCTATTTGTTCGATTTCTAATGTGGTCTCAATCTTCCCAACTAAATGGTGCAATACTGATTCACATGATTTCCATGTCTGATAAGCATGTTGGTTTGGGTGCAACGGGAAAAGCGACAGGCACCTGTCCCTGATATGTTTATCGACAAGCTTTTCCAGTGACTTAAGTAGGAAGGAGGTTAGACTTATTGGTGTATACGATTTCGCTAGGGTTTGGTCACGCCCTGGCTTTGCCAGAAATGCTACGTTTACCTGCTTCCAAGTGATTGGGATGTATCCTATGGCTATGCTGGCTCTAAATGGTCTTAGTAAAAGCGGAGCCAAGGTCGTAAGACCCTGCTGATGCAGGGCTGGGTAGACACCGTCTGGTCCTGGTGATTTGTAAGGTTCGAAAGAGTTGATCGCCCATTCCACCCTATTATAGGTTACTATTTGGTTCGCAAGCCGCCAGTCGTTTTTGTTAGCCCTGAGAAAAAGGAAGTTATCATCCAACTGGTCTGTGCGTACCGTTGTTATGGTTGATCCAGGAAAGTGAGACCCTAGAAGGACTTCCAGGGTCTCCTTACCTGTTTTCGTAAGGTTTCCATCGGAGTTTTTAAGTGTCCTGATGGGGTTTGTTGGATCCTTGGCTAGAATCTTCTGGAGTCTCGCTCCTTCATGCAAATTTTCAATTTCTTCGCAGAACTTACATGATTTAGGAAGTGTTTTTTTTTCGAGTTTAACTAGGCGGATTTTTTAACAGACCTACTATATTTGCATAACCAGATGAGTTTTTAATGCATAGAAAAGGGGCTACCGCTTTAGGAATTGAAAGACTAGATTTGTACAAGGGCGATTTTGATAAGGTAGATTTGGGTTGAACATGTGAATATTGTACCAGACCAGACCAACTCCTGACACTGACTGCAAAGTTGTAATTAATCAAAAGAGCACTAAATTTTGAAAATTTATACCAGTTTTATTCCCGCTAAATCCTAATTACACTCTTCAGACCAATTAGTACAAATGATGATACGTGAACAATTATTCTATCTCTTTGTCAATCTGAAAGAGGGAAGCCCCAAAAATACATGCACACAAACAATGACGGTACGATACTCAATTTATCTATTTTCTGTCATTTGTAAATAAAGTAATTTTCTCTCTGCCCTATTACAATAATTCCGCAGTATGGCACCCCAAAATTTGAAAATTCGAAACACAAATTGTGCTGTGTCAAATAGACAGGAAATTACTGTTTGGTCGGAATCATCGTCGAATTAAATTAAATTCCACACATCCTAGTGAAACATGAAATCTCCCCATTCCCCCATAGCGCACACACTATTTCATCTATATGACAGCCTCGGCAAATCGCATTTCACCAGTCATATTGCCTGGCTCCTGTTTTCGCCTCTAATGACTAAGCCTTCATGATTGATTACTATAATCGAACACATTCGCATTACAACATCATTTTCGGGACACGCTACCATATAGGAATGACGATGCAACGTACTGGGATATAGCAAACGCTGTAAACATACACGCAATCTGCAGGACCACTTAAAATACAAATGGCGTATAGAAGTCCCCCAAAACAGCCAAACAATAATTCTTCTAAGGGTTATTTTGTGGTCAGTGATTGGTCGAATATTTATACAATTTATACGTATTTGGTATATACTCACCCGAGCACGACGAGACGATAGCAATTTTTCGCCGGCGGTTCACTGTCGTCGCACGATCCCGAACTGCCAGGACTCGGCCCGGGACCATGCATTATATCGTTCGAGGTCGAATTGGCTTGACTACTAGATTTTGGTCCATTTAACTCGTTGTTTGCGCTGTGCATATTATGACTAGTACTGTTGTTTGTCTTTTGATTATTGTTATTGTTGAGTCGACCCGCGAAGCTCACCTTTTCACCGGTCGGCACTCGCGAACCGTTATTACGACTACAAAACCAGGTGCCACATTTGTTCAAACGACTGGAGCACTCCATGGTGAAATTGCTAATTTTATCGCCCACCTCCATTAAGTGTCGTTTGGTTCGATTCCACGCCGAACTGTGTGCCGATGACAGGGTTGTGGTGTGATGGACAGTTCCGCCATTACGTTCCGAATAGGACATATACAGAACGGTATTGACGCCCGCGCCACCACCATCATTCGAATTCGCGTACGTCTCCTCACCATTGAGCGGAAATAGTGGCGGTTTCTCATTTTCCGGAGTGGGTTCTTTTATTGTTAACGGTATTTTTGATGCGTTTATTGGCTTCTTGATGCTACCGAACACTTATTGCGCCTATTACGACAAACCGACCACCGCCGCCACGGATAAACGAAAAGAATGCTTTGATTTTGACGACGAATAAGGGCGATGACAATAGTCGATTTGAGTGGAGAGCACTTCTTGCCACTTGTTCGTTTCTTTTCTTTCTTTTTTTGCAGCGTGCGCTCCTTATTTGATTTCGATTAGCTCAAAAAGAATTCGAAAAGGTTTGTAGGAAATACGGTTCGTTCTCTTGTCATATAGACGGAACAAGAGAATTATTACTGTGGGTAGATGTTCAAGTTTTTTTTCTTTTTTCAATGAAAGATTTTGTTGAATTTTCAAGATGAAGACTTCAAGGCTTTCTGATTGCAACCCGATGCTATGTGTACGCTTTTCGTTGACAGACACAACAATTATCTGCAAAGAGAACAAAATGAAAACGATAAGGGTTCTGACAATTTTTTTTTAAATTTTGGGTTGAAATTTGAACAAGCTAAATTTGCATACAAAAAAATTAGTGTTCGTGAAAATCTGAAAATGATATACATACCTACCATTATTAAAAGGTTCGTCTTTATGAATTACACAGAATTTTGGTATGTAAAGATAACAGAAAAATATAAAAAATAAAGAGTTTCGGGATGACATATTGAATAAATTGATGTGCAATATAAAATTTGCAAAATATTTTTATAACCTTTTTCGTTTCAGAGAAATTAATTTGTATGGGTAGTAAATCAAAAATCTAATGAGATTCTTTAAACAAAAATAGATTTATGGGTATCGGATGGTAGCAGAATATTATCGTTATTTTGAATTTTGTATTAAGACGAGTGTTCGTTTTTCACCATTCAAAATTAGTATGTACCTGACAAGTGGCTTAGATGGGTTTTTGGAAACGGAGGGGAATTGTGACAAGGATTGTTTTTGTTAGCATAAGGAAAATTCACTTTATTTATAAGAGCCTTTCAAACAAAGTATTTTTTTTCATATTGTTAAACAGACTCACATATAGCTGAGTCAGCGCACCATCCAGATGCAGTGAACAGCTCAACAATTGATCTAGCATGAAGAAATAGTTACGAGAATGCTTCATTCATGCGAAACTACAAGCTGTATTAATTAATCTGTGTGAACTCGCTCGTTCGCTCATGACTTTTTCTTAGGGGTTAAGGTCTCTGTCACATTGAGAGCGTCCCACAATTTATTTACGTAAGCCACGCCCACCATGTGCACGCATTTGAAGGAACAGTGGATTTGAATTATACCTAATTATAAGCTTTCAGTATGAGCTTTTAAGTTTTATGTACAGTATTTTTTCTTTAATTATTTATCAATAAATATTAGATTATCCTAAACCCCACAATTTCTAAAATTTTTATAAAAACAATTGCAATATTTTGAGTAAAAATTCTGTTCTGTATGTTCTTGGTTTTATATTATGATCGTCTGACATACTCACTTTTTACTCTTAAATTATTGCGAGTCCGCGAAGATAGAAACATTATTATTTATCCATTACTGTTTTAAAAGTAAATTAAAAGTCGGATTGATCCCCCCTTATCTACACCACTGGAAACGCTGTATGCACACTGTTTTCCGCTAATTGCTAATTGAAAGGATATTTTGTGCACTTAATCTGCATAAAATCTTTACACTTAATGCAAGAGGTGAGACTCTAAATGCAACGAGTTCGAAGAAACACGAGAATTATAAATTTCCAAACACCGAGCAAACTGTTTAGTCGACGGTTCGATGAATGAACTTTGTTCTCTGCATGCAATACGATTTTTGCACGAAGAGCTTTTGTCTGTGGTTCGGCGAGCCCGAAAAATGCAATGAACTATACAAAAAAGCGTAACAATATTGGCGTGCTTCTGCCTCAGCAGTTTCCGTTTTACAGTAACTCCTCGACTGTTATCAAAAACATTTCTCAACAACTCAATTTGGAGTATGATTCAGTTGACAGTCAGGGTCGGCGCGTCGATAGGCGAAAATAAGCGATCGCCTAAGGCGCAACCACCACTGTCTATATATTAGGGCCGCAATGTAGAAAAATCGCCTACTTAATTTGCACTGTTTTGTTGTTCCTTTTAATTACGTCATATGCTTGTTGCTGTTGTTTGTTTGTGTAAATCCAAAATTTAGTAGGTAAACTATGACGGCATGGAACAGCTGAGTTACGGCCTTGATGTATCTAGATGGCGTTAGCGCAACGCTCCGCGGCGCAAATTTGGCAAGGCGACGCGGCGTACAAAAAAAATCGCAGTGCACACAATGGGAATCATACTTGACCAAAATAATCTTCGAATATTCCCGATTATAAATAGCCCCTGACATCTCTAAATTATTCAAATAAAATATAACTTCAATTTGCTTAATAATCTGCTATTGGTCGAGAATCGGAGTGACGTTTACGACTCAAGCGATCCCTCTGAGGCATTTGACCAATTCCTAATTATTTTACTAAACCATGTAAATAATAGTATTGTTTCTACTCAGCTTAACCCTTCTGTCGGCACCTACTACAATATGCATATTATATACCGAATAGGTCTGGCTGGACCTACTGAGAAAATTTTTTTATTTTTTAGAAAAGGTGAAATTTTTATCGGTAGAATCATTCTATCGATTCCTTGCTGCCATTTTTAAACAATAGAAGTATTAAAATCATTTTTGTAGATACACTAGCGACGTTTTTAAGTGGACATATTTTGAGGTGGTATTATTATAAACATGTTTTTCCCTTATTTTCATATCTTTTTGCTTCTCTATTTTCATGGCATATATCTAGTAGAAAGTTTGTTCGCATTTTTCAATATCAATATCTTTGGGCAAATATTTGGCGCTTTGTTAGTAGATTTTACCTCGATATTAGTCTGCAGATTTAGGGAAGTAGGTGGAAAGAAATAGGGAATTTTCAAGCAAAAAAATAATTTCATTCTAAATTTTTCGTAAATTTCTTGATCAAATCTATTTAGACAGACGTTCGTAAGTCTCTCATCCTTAGCCCTAACTATTACAAAGGAAAAAATCTGGTTTGAATTTCCTTGAATCAAATCTCAGTTGATTAGGTGATGTTATAAAACGTGATGAAATTAGGCATACTTATTTTCCGAGCTTCACGGCTTTTCAAAGAAAAATCTCAGAAATTTTTATCGTTTATATTACAAATTGAATTTTAATGGCATTCTTACATCATAAATAAGAGCATTTTAAGAGAATTTCATATTTGCACCTTTTACCTCAAGAGAAGAATGGGGGGAAAAACTGTAGGTCTGGCCAGACCTATTGGGTATCAAAAAGCACTATAAATTTAAAATCATCAAAAACATACTCAAAACTTCAACCGATTTTTTCAAATTTTTGCAAAATGCTTCTAAACATATTATTCTAGGATATCATGAAATATGAAGTCGCTACGATTTCATCTTCTATTCTTTTATGACCAAAATATAGTGCCAAAGGTCTGGCCAGACCTTTGTGCCGACAGAAGGGTTAAATTAAAAAGACTGAAACCCTGGATCAACGAAGTTTCAGTATCTCAAATTAATAAAAGAAACGAACTGAGGCGGAAATGCAAAAAACACCCTAATAATGCTTCATATGTATCCCTCTATAATCAGTTGTGTAACGAACTTAAATTGGAAATTCCAAGGGTTAAAGAGAGTTACTTTGCTAACGAATTTCGAAAATATAAGGGCTATATTAAAAATGAATGGACTACAATCAATAAAATCGTAAACAGAGAAACTTTGAACCAAAGCACCAGCTATCTCAAAAGAGGAGACGTAGGCATATCTGATGCAAAAGAAATAGTTGATATATTTCTTGACTTCTTCTCTGATATCTCCAATTCGATCTCACAAGACTCTTGTAAACATTCTTCCTCGTCTCATCTAGTATCCGACAGTTTTCAAACAAAAACATTTTTTTTTTCAACCTATATCGTCCCTGGAGCTTTATAATAGGCTTCTTCTGCTATCCGTTCTCATAGGGGGAACTTTTGTGTTTCCGATATTTTCCGCTATATGGCGGACGGTAAGATAAGTGTCGCTAGTGTCGATAAGAAGAACAAGAAAGTTCTTCTTACGAGAGCTGAAAGCGTAATGTTCGGTAGATTTTAATGTTATATGGAGTTCCATCTCTATTCCAATTACTTACTTTATGGCGCTACTATCTTTTTGTAGCAATATTTATGATGGGGTGAATGCAGGTGAATTTCTGGGGGTCTAGCTTGTTGATATAAAGAAAGCATTCGATACTGTGGATCATAGGATTTTACTTGATAAAATATACTGGATGTCCGGAAACTGCCGCATAAACGCACCGGATTATGATCACTCACTTGATTTCCAGGAAAAAAGTTGTACGGAACATACCCCCTTAGCTGCAACAGGCGTTTGAAGATTTTAAAAAAAATTATTTTCTTGCACGACTTAAAGCTCAATATCTCCAAAGTTAGACAAGGTAGAATAGTGAAACAAGATGATTATTACAGCCAATAAATTTACCTAAAAAATAGAACTAACCGCACTAAAAGCCAATAAGAGGTTTGGTTTTTACAGACCTTCAAAGTCAAATTTGTGTGATTTTACCCGAAAACAATTTATTTTTCCATCTCAATTTTCTCCAACTCCTACCAAGGTGAGGTGCTTGTACGATTCTTTTAAAGATTGGCGCATAGTCTAACGATCATATCTTTCTTACACCATTTTATTTTAGCTCCATTATTTCTAACAGTTTTTATACATTAAGTGTAAAAAACAAGTGTTAATTTTAGCTCGAATTCAATACAATTCAATTCACACTGCCCCTAGAGATCTGCAATGGGTGAAATCCATTCAAATTATGTCGAAATCGAGCTAAAATTAACCCTAGTTTTCTGCACTTAAGGTATTAAAACTGTTAGAAATAATGGAGCTAGAATAAAATGATGTAACAAAGATATGATCATTAGGCTATGCGCCAATTTTTAAAAGAATCGTACAAGCACACCACCTTGGTAGAAAATGGAGAAAATTGAGATGGAAAAATAAATTGTTTTCGGGTTAAATCACACAAATTTGACTTTGAAGCTCTGTAAAAACCAAACCTCTTATCCGATTTTAGTGCGGTTAGATTATTTTTTAGGTAAACTCGTTGGCTGTAACAATCATCTTGTTTCACTATTCTAGCTGGTCTAGCTTTGGAGATATTGCGCTTTAGGTCGTGCAAGAAAATGACTTTTTCAAAAATCTTCAAAAGCATGTGTTAAGCTAAGCGGGTATGTTACGTACAACTTTTTTGCCGAAAATCAATTGAGGAATCATAATCCGGTGCGTTAATGTGCCAGTTTCTGGACACCCTGTATAAAGCTGGTTTCAGAGGTTTTATGTTTGATTGGTTTTCGTCATACTTAGGAGGTAGATCTCAAACAGGTAAAATTATAGATGTTTAGAGTAGGTCTAGGATAATTAATATTGGAGTACCACAGTGTTCTGGGTCCTCTTTTTTTCTTATTTTTGTGAATTCGCTCCTCACACAGAAATTTAAAAGCAAACCTATTGCTTTTGCCGATAACTTGCCTGTGCCTTCGGAAGTGATTCTATTTTGAAGCTTATTTCCGATATAAATGACGAACTGGAAATTCTTAGGCTTTGGTTTACGGCTCATAAACTGGTCATAAGTGATAAAACGAAGATAATGCTTTTCAACCTAAACGTCGATTCTTCAACTCCGTATGACTTCTGGTACCACCACGATAATTGTAAACGATTTATTATTAACATTCCTCTCAACAGCCATGCGATTACCTTCTCTTCAAATGATATTTGCCCGGACAAATGTTTTAAGATTGAAGTTGTCTCAACATTTAAGTACCTTGGCGTTATTTTAGATGACAAACTAAATTGGTTGTATATGCTCTCCTACTATTTTGAAAATGGTATACTTATTTATTCCAAATTGAAATATGGAATATCTTGCTAGGGTAGCATTTACAAAACAAGGTTAAATCCCTTATTGGTTGGTCAGAAGCATGCCATTCGTATAGTATGCAACAAAAGTAGATATCAAAGCAGCTTTCCTCTGCTCATTTTTATACCCTTCGCTCATACACTGAGAAAAAAAATCCTGTAAATTCAAAAAATACGCATATGATTCAAAGAGATTCAAATATGATTTTGCTTCATATTTGTTTCCCTTTGAATCATTGTATAATCCCTTTATTTCATAGACTTTTTAACCCTAGTTTACTGTTTGGGGTGCAAATGCACCCCATCGCATGTTTCACTTAATATAACTTGGCGATTTTTCAAGTTTTCATTATAAATTTTTCAATAGCTTAACAAAATTTAGTTTTGTTTTAGTTTTTAATGTTTGTACAATTTTAGCTACATTAATTTATTTTTTACGATTTATTTGTGGAAATAAGGCATTGGTTCTGTCGTGGGGTGCATTTGCACCCCAAATAATTTATTTGAGTTCAGAACTATTTATTTTGATGTTAAACTGATATTTATTTTAAAATACAGATAATAATATCTAAACTTTCATCTGGGATGAAAAATAAACTTTAAAAATGTTAATAATAGTACGAAATATAGTTTCTTCGGAATGACCTTTGGGACACCAAATGTGGCTGTGTTTAAGAGACGATTTCAATTTGAAACTGTTCCATATTTCTCTAAATTTCATAAATAAACAACAGAAACTTAGTCAATGATCAGAGATACTAATTGGAGAAGAGTTTGCTAACTAAGATTTCGAAAAAGAGCTGCATTTCGGACTTTGTGAACAAAACTCCACTACGAGCTCCACAGTCTCGGCCTGCTATTCTTATCTATGAGAAGCGATTTTACTTTTATAACTGAAATAATAAGTTCTGCTGAAACCGTCAAATGATGAGGAACCCGAAGAGATGCATAACACTCGCAAAATCAGTGAATCGAATGCTTACCATACGGAAATTTCATGAACATCATTCTTGTTTGAGTTTATCATGTCATTTATAGTATGAATATCAGTGCCTGCCGTCTAACCAAACTGAACATGTATGCCTCCCGCATTTCTGAATTCGCACTCACTATCTCACTTTTGTTTTCCCTATTTAATTAACATAACACACGATCAAAATGGATCAAAATACAAAAAAATTGGAAGTCACTTAATGCAGAAATATGGGTATACATACTGTGGGGTGCATTTGCACCCCATAACATGAAACTAGTAAGAAAATTGTTGCGGTAAACTAGGGTTAATTCAAACAGATTTCCTTTCGAACTAATAAGGTATTCCTTTTGAAAGTCTATCTATAATCACTTTAAATTAAAGTGATACAGTGTCAATTTAATCAGGCCACAACCATAAATCGAAAAGATTTCCTTTTAATTTAAAAGGATGGACTCTTTGTTTTAAATGCATGAACTCAAAAGAATACTTTAAATTACACCAAAAGGAGTAATTTTCACAGGGTGTTCTTTCCCTGTGAAAATTACTCATAAATGAGTTTTGTATAACTGACCTCGCTATAGGTGTTGGCGACATTTCATTTACCTCTTTACGCTCTAAAATGCATAATAAATTACCTGCCTACAGTGGGATTCGATCCCGCGATCCTATGATTTGAAGACTAACGCGCCTACCTACTACACCACACAGACTATACGGGACGACGTTTATAATTTACACTATACATTGTGACATCGCTCTACCACACTGCCGACCAACTGCGAGTGTAAACAAAAAAAAAATCCTATTGAAAATTTGGATTTAAAGGATTTCCCATTAATTTAAAAAGGTTTCCTATTGAAAATTTGGATTTAAAGGATTTCCCATTAATTTAAAATGATTTCCTATTGAAAATTTGGATTTAAAGGATTTCCCATTAATTTAAAAAGAATGAATTTGAATTGAAGCGATATATATTTAAAAGGAAAGGATTATATTTAATAGGAATGTAACTCTATTTCAAAAGGATATCGAGTTAATTTTAAGGGACGTTATTTTTCTCGGTGTAGAATGAAAGGGTATATTAACTTTGTCATGAAGTTTGTAACGCATTGAAGGAAGCATCTCCGACCATATAAAAAGTATACATATATGATCAGCATGACGAGATGAATCGATTGGGTGATGTCCGTCTGTCTGTCTGTCTGTCCGTCTGTCCGTCTGTCCGTCTGTCCGTCTGTCCGTCTGTCCGTCTGTTGCAGTGCGTTTTTCTCGGCCGCTATAAAAGCTACGAAGCTGAAATTTTGCACACGTGCTTCTTATTGTTGCAGGCTGTTTGTATGTTTGATTCACCCAAATTGGATCACTGGGTCATGGGGCTGCCATACAAACCTAGCTCCCCAATTTGAGATCTTCTAAGAAAAACTTTTTTATTTGTGTACCAATTTCAACCAAATTTCACACAAATGTGTTTCTATAGATAACACAAAATATATGCAAGAATAGATCAAATCGAACCATGGGGTCATGGGGCTGCAATACAAAGTTAACACCCCAAATTAGGTTCTTCTAAGAAAAACTTTTTTATTTGTTCACCAATTTCAACCAAATTTCACACAAATGTATTTCTATTGTTGACAAAAAACATATCTAAGAATGGATAAAATCGGAGGATGGGGTCATGGGGCTGCCATACAAATCCAACCCCCCAAATTAGGTTCTTCTAAGAAAAACTTTTTTATTTGTGCACCAATTTCCACAAAATTACACACAAACGTGTTTCTCTTGATGACACAAAACATATCTAAGAATTGATCAAATCTGAACATGGGGTCATGGGGTGGCCATACAAACCCAACCCCCATTTTGGTTCTTCTAAGAAACATTTTCACAAAACCTTGAATTAATGTGTCTTTACCAAAGCAACAAAAAAGTTAAAAACGAATGGAATCGTACTGTAGGGTCATGCTCCCGCAACCCCAATAAAATTTCCGAGTAAATATTTTTATTTGCCCACTTATTTCAACCAAGCCCAAAACTTTTGTCAAGACGGAAGAAAAAGAATGAGGAGGGGGATTAAATAGAAGTCATAGGTACGCCCGAAAAAACTTTTAGCCAAAGCGAAGGGTATCCAAATTTCGGCCGCGCCCGAAATTAGCATCGGCCCCGGGGTTGGCGAGCGAAGCGAGCAGGGGGCGAAGCCCCCTAGTTTTTCTGAAATGTGGTAAGAATAAATTAGATACGTGGGATATGTTAACACTACTTTCCAGGTAAATACGCGTTGAGGAAGGGTCGATTTATAGGTAAGGTTTCATGAAAGAGTTTATTTTGAACCATTTCATTTACAAAAAGTACGAATGTGGACAGGGAGAATGGAATTTTGCTAACGATTCATTAACTCAATGTTTAAAAGGTAATTGCTGCCAAAATTACCATTATTAAACAATTTATTTAGAAATTAAGTCGAAAAAATGCGGCAGGTAATGACACCATAATAACAAAAAATGAATGAATGGTAATGAATGCTTGTCTCGTTGCTCAAATTTATCAAGTTTTTATAAAATTGCGTTGATAAAATAAAATAGAAAGGACTTATGTATATGTGTTAGTATTGAAAAAAAACAACATGGAAAGATATGCGGTTGAGCAACGAGTTCAAATACAATTTTACACGCGCAATAATAATTCGATTGTCGAGGCACAGCGCGAGTATCGACGAACGCTCCATGTAAGATGTGCTCCCTCAAGATTAACGGAGAAGAAGTGCGAGGACGGACGAAATCATTGAGCGGGTGGAAGCCAGTGTCGAATCAGATGCAACAACATCAACCCGAAGAAGGTCGTTTCAATTGGGTATATCACGAACAACATTGTTCGTCCTTTTATCCAAAACCGATAACCGAGATACATATGTGGTTTCAGCAAGATGGGCTTTCAAGTTGAACAAAATAAATTCTTGTTATACGGCGTATGCGGTTTTGTGTTAGAAAAATTGTCATTATCTCACAACGTTTTGCGAGTAAGTTCGACGGGCATTTAGGCTTTGAAACAAGGTCCAGCGCAATTAGAGTAGAATTTCTGAATACCCGCTTATATACGAGAAAATTAGGAATTTAGGCTCTGTGGCCGTGACCGTTCGGTCGCCACTCTGCGAAATAGACACTCATAGAGAAACGAGTTTCCAAACTCGGCACGACTCGTCGCAAGTTTATTATTCAGAAGAAGATGATAAGAAATATTCTTATCGTAGAATAATAAACTAACAATGCGACTAGGAAGTGGTATGGCTGACAACCGTATCACACTCCGAATTCAATTGTCTTTGTAACGTTGATGACACACGGTAGTCATCAACGCACCATGCTCCACTAGGAGTTACGGTAATCGAGAGAGAGAGAGAGGCAAACACAAAAAATCTGGACCTACATTGGGTTAATGTTTTTTCAATATGGCTCCAGGGAAGCTAACTTCTCATTTGAAATATACCTGCTGAGGGAGCACTGACTCTATCTCGCAAAAAACTATTTGAATAAGGATGTAAATTGCTGCGATGACGGCTCGTTATGTTTTGATATAACATCTAAATATACAACTCTTGTACCCAATTCAGTTTTTGCTAAATAATATTTGTACAACAATAATAATTAGGCTTCAAATATTTTTACAAATTGATGGACATGGACACACGCTCTGTGGTTCACTTGGTTGAGTCGCACTCTACAATGCTAGTAATGTAGAGGCCCGGAGATCGAATCTCGGCATGGTACAACATTTCCGTACATGTGTGGATAGGAATTAGTGCTTGCAATATTATATACACTCCGAAATAATATGTAATGTAACGTTGACTCGAATTGATGGACCCAAGGCCAGAGGCAGACCGAAGAACACCTGGATGCGTCAAATGAAAAAAGCAACAACGCATTGGTCTTGGCGATGACACGATTCAAGATAGAGCTGCCTGTAGAAATATGCTGAGATATTACCGCCAAAACGGGCGATGTGCCTACACCGCAGGTCGAGCAACGCGAAACCATGGAGCGGTATAAAGAACGAGGCAAGGAAGAAGAAGAAGTAACGTTGACTTGAAATTGCCTATAAACGGCTGAGTTAACACACCATGGCCCCACGTGGGGCTATACGGTACCGAGGAGAAGAAGGAGATGGACAGAATTATATATTCTATTAACGCCTTATTCTTTTTATGTAAATCACGTAGACCAGGTCATCCATCTCAAAATAGAAAAAATGGAACACCTAGAAACCCATACATATTGTGTTTGATACGTAAAGTTTAACAAAGAAACCAGGCGGATGTTTTTTCGAAGTATGTGTTTTTAAAACAGAAAATTACCTTAGATCTACATAGGTAGCCTTTTATATTTCGTCGTGCTCTGTGGCCGTGATGGTTCGGTCGCCACTCTGTGAAATACACTCATAAAGAAACGAGTTTCCAAACTCGGCACGACTCGTCGCAAGTTTATTATTCAGAAGAAGATGATAAGAAATATTCTTATCGTAGAATAATAAACTAACAATGCGACTAGGAAGTGGTATGGCTGACAACCGTATCACACTCCGAATTCAGCTGTCCTTGTAACGTTGATGACTACACTCGGTAGACATCAACGCACCATGCTTGACTAGGAGTTACGGTAATCAAGAGAGAGAGAGAGAGAGCCTTTTATATTTCAGGATTGGACAACTAGTGCTTCAATCTGGGAATATTTTTAAAAACATTATAAGCGATTTTCGATGATTCTCTAATCCGGAAATATAAAAGGCACACCTCGTACTCGTTTTTATTCTGGAATTTTGCACAAAAATATAAAAAAAAAATCTGGCAAGGATAATGAAACTTGCACAGACCAACGAAATTAATGGATAACTGATGCTGCAAAAACACCAATTCACATTTTCATAAAATATGCAAATATGCATTGCTTCATATTTCATTTTGCTATTTTTCCGTTCCTAATTTCTAGGTCTGGGAGGGACTTTAGCTCCCTTAGCTGCCCCTGTGTTTGCGCCACTGTAACGAAGGGAGTCTATTGGGCGATTTGTATCTGTTGTCATGCGTTCTACTCGGCGACTTTTAAAGCGAGCAAGCTGAAATTTTGTTACTGGGTTAAAACTGGCATTGCCAAATTAAGTTCTTCTAAGAAAAACTTTTTTTGTTTATAAACCAAAACAGATATG